>JAABNX020000021.1:9989953-10018436 GCA_015163995.2 Mormyrus lacerda
GTGTGTGTGTGTGTACCTCCTGGCATCCCATCCAGAGTGTACCCCTGTCATGTGATCTGTATTGCCTGGGATAGGCTCCAGGCCCCCAGTCACTGGTTAGAAGGTAGATCCATCATTGCCTGAATAGTTCCCTGTCACATTTATTTTGCCTTAGGATTGCTGGGGTCCTCGTTCATAATTAGATTTAAGATGAAAGTCAAGGTTCTGTATTCAACCCTCACAGATGACAGTAACACAGGACAGTGTGTGTCAGCTTGCACTCTTCGGTGATGAGGACCCAGATTCTGTGGTTTTGGCTCTGCACATGCCTGAGGACCCAGCACACGGTGAGCAGCTCGTCAGACCTGCTGGCCAGTTGTGGTCAGGTCTTCACCCATGTTACTGCAAGCAGTAAGTCAGCTGCTGTCCTTTGCTGTGAAGAAACGTCTTTCTCTCCTGCAGTGCTCGCACTCTTCCTGCATGGGAGATGGTGGACCTTGAATGATATTTTAAAAACATCTAACTCCTCCCGGTCCGGGCTGATGCTGGTAAATCGTTACTCAAGACGTCCTGAAGTCTTACTGATTTACACTTAAATAACATTGGAGTTAATCTCTGTCAGCAAATGCTAAGCCAAGCGTATCTGACAAAATCAAGCACACTAGGACACTTTATGGTATAGCAGTGAATAAAGAAAACAGTCTGACTTAGTATTTTCATGACAAAGCCATCGCTATGTCTTTGGATTGATTTTGTCTATGCAGCAAGTTTATGTATAACATGTGTGATGTGGGTTCCACAGGTTGAGTCTGCTGAGGACAGAGTGGTGCTTTTTGTGCTCAGTCAGATCATTTTTGGGACTTTGGAGCGACCTCTAAGTCAGGCCATTTACTTTAGCCCTTTCCCTGAAAAGGAAATCGCCAAAATTCTCTGGGTTAGTGGGGAGGCCGTCGGCTTCTACACGATCAAGGAGAAAGGTGAGAGAATCTGGTTTAAAAAAAAAAAAAACAAAGATGTATTCATATAGACGTGTAAAGATACATATGAGATAAGATGGACTATAAACCTATCCACAAATGTAGGGACTGACTGATTTTAATGCCAGTGGGCGATGCAATGAATTATATGGTCCAACCATGAAACCAGTTTATAACGATGCACCACAAATAGAAGAAAATAATAAAATAGTCCCATTAAGCATCAGGTAAAAGAGTTTTTTTATGAGTTTGTCTGGAATATGGTTCTTTGCGGTCAATGTTCAGGAATTATTGTAAGACACAATCAGTGTAAGGTTAATTGATTATTTATAATTTCCCTACATTTTTTTGTGGTAAGAACTGATAAATAATTGCTACCTATTTCAGCAGACTTCTGCAATGCATACACAGTTCGCCCACCTATTCTGAACATGGTCTTCTGCAAAAACAAAAGCAGCCTGTATAAGCTGCCAGCCACAAATAAGGCGCTTCCTGAACTGCAGGGGGTGATATAACCATCGCACCAAACCCATATATATCCTTTATCTGTACTGAATATTTGTGATAACTTATCAAATTAAGATCTTAAGCCAACTTCATTATAGGGCTTGGATGGGACAGTTACTTAGTTTAATGTCAGACACACATCAGTTCAGCTGAATATGGCTGCTCAAGGGTTCCTGGTGGCATGGGGAGCACCTGGTGGCATGGGGAGCACCTGGTGGCATGGGGAGCTCCTGGTGGCATGGGGAGCTCCAGGTGGCATGGGGAGCACCTTGTGGCATGGGGAGCTCCTGGTGGCATGGGGAGCTCCTGGTGGCATGGGGAACTCCTGGTGGCATGGGGAGCTCCTGGTTGCCTGGGGAGCACCTGGTTGCCTGGGGAGCTCCAGGTGGCGGCGTGGTGGTTAATGACATACCATCATAACCTGAAGGTTGCTTGCTGAAATCTTAGAAGGTCCCTGCTGTAGCCTCTGCTGTGCCTGCTATAGTCCCAGCTATAGAATCCTCTGTTATCTTACTTTAGTATGATACCCAGCTATAAATAGGTAGTGAATTTAACATTTTGTATAAAGGTGTTAGATTAATGCCTATATCTCTCTGCAATGGTTCCCACACAAGGCTGTGCTTATCTAAACAATACCTGTGTCATTTATTATTTTATACACATAGGATAGTTTGCTCTTTCTCTCCGTTGTTTATGACCCTGTATATGCCTCCACGTAGGCAGGCTGTGTGACCGATATACCGCTCAGTGCTACCTGCTGCCTGTACTGGACACTATATTTGTCCGAAGCTCGTGGAGAAGGCGGGGCTTTGCGCTGAGGATACTGGGAGATTTCTGCTCATCATTCTCCAAAGAGAGAGTGGTGGGCATCAGCTACCCTGTATCAGCTGAGATGTACCAGGGTGAGTGCAGAAGATTCCAGAGCCAGAACTTCACAATCAGACACGTCCCTCTCTTGGGTCACACGTGGTAGGCTTGTCTAAGCTGCATGCAGTGAAACTGTTAATCAAAGCTGTATGATTCATGTGGAACAACTAACCAAAAACAGCAACTCATATATTTGCATGATTTCCAAGATAAATGGACTGCAGATATAACAAACACCAAAGATATAGTTTATAGCTTCCTGTACAGGACTTAAGTCAGGAGTAGGTCTGAACCTGGAGCAGTGAAGAACAGCAAAGGGCTGGTGCAGGTTCAGGAGCCTTGAATACCTTCACATTTACTTCTTTTTAGACTCTAGTCCTTGACTGAGGCAGATGATCATGTGGAAGGGAGGAAAGATTATTCTGTTAAACTTCTGGTCTGGTGATTCACACAGTTGTTCTTCCTGCTATGAAGAAGGGTGGGGAAATGTTTCTTCTAGAACATCTCATGTATTGCTGTTATCTCTGTGAACTAAGACACAAAGAATTTTTACAACATCGTCACTGTCAGGGATAAAAGAGAAAGGCTGTTACCAGGATATATCCAATATACAGCTCCAAGCATGGATGGACATAGTTTATTAACAAAACCACTATTATTGCTTCTTTACTTTTAAATCATTCTCCATCCACATACCCCAAGAGCAAAGTTAAGTGAGCAATTACTCATGTGAGCCAATGAGTAATTTATTGGGTATGGTTATATATAAAGCGGAATTTGACATGGGAGTATCCACCCATTCTCTCTGATGTCTACTTGGGGGTGTTTAGATAGCAATTTCACTATTATTCAGTTCAGCAAAGAATTTAAAAGTAGATCAGTTATTTACATTTTTAGTATGTTTAGTGCTTAAATGTTCTGTGTTTGAGGTAAAAAGCATCAAACCTGCTTCTTCCAGTGTGTAGGAAATATCTGAGCACCCATGATGGTGAGCAAGAGCTTCTGTATGAGGTGGAGGCGCCTGGAGAATGGAGCCAACGGCGAAATGTGTGGCTGCAGCTGGGCTGTAACCCTTAGGCCCGTGTTTATTGGCTTATATCATAGACGTGGACCAGGCAAAGGTTGACAGATAAAGTAAGTGTCTTCCATAATTCAGCAGTAGACTGGATCAGTAAGTAAAGAAAATAATTGTGGGTTACAGTCCACTGATGATTCAGTTTATAGGATCTGTTTGTTTTTGTCAATTGTCTAGAAAATGATAAAATATGAAACATGACTCAGTAAATCCATGAGATGCATATATATTTATATATATATATATATATCTCCATCCATCCATCCTTGTAACCGCTTAATCCCAACCGAGGTCACGGGGGGACCAGAGCATATCCCAGGAACAATGAGAGCAGGCAGGAACCAACCCTGGGCAACCGCCAACACACTGCAGGGTACACACTCACACTCACACAGTCACAAGCACATAATTATGGGGCCAACTTAGATTCGCCAATTAACCTATTGTGCATGCTTTTGGATTATGGGAGGAAACCAGAGCCCCCGGCGGAAACCCACACAAACACGGAGAGAGCGTGCGGACTCCACACAGAAAGATCCTACACCCAACCCAGGGACCAAACCCAGGACCTTCATGCTGTGAGGCAGCAGCACTAACCACTGCACCACAATCCTAAGGCAGAATAAGTGTGACAGGAAACTAAGCAGGCAATGATGGATCTACCTTCTAACCAGTGATTGGGGCCTATTCCAGGCAGTACAGATCACATGACAGGGGTACACTCTGGATGGGATGCCAGGAGGTACACACACACACACACACACACACACACGCACACACACACACACACACACACACACACACATACTATATGGACAAACGTATTGGGACAACACACCTCTTAGTCATTGAAATCAGGTGTTTCCCTCACACACATTGCCACAGGTATATAAAATCAAGCACATAGCCATGCAGTCAGGTTTACAAACATTTGTGGGAGAATGGACTAAACAGTTCAGTGAATTCCGGATAGGTACTGTCATAGGATGCCACCTTTGCAATATCTCAACTGTAAGTGGCATTATTGAAGAGCGAAAGCATTTATGAACAACAGAAACTAAAGCCACGAAGTAACGGCCCACGTAAAGTAATAGAATGTGGTTGGCGAGTGCTGAGGCACACAGTGTGTAAAAGTCACCTGTTGACTTAATTACCACAGAGTTCCAAGCTTCCTCCGGCATTATCTCCAGCACAAAAACTGTGTGGCGGGAGCTTTTAATGGAACAGGCTTCCATGGCTGAGCAGCTGCAAGCACGCCTCAGATCACCAACCGCAATGCTAAGTGTTGGATAGCATGTTGTAAAGCATGTTCCCACTGGACTCTGGAGGAGTGGAAATGTGTTTTATGGAGTGACGAATCTATGTGTCAGTCTGATAGATGAGTCTGGGTTTGGAAGATGCCAGAACATTACCAGCCTGACTGCAGTGTGCCAACTGTAAAGTTTGGTAGACGAGGGACATGGTATGGAGCTATTTTTTAGGGGATGTGCTAGGCCCTTAAGTTCCAGTGAAGGGAACTCTTAATGCTTGCAAGTATGCCAAGACATTTTGGACAATGCTAGGCTTCCAACTTTGTGGGAACTGCTTGAGGATAGTTCTTGTCTATTCCAGCATGTCTGTGCCCCAGTGCATAAAGCAAGGCCCATAAAGAGTGAGGTTGGTTGTGGAGGAACTTGACTGGCCTAAATAAATCCCTGACCTCAACCCCATCAGACACCTTTGGGATGAACTAGAATGGAGATCGTGAGCCAGGCCTTCACATCCAACATCAGTGCCTGACCACACAAATGCTCTTCTGGATGAATGGGGCTGGATGAATAATCCCACAGACACACCCAAAACCTTGTGGAAAGCCTTCCCAGAAGAGTGGCGGCTGTTATAGCTGCAAAGGGGGATCATCTCCATGCCTATGGATTTATAATGGGACGTCATAAAAGTTCCTGTAGGTGTAGTGGCCAGGTGTCCCAATACTCTTTGTCTGTATAGAGTGTGAATGTGTATATAGTCTGTTTAGTTCTGCTTTCATACAAAATAGTCGACATCAAATGACAATGTATTTCAAACACAATAACTGCATGCATTTATGCAGGAAAACACCATTTTATCTGGCTTCTTACTGAGCGCCTAACCTGTTAGTGATGGTAGTGGGAGATTGAAAATCTAACATAAACCAGCAGGAAAATTTTTATTTTTATAAAAGTAAACAGACTCAATGAAGTATTCAGACAGCGAAAGATGATCATCATACTGATATTTTCTAAGTACGTTTTTCGTCTCCGGATACTGGAATGATCCTTAGTACTCAGGTTATTTCTTAAGACCAAACATGGCGCTAACAAAACAAATAAAAGAACTGATTAAACATTACAAAATGAATGAAACTTGTCTTAACAGTGAAAAAAGTCCTACTATTAATTAAACGTCATGTTGTGCTTTTCTCCTCGTGTGCATATATGTGTGCATATTTACATAAACAGAATAAAAGTAAGTAGTATAAGTACATGGCACAAGTTACAATAAGTTTTGGTGGCTGAAAATGTATGAAGGGTAGGTATTACATTTGAAAAACGCCATATTCCTGTATGATCATTTGATTCACGACTCTACGCCTCGGTGCGCATCTACAATCAAAATTCCACTAAAGTACAAAACTTCCAACAAATTAGTAAAAAAAAATGATAAAAAGAGATTCCAACAGACTTCCGCTGACTATCCCGGAGGTCCGTGTCTTTACGGAGGGGGGAGCACGTGGACCGTACCATATACGCAGGAGGGGGGGGGGGGGTTCATTTCTGATATTTTTTCCACCGGTATAGATCGGTAGAATATATGATTTGTTATGAATATATATATTAGGTATTATGTACAACAAATATATCAAGGTTGATATATTCCAGAAAGTCAACGCTAAACACTAGAATTATGCTTTGGCGAAACCCGGGCGCCGTAAGTAAGACCCAGGAAATATCTGGGAAGTAAGTCGCGGAAAACCTGAACAGAAATAATATCGCGGTGCCCTTCTGCGCTTCGCTATGAGTCGTATATATGAAAATAAAGCGCTGCAAAATAAACCCGTGATAAATGAGAGACTAGATTATCCGTGGCGGCCCTCTGCACATCAGAGGTAATATTAATTTCACTGCACAAGTTTGCAAGTGTTTCAGAGACTATGGGTAAAATCGATGCGCAAAAATCCTGCAACAGAAGTATACTAGCAGTGATTATGGACATGTAAATATAGACGTAATTTCAAAACAAAGATATTTATCACATTTTAAGAAAATAGATATTTAGAATCATATTCAAATTGGGTTAGAATTACCGTAAAATAAGGAACTTCGCAGCCCTACGTATGTGCGGACATTAACGTATCTGCAAAAGTCTGATTTAAATAAATCTGGTCTTAAGCTTTTGATTTTGATATTTTCAGTGGTCCAGGTATTATTTTGGAAGGCAAGCTGGTGGATGTGTCCCGGCATGTTATTACTGATGTCAATAACCAGAAGGTAATCGCACCATCATCAGGGGCGCCTTGTTCTCGATTTAATTATAAACCGGAAATGTAGCTTAATGCATGATCTTTCATGTAATCATTTCTTGTGTATGCTGACCTGGACAGGACCGGTACTACATTCTGTACATTACACCAAGTCGAATCCATCGTCGGAAGTTTGATTCCAAAGGCAATGAGATTGAACCGAACTTCAGTGAAACACGGAAGGTCAACACGGGTTTTCTTATGTCCTCCTTCAGTAAGTGCTGGGGATCTTCCATGGATCTGGTGGTGTATTTTTTAGACCCGTACTAATCATTGAAGCTCAGGGGCTCAGATTAAGGCAACATTAGTCAATTGAAGTTCATTAAAATAAAAATGCAAATTGGCATATAGGCGCTAACAACAGGAAATGCCTGAAATCAGGCATTATGGTGCTCATGTAGCATTAAAATGGATAACTCACACCTCCAGAGTTGTAGGTCTGAATTTGTCATTGTCTGTGCATGGAGTTCACATCGTCTCCCTGGGTTTGTATTTTTTTAATTATTTCATAATGAAGACAATTCCAATTCCAAACACATAGTTCCATTTAAGGTTTAGTTATAGCATTTTTCCAGAGGATAATGTGATATGTAACAGTTCGAGTAACACTAATTGGTATTTACTGTTTTCAACATTCTGCTTTCATGTAAAACAGTTTTAAAGAGACCACTCCATTTTCTTTGTGATTCAGAGGTGGAGGCTAAAGGGGAGAGTGACCGGCTCTCCCAGGACGAGCTGAAGGCGGTGGTCCACAAGGCGGAGCTCCTGAAGGTGACAGAGCGACACGCAGCCCCTGGTACCGTGTCCTTCTGGTTGCCGGAGGGGGAAATGGAAAAGACGGAACTGGAACCCGGGCAGGACATCAGACTCAAAACCAAAGGGGACGGCCCATTTATCTGTGAGTGATTCCGGTGACGCCGAAGTGGGGCTGTAGACAGAGTCCACATCCCTGGAATCATGTTACTACTCTGACTTCATGTTTCAGAAGCTAGGAGGTGCCCTGTGAGTGAATTTAGGTGTGACATGTTTCCCGTCATTATTAATTAACAGTAACACCCGATACCGTCACGCTAAGGACAAGCACCACATCCATGTTTCATTACGTTTTATACCTTTATGATGTATCGCCATAAAAACTGGCCATAGCGACGGTTTTGTTTTCTCAAGCTTGTCTATAACCTTGTCTGCAGGCCACACTCACCCGTGTCCATGGCTCAGATACATTCAGGGCGTTCCTGAATTAAAAGTCATTGTATTTTTAAAAAGAAACCATTTACCCCTGGATCATCAGTCACAGAAATCACCTTTTTCTTATTTCTGGGTTTTTAGTTATTTGGCACCTATGAGCTTTTCCGTATGGTTATGAAAACACTGCTGTTGATAACTGATTGGTTGGTGTCCGTTTTAACAGTGATGTAATTTTGTCGTTTAGGTGGGCTTTATATTATTGTGAATGCGTATTGGCTTTGATGCTGATACTAAATTATAATCAACAGAACTTTTATTGGCTTTAGTGAGAATGGAATAGTAACATTTCTGATACCACAGACCGTCTCTTTGTCTTAGTTTCCTTGGCCAAATTAGACGGGGGCTCGGTGACGAGGTGTAACTTTGCTGGAGATGAACAGACCGGAGCTTCCTGGACCGATAAGATCATGGCGAACAAAGCTGACAGTGACAGTAACAGTGCGGCGAGATGTGAAGGGGGGGCCGAGGGGGTGGAGGAAAGTGAGTGGGTAAGGATGGCTAACGCGGCCAGGCCGGGCAGCGGCTGACTCGGACTGGTCACTGCCCAGTGCTAGCTGGTATCCACAAGTGGAAAGATGTCAGCTGTATACTTCCACTAGAGTAGTTCAGACAAGCAGCATTTAACATTCACTGCACACATATACACACACGCAAGGACCACGAAACAACATGACGTTTAATTATCAATAGGACTTCTTTCACCGTCAATAAGAGAAGTTTAATTCACACTGTAATAAGTTATAAATTCTTTTGTTTTGTTAGTTCTTATTAGTTTATTTTAAATGTGCAATAGAAATAATCCTGAACTAAACCTGATGTTCAGATGTCTGTCAGAAGACTAAGTGACACTTAAGGCCATTATACCTGCTATGGTTTTCAATGTGTACTTATGCATTGACTTTTGTATTGTATGTTCTAGGATGACTGAGGAGGTTTTCATGCTGGAAATGGATGGTCTATGAAGCAGAAGGAAGTTAACCTGCATACCTTACCACTCCGTCAAGATTTACTGTATTTAAATTTACATGTACTTACCATCTTTCTGAATCTTTGGAAAACCTTTATAATAAAAATGTTTTAATAAAACCATTGTGTAGTTTACCTAACCAGCAATGTCACCTTGTACCCTACCTGGTGAAAAAAATTCCACAAGGATGCTGATGGTATTGGTTATGAAATCTACTAGAATATGAAAATATTTATTCTTTATGGGCTAACAAGTGTAGAGTCATCAGAAGCATTTGTTATTTGTTGTTGGATAATTGAAGATCGGGCCAGAAGATTATTTTAATCACACAAGTATTACTAAATGTTAGCTTGATGACGATAAGTGTTATGAAAAATACACTTAGAAATATAAGCCGAAATACCACAATTAAAAGTTTAAAAGCCGGAATATCGCAATTAAAAGTCCTAGTCAGATTATTTTGAGCTTCTTTTCTTTTGGACTTGCTGCCCGAAGGCCACAGTGCTCCTTGTATGGATGGCACTGGGTGTCAGCATCAACCTCTCACCCCCTCACAGGAAGTGCCCGGTGTGGGGCTCACAGCTTGGCAAGCCGCTCCTTTATGGTTGTCTATGATAAATGATTGGCTGACATGGGAATCCCCTGGGCATTCTTTTGCATTCTCCACCCAGCTGAGATTCATGACAGTGTAGAATGACAAGGACCTCAGGACCGCAGCAGTGTATACGGACCAGAGTGCTTGTCGGTGCCGAGTTTTAGTTTGCGGGTGGCTGTACTGCGCAGCCTCTGCCTGTTATAACTCAGCACCCTAACTCCATCCTACGTCTCTTGTTTAAAACTATAAAAGATAACACCAAAGGACTCAGGCACGGGCGCCTCCTCACAGGATGCGGCCGGTGGCTGCTGCTTGTGCCTCGAAGTGGCAGAGGACAGACTCCAGATGGCCACTGCGAATGTCTTATGCTGCCTCAGGAGGGACATCTTTGCTCCCCAGGACAGCTGCAGGGTCTCCTGTTACATCATCGCACAGGCTTTGCACATCGGGCAGGAAGTAAACAGCCCGACGAGGCTCAGATGTGCTGAGTGTTAGCCCACAAGATCCTACACTAGCATAGAGTCATTTACATAGGGAGTTAGACACCATGTGATAACCTTGCTCTCGTGACGAAGCTGTTCAGGCCCCCAGTGTACCCATGTGGTGTAAACAGGAATTTAGTGTCCTGTGGGGGGTTACCACAAAGTGAGCTTTACATCCCCAGAGTTAACCTGATAGAGTCGGGTTAACTAACCCTGCATTAAGTTAAATGTTATTATGATGGTGGTTGTTAACTTGGCAAATCATCTTGGGTTTCTTAATCAGTGTCTGTGAATGTTCTGGTTAAAGTAGATAGGAAACAAGTAATACTGACCCACCCCCAGCCGGAAAAGTATATCACATGTGCCCTGCGACGGGGTGAGAGCCCAGCTGGCGTGTCCCCTGCCTTGTGCTGCAGGCCTTCCTGGGACTGTACTAGATAAGCATTTGGAATAATTAAAAGGACAGAAAAACTGATCTTCGATGACACAACACCACATACCTCGGTCTGTTTTATTTTGATAAAAGGATTTTTTGACAATCTAGAAAATTTCCTATATATGCAGTTAAAATATTAATAGACAGATATAATAAACAGATAAATGATATTTGTGTGAAAATTCCTATGTTCCTGGTCAGTCTGAATTGTTAAAAAATTGTCACTGATATGGTCGTATGAATCTAGCAATAGACTGAGTAACCGAGCAACAACCACCACGGAGGTGAAGGTAGAGATATGGTTTTTTCTTTCCTGGCAGGTCATCACTGCCATCACTTGTATTTCCGGAATAAATAAATTGTTTTGGAAATTCACTGTGAAGTTCACAGGTCCTCCGACTCTCTCTGAAACCAGTCCAGAACAGTCTGCTTGTTTTCATTTACCCACTTGATGTTGGCCCCCGTCCTCTCTATGGCCTGCTCGAGGGCCTGCGTGGCAGAGCCGAAGGAATCCGTGCCGTGGTCCTTCTGGAACTGTTTCAGCTGTGTGGAGACATATGGAGGAAACATCAGAGGGGACGTCAGATGCACCCGTCTGCCGCTTTGTCACACAGCTTCTGTGTCACACCCGTGTCAAATGTCAGAAGTGCCTATCCCAGTGGACAAAGTGAGGTCAGAACCCCCGTAAAGAATCTCAGCGTAAAAGACAAACAATCTACTTTAGAACAGTTTTGTCTCTCCACGACACAGCTTTGTTTACCTTCAGATTGATACAAAACAAAACAGCCAAAACAACAAACAAAAAAAGATGCTTGGGATTTCTAGATCTTTGGCATCTCAGCTGGTGCTGTACAGATATTTGTTGGAATGGTACGATGTGCCTTCACCTGTTTAAGTTCCAGTTCTGAGGAGAATCTCGCCGTCACTCCGTCAATGAGATTTCCAAGTGGCATTATTCCCCCACCATACCTGAATTAGCAAATATACGGCCATTGAACAGCAGCTAATACTAGCTTGGGTTTCCCAGACATACATGGTTATGTAAGTGACAGATGAAGTACTCAAAATTCTAAACAAGGAAGTGGAAAAAAAAATCCACACAGCAGGAAATATGTATATCAGTTAAAATCTCTGATTCCTTGGTAACCAGTCAAACCTTTGAACTAGTTGTCTGTCCTCTGCTAACCTAATATTGTTTTATTGTTTGGTGAGACTATGTGAGCCTCATTATGTATGTTAGTTAATGATAAACTAATGGCAATAAATTCATATTCATAAATATCGAAACAGGGTGGGATTATTTTCAGGATTATCAACGTTGTATCAAATTGTGTCTTATTCAGAGAGGCTTCTTGGGACTTCCTAGTGTTTTCTTGCATTAGATGCCAGAAATAAGGACTCACTCTTGGATTATGTACGCCCAGTGAGACTGGACAAATTCCCAGGCTAATGACTGGCCGGCCACGTTTGCTGCAATGTAGTTGACAGTGGAAACAAAATCCATCTTCCTTATCTTACTCGGATCCAGAGTATATGTGAGGTATCTACAAGGTAGAATAAAAGTTTTGAAGTAGAGTACATAAAGGATATTACGCTGAAAATATGGTGGTTTCTTCTGGAACCCACTGGTAAAAGCATGTGTTGCCATGGCAACCATGTATTCCGGATAATTCTGACCTATTTAAGATCCAGATGTTCCTGGAGCAGGACATTCCGTATCTGAGCTTGTCTTTTTCACTTGCTGTGGTGGCATTTATGTACGCCTCCCACGCAAAGTTCCATTCCTTTTCCCCTCCAACAGCTATGGCGCTGCAGTAGATGACTGACTTCAGGTTTGATTGTATCCTGGAACAAATGATGAGACATTAGAAAATTTCTCTGACGATATAAAAGAAAATTAGATGCAAATGGTTATTCCTTTGACATTTTAACCTACACAGTTTGACAAGGTAACTTTAGAGTTTTCGTAGCTTATTTCTGCTTATATCCAGCAAAACCTGTGATGTCATGCGCTTCAATGGGCCACAGTAAATAGAAAATCATTTAAGTCCGTCCTGGGGGTTCCCTGTTTCGTCTTTGAGAAAGTAACAAAAACGTCCTTATGTAAATTAATTGTAATTTTCCCTTTATTTCTGTATGTTCACTGATAAATATAAAACATCGCCGGGCATAAGGGATGCCTTCTTACGTATTATTAGCTGGGTTGTTCATCCAGCCCTTGAAGAAGGCGGTGGCCATAGCTTGACACTTGGGTAGTTCATTGGCACATGCGACTGAAATGGCATTGATCTGGTTATACCTGCGAGGAACAAAAGCGTGCCAGTTTGCGTGAGACAGACGGTCAATGTCCAGATAGCAGCTCCTGTAATCAGGTACTATGACTCACTGTTCAGCATGGTCTTCTGGAACTGTGGAACTGTCGGTGTAATTTTCAAAGTACTCATAAAGGTGGGAAACTTGCTGTCTCATATAAGCCTAGAGAAGAAAAGGGGAAACACATTGTCTCTCTATGTTTAATCTATGATTTACGCTCATGTCACATGCCAGTGTGAATGTAACGTACTTGACATTGACATTGCAGAAATCACTGACCTTCATTGGGCCATAAACCTCGGAGCGATCGAACATGAGAATGAAATATTTCAGGTTCCTCAACCCAAACTCCCATGGAATCAGCTCTGTTTCATTGTAAAGGAACTTGGTTGTGTTTAAAGCCAGAGTGGTATTGACGTGGTGGGCTCTAGATGAGAGAACCATCAGCACTGTGTCAGTGTTTGTTAAATTCCATGGAGCCTCACACCTGCATGACTAGACTGGCAGTAAGTATGTCTGAATTTTGTTTTACTTGCGTGTTTTTTTTTTCATCTACGCTACTTTTCAAAAATAACTGGAGTTAAATTAAAAAATCACCATCGAGTCAAAGAACATGACTATTTTTGCTGTTAACATGTAAGTTGATTACTTTACAGTGTGCATGCAGTTTTGTTTTCGAAGACTGTTGTGTAATAAATAGTATTTAATGTCACACAGTGACGCTGTCAACGGGCAGAAAATATTGTTCCAATACTGCAGTGGCCCCATAATCTATTCGGATTTTTTTGGCTGTGATTGGACAGAGTTATCAGAGCAAGGAGTCAGTATGAACACCTCCATGGAATGACATGAATCATGAACGTACCTTGCAAGATTAAATGCATCATCAATAAGCTGCCCTCTGTTGATGACTGGAATTTTCTAAAAACAATTAATTCATTCTAATTAAAACATTCAGACACTACATGCTCTGAATCCTCCCACATATAAATCTCAAAATTACATAAATATTAACTCATTTTAAAAAAGGGTCTAACATTAGTGTAGAAATACACATTTAAATAGTAGTATTAGTAAAATGTAAGCATCTAAAACAATCAGTGACACGATCAAATACCTACAACCTAAAGCATAACAGCATCTCTGCGTTAAAAAGTCTATATTAGGAGCCATTCCTGTGATTTACCTGATGATTCATTTTCAGCTGTTTAAGGAGTTTTTCCCAATTCTCCAGATTGTAGTTAACTCTGTAATATCCAGTGTAGTTGTAATTGGCCAGAAGCCACTGGTCTTTTTCAGTTCGGTACTCTGGCCTTCTGACTTTTTACACAGTTACAACATAATAAATCAGCATTAGTACAATGCCTTTGTTAGACTTTAAGTTTAGTCATAATAAACACAGTTTAGCCTCGTATCTATGTGAAATGTAATTATTGTAAATATATCAGTGTTTATGTGTTAATGGTTATAAAAATCCTTAAAAACAACAGTGGTTCCTAACCTGGACCTTTTTCAGTCACTTTGTCAAACTTGGATGAATTTGATCCTGACTTTATCATACGAACTGGAACATACCATACATAGCTGTTGAGATAGAAACAGATGTCAGAAAACAGATACGAGGCACAAATCAAGCTAGGATCGTACAACAGGGTGACTGATGTAAAATGTTCCCTCATCTGCCCTTCACTGCCAGCTTGCTGAGATCTCCTGTACTATGGGGGAGTAATCCTGGCTGGAAATCCACACAGTAAAAAGCAGAGAGGGTCAGCCATGCAGACTGTTCAGCAGCATGGGTATTCTCGGCTTATAGCTGTTTCTGTGTAGTAGCACTGTCACGCAATTCGACTGCGCTGTAATGTGAAAACTCTGCATCACCACTGTCACCGTGGCAACCGCCGCCGGCTTTATGAGGTCACAGGAATTTCACTTGAGCGGCGAGACGTACTTGTGGGTGGATGTTTGATTAAGCAAAAAGTGCTGCTGCGAAACCTCCCCAGTGTTGGTGTTAATGGTTATGAGAGGGTAGCCCATTTGCTGGGTCCATGTCTGCATCACTTCTGCCACATTGATATCAATGGGGTCACAGGCCTTAGAAAAAAAACAGCAATGGAAAAAATAATTAGTGGCATATTGTAGAAAATATTAGTAAACTCATTTTAAAGAGGACCCTCGTGAAACGTTTATTAAAATTGAAAGCATATCGTTTATCGCAAATAAACAGCACTTCAGTTAGACAGTAGTATCATTTTACTGTACTTTCGTAATGCTACTTTTGTGATGCGATCACTTTGAAGGTTCACTTTCCAAACTTACCGCCTGTAAGTGTCTCCAGAAGTCCGCAGCCTCAGTGTTAGTATACTGATAAGCATTGAGATACGTCTGTGAAACGGCAAAGTACATAAAGACACACTTACACCTTTAATGCTCTATTAATGACACCTAAAGCTCAATTTTCTGATGTGTTTCAAACATTCAGCAATGTGTAGGTTGTTAATACAGTTGGAGGAAAATAATAATATGCACCACAAACTAATGAATATTACGATACTATATTCTGAGAAGCCTACTTTTCACAGATGGAAAGTTCAGGTTCTGAATGTACAAATTTGGTGTTTTAACCACCAGTTGAGTATCAAAGGCTCACAGGCACAGACAGTACTCAGCTGGTTGGATGAAGCGATTTGCTTGCTGAGCATTCTAAAGAAGTACAGTATATCACCTTAACGCCCCGTTGGAAGGCAGCGTCTGTCAGGTATTCGGACAGCATCCTTAATATCGACGCCCCCTAAGTGACAACCAAAAACACAACACATCAGATATTCCACATATTAGTCACCTGATGATGAATTGCAAATGAAAATTTGTGCTACTGTAAGGTTGGTTTGAGTAGCAAAAAAAATGTCCCATTTGACTTAATCACGAGAGCACCTTGCTGTAGGTGATTTGGTCAAACTGCTGTGTGATGTCGGCAGGGGTCTGCACATCCTCTGCTCGGGGGCTGAGAGGGTGGGATGTGGCCAGGGAATCCACCTGAAGCACCGGTTGGGTCTCATAGAGGGCGAAGCGGTCGACCTGGAAACAGGCCCCACCCCCAAGAGTGACACAGGGATAACTAGCGGAACAGATAACATGGAACAAAAGACACCTGTGCGTCACTTAAAGCAAACCCACGATTTTCCATTTGGGGTGAGTGTCGTTGATCCCGATATAGGACATGTACGTCGCAAAGCCCTCATTCAGCCACAGGTCGTTCCACCACTTCATGGTCACCAAGTTCCCAAACCACTAATCAGGAGACGGACAAACAGAACAACATTGGTTAAAAATGACGTCGTTATTTCATCTGCAAGCAAACAAAATCAAACATAATTCATAGCTATGGGCAACTCTTTATTTCTGTATTTAATATTTGGTTTCAGGTAACACTTCATAAATATATTTTCTCTCTCATGTTACTTGAAAGGCAGTAATTTCATGTGTTTGATTATATTTATGTGTCTACAACCCCCCTATTTAATTGTCTACCCCATTCAAGATGTATAGGGTTTATCTGCTGTTTGCACATGTATTAACTTGTGAATATGAGAACTATAAAAAGCATCACCCCGCCTCCCTTACTGCGTGGGTACATGTCATGCTGTTAATTGTAGTAAAGCTTTGACTTGACTCAGCCATCGCTGTTGTACCTGATGGGCCAGTTCATGGGATATCACTCTGGCGATCCACTCCATGTTTGATGTGGAGGAGACGCCTTCTTCATAGAGCAGCGCGCTCTCTCGGTAGCTTATCAGGCCCCAGTTCTCCATGGCGCCTGCGCTGAAATCCGGTATTGCGATTTGCTCTGTAAAGCAGATTATGCAACAGAAAATCCAAATCACATTGCTGTCATTCTCCTAGTTCCAACCACAAGTTCAAGAATACAAAATAATGTTCATAATTATGTTCTTAAATCATTCTGCCGGCACTTATTCTAGTAGGAGCTTTGCAGAAAGAAACTGTTCTATATATTTAACTTTTTAAAATAAAGGTACAGGCACAAGGTAGGGAATAATAATAATAACAACAACAACAATAATAATAATAATAATAATAATAATAATAATAATAATGGGGCGACATGGTGGTGCAGTGGTTAATAAATTGCCCGCATGTGTGAGTGAATGCTAACAGTGTGTGAGTGTGCCCTGCGACGGGCTGGCCCCCTGTCCAGGGTTGTTCCCTGCCTCGTGCCCGTTGCTTCCGGGATAGGCTCCGGACCCCCCCGCGACCCAATAGGATAAAGGGGGTTGGAAAATGAATGAATAATAATAATAATAATTTTATCTACAGTAAGCTTCCCTAAAGGAGATTTTATGAAAACGCCCACCTAGTTTACTCAGTGGATATCTTATGCCGTAAAGGTCCTGGAAGGCAGGCAGGATGCCTTCCGCAGTCTTCTGTGCATAATCTGCTTGACCAGCGCTTATGGCTTCTGGCCGTGCCCACGTCTGCAGAAAAACACAGGCGATTCAGCAGGCAGAGGAGAGGCTGGTGACAGTCACACACACAACGTCACACCCACCGATTTATATCAGAAACACTGGTGCTACATGCAGGCCACTAAAGGCCGTCCTTGAAGGAAATTGTAGTTTTAAAAGAAATCTTTATGAACAGATCCATGGCATATAGGGACTGGGACATGAGGCAGGTCGAGGCAGCAGAGGGACTCGGATACCCAGACAGATTTGGGGGTGCCGCCACATTATAGGGGGCCTTGCATACGTAACATTATAGATTAGAGGCTCGGGGGACCCAAGCAGACATTTTTTCAGGGGGGCCCAGAATTTCTGGCAATACACCTGGAGACAGCATTTGATTTGGCAGCCTTCTGCTCTGACAGTTTAGAGAACCTGAATGACATGCAAATACACGTTTTGCCCTCTAACATGAATAACACAAGCGCAAATCCCTGGAGCACCAAGCTGTGCCTCTCTTATGTGGAGCCAACTCATCCTACACAATTACCAGTAGAATGACACAGGATATTCATACACATACACACATAATATACACTCTGACGTACAGTATAATTCTTTTGTACAATGTGATTGGAACCTCGGGAAGTCCCGGGTTACCCTGCCAATTTCTGTCATCGTTTAACGATTTGGCCAACATCAGTCAATTCCAAATCACTATTCATAAATCTGTATCAGATCTAAAGCTTTATGACCTGAAGAAATATCCCAAAGATATTTTCACTTTTTGCTTTACAGAGGGGATGAATAGAACTTTCTGTACCTCCTTACCTGGGTCATTAACAAAAACAATGACTTGTACTCTATTGCTAAGGAACACAAGGTACATACTTACACCTATAAAGTTTTGGTGTGGATCCAGCTGACTTACAGGAAATATGCTGAATTATAGGTATTTTTCCATACTGTACTTTAAAAAGTCGTCCAGTACAACAGCAGTTCATAAAACTGTAAGCATTAAAACTGTAACCTTAAACTTTACATTAAATTGTAAATATTGTAAATTTCCTGTCAGCTGAGCTTAAGTTCTGGTTTCTTTGATTCTGTGCTTGTACTGGTGCCTCACAGAGCGAATCCTCTTTTTATGGGAGTGGCATTGCAGGAAAACTCTGCACACAGAAGACGTAGCCAAACCAAATGTAACACTTATGAAATGTTTTGCTTTTTGATTTCAGTCACAAATTATAAATTTTTGTGAAATTGATTGGCCCTTTTGGGGACCAAAAATGTCAAAATAACAGGCTTTTATCGCTTTGTGCAGAGATAACATGCAATATATGCTCTCTCTCTCTCTCTCGCTCTCTCTCTCTCTCTATATATATATATATACCCCAGTAAAATTTAGAGAAATCAATTTAAGTTTCACAAAAACATATTAAGTTTTCAAAATGTTGTTCGCAGACAACCTTTGCCCAGAAAGAGCAGGATGACATACCCTGATTTTATTGTTTTCCATCGCTGGTATTCTTTCAAATTCAGAAACTGTAAAGGCTAATAGGTAAGTTGACATCTTGGGAGTTGGATTAAACTCTGTAACAAGCCATGTCTCTCCATCAATAGTAATTTCCATGTGACCTGTTACAGAATTGTTGAAAACATCATCAATGTTCTTTTAAATCTAAATATTCATGTTCAGAATAAAAAAAGGAAAAAAAAACTTCAATTTCAGGACCTAAAGAGAGACACAACAGCTAAAAAATTACATGATGACAAATGAATAGTGGGTCTCTTTACCCTTTCGGTTGGAATTACTCAGCGCGGTGGTTCCCTCTCTGTGTATTAAAGTGATATTAAATACGGCTTTCATGGCTGGTTCATCGAAACAAGGAAACACTCTCCGTGCATTTGTAGGCTGCATCTGGGTTGTTGCTAGGAATCTAAAAGAAGGTGATTTGTATAGATCAATAATAAATAAGCAAGAAACAAGCAACAAACAAAACACTTATAAAGAGTGGCTTGGTAAATGTCGCAGCTGGTCATAACCAATAAACAGGGCTGGGTTGTAATATGTAAGCTTGTATAGAAGAATTGAATAGACGTTTGTTCAGTCTTGTGCTCCTTAGGAAAGCTTAATGAAAAAGGACTCGGAATGATTGTAATGTGTGCCTGTTCTGTGTGAGGGAGGCAGCGCTGACCAGGTGCCTTCGCTTGCTCACACGAAGCTAAATAATTCTTTACTAACCGGCTACTGAATGTCCACTTAGTATGTAAGCACAGAAATGCTACATTTGCTGGTAAGTTATGATATGATATGAAATGATTTATGATTTTACTGACTTTTTCAAGAACATTTCCCTAACTAGCTTAACGATTATTATATGTGCATAAACATAATAAAGTTATGTAAAAACACACTCTCACTAAAGGTTATATGGGGGAAATTAGCATATTTACCAACACTGGAAATGATAACTGTGTTATTGTTTTTAACCTACAACGGCTGGTCTGTGTAGGTTGAGTCCAACCTTACCTGTCTTCCCCATCCTCTGTGTATTTACTCTTATAGAATCCAACCATGTCATCCTGCAACTCCCCTTCAAACGCTGTGAACAGTGTGTATGTCTCACCAGCTCTCAACACACCATCAAGTTCAATTTCCATGAAGTTGCTGCTGCCCTTTGTCAAATTGAGTTTTCCACGCAGCTCCGTGTTCGTTCCATCAGATACACGGTACTTCGTCACATTCAGGTCTTTGCTGTGGACAAACACCCTGTTTGTGTTTTTAACACACTTGAAGATCACGGTGGAATTTCCAGTGAAAGCGAAAGTCTGGTTCGTGATGTTGGTCACCCGGGAGTAAAAATGAGGCTGCAGGTACAACTTGTACATCTGAGGAATTAGAGTGTCTGGCAGCCTCAGGTTTGGAGGCGGCCCGGCTGGGAACGGCGTGGTGGCGGGGGGTGTAGGTGGCCGGCGTGGGGGATCGTTCGACATCTCTATTTGGTAGATGACCACCATGGCCACCATGGAGCAGACGGCCGAGGTCGTCAACACGCCGACACCTATGGCCAGGGCCTTGGAGAAGAGCACTCCGCTAAACATGTCTGAGCCTCGCGTGGACCTCCTGAAGAAAGATTCAGCTAAAACAGTGCTGCAACTTTTAATAGCTTTACTGCCGTGCTCTGACCTCCCATAAACGCACCACGGACCACCTCCACACGCACCCAGTCAAATCATAGTGATTAAAAATTAAACGCTTCCAGTCAGCAAACACCTGAAACAGGTCGATGTTCAATTTAGCCCAATTATTCCTTCCGTTTCTTGCCTCTGGAAACTTCCCCCACCCACCTTGGCCCCTTGCAGTCCTGGGAGCAGAGAACGGTGAGGCAGAGATACCTCCTGGTGCTGGGCTGGGGCCGGCACAGGGCCAAAGTGCATATTTGCATGTCCCAGTGATCCTCAGGCTGAGCGCGGAGGGAAGAACATGCCAGCTGTGGGTGTCGACCTCAGCCCCCGTGGCCCTTTTCACTGGGAAAACAGAGGCTGCTCACTCAGACACTCAAACACTCCCACCCAGGCCTTGGGGGCACTGACCAGTCTCTAGAAGCCCCCCCCCACCCCCCCACGTAGCAACTGGATTTCCAAGATTTTGGAAATTTACGATGATATTTTTCCTTACTCAGCTTGTCATAAAAACTGAGGAAATTTAAGGGACAAGTAGCTGGAATCAGACCCCATTACTGCAGATGTTTAGCTTTCTGAGTGTCGCAACCTGACTAACTAAAGAAAGGCAAACACACTTTTATTTTATTAGTGTCATTAACATTTAAAAATGTAATCGTGTTGACCTGAAGTGTAAAAATTCAAGGTGCAATATTTTTCTAGAATGTCCTGGAAACAATAAAATATTACAGACAAAGCTGCTGATTCAAAAAGAATTGTATAAAAAGACTCCAGTCATATGTCTCCACACATTGAAAACACTTTCTCAGTGCACTCTGCTGAAAGTTAATGTCCGAGACTAACAATAAATAATTCATATAATATCCTTATTACTCTATGGGTCCTGGTTTATTTCTTTAATACATAATTAATTACCAAGGAATCCTATATTATTTTAATAGATTACAGGCATTCTTCACAATTATATGACCTTGAATGATTATTTATCCCTAGACGATCATTTTAACATTATAGCTAAAGAAAATCCTTGTACTTTTTCAGGAAGTTTTCTTAAAGTAAAACTGTATTATTCTGCGCTCCATACTGTAAACTCTGCTCTTTGCATTGCTGTTTGCTTCTATTTTAATAGTGTCACATGTTCTTGGTAGTTATTTAATTTTTAATGGCACTAATAGGTTGTACATATATGAATATAGACTGAACAAAGGTTTTAGCATAGTGAAGTTTCGACTATTAAGAATTAAGATGTCATCTTCTGAAAGCAAGTTATAAAACGTCAGAAAAAGGAATAAGATGACACACAGGTCAAGTTGTGTAAAATCAGTTTATGACTGTACAAAGTACAAACTAAAACGTGTTTTGATTGTTGTGTTATGATTGTTAAATGAATTTATTACTGCCTTTACTGAGGGACCTCTCATGACAATACTGCATCCAAGTAAGAGCTAAATGTTTGAGACAATTTACAACATAAAATTTGGGGGGGGGGTCACTAGTCAGCATCGGTTGAAAAGCAACTTCATAACATCCAATAAGCAGCATGTCAGCAATGAAAGACATCTGATTAAAGACATCTGATTAAAGACAACTTTACTCATGATAGTTTTAACCTAAACAAGGACTAACACAATCTAAAAAAGACCACAGAACGGAACCAGTGCCTTTGTGACTCAGTTACAACAAGAACTGTAATTTATAAGCCTGACAGAGCTGGAATTCATGGCAGGGCCAGGGACCGATCCTGGCAAGGGCACGAAGTATGACGTCATTCCTGGGGCACCCTGGGGTGGCTGCACAACTGCCCGACTGTAAATCTATATCCAAGGCCAATGCACAAAGGCGTCTAACCTGCTGTAAGGAGCCCAGAACAATGTAAAAAAAAAAATAATAATATGGTCTGAAAAGTCATGTCACCTCTTATGCAGATGGGATTATGTTTGCCAAAGAAAGTCTCCAAGTAAGGATGAGATGCATGTTATGGTGAGAATTCTAATCCCTCATGATGTTCACATATATAAAGAAATTTTAAAATGGTTTTATTAAAACCCGGATGTGGATTTCCCACAGAGTATAAGCATCATTGAAGCTTTATAGGAAGTTCAGGAGAACAATGTTAATTTCCAAATCACTCATCCCTCAAAGAACTGAAGACTTTTCTCCTCGAACAATGGCTGGATGTCCCCGTCCACACAGCTCCGGACGTGTATGACATCACTCATGAAGAGGGGAAGCCGCTCTGCAGTGACCAGGCTCCTTATTCGCTCCTTGTTACATTGTCCCGCAATCTGCTTCCCCCATCGAGTATGAGAGAGAAAGACTGATTGGCTGAGAAATGCCAGCATGGTTTGGAGTATAATACAGCCGTATGACTCCTTTGTCATTGCTGTCTGGGGGTGCAGTGTGCGACGTACGGCCATACGCCAAGCAAACAGAAAAAAAGGTCATAAACATGGCAGGTTTCTATTGAACAATGGTACATGACAACCACACAAGGTCCAACTCACGCTGATAAAAACAGCACAGCAAATGGTTACACCCTCTGTTCCCAACATGGCACCAGCTAATTTATGTACCTATCCTTTTAATTCCCAGTGAGCATAAAAGCAACTCTCCAGCAGTACCAGTAGAGCCCTGTGGGGGCGCTGGAGTGTGGTTGGAGTAGCTTTTTTCTTCCGAGATTCATTGTTGACAGTGGGGAGGTATATTAGGGAAATGGACACTTCAGGAGGCATTTCCATCATTCAGGTCACTCAAAAGAAATAGATCATTTAGTTCTATGATGCATAGTTTTCTTCATGTTATTAAGCCACGGCACCAATTCCAGTGTGCCCGGAACTGCTGTGCCCATCCTACTCAAATGAAACGTAACTAAATGAAACACACACCAGTTTTTGATCCATTTTTAAAAAATGTTTAATCTGTATAATGAAAACGTTTAACAGAGTAGGAATGTGTTTGACAAATTTAAGTGCACAACTGAACTACCTAAAAAGCTTTTTTTTAGGTTAAACTTGTTACCATCCAGGCTGTTTTCATACAATAAAACAATTATTAAAATAATTAAAACAAAAGCTAAAGATCTTTTTAAGACACCTGACAGAAAACCATGTTAATTCTGTAGCTTTCATGATCTCACAGAGTTCCTTATGTGGCCAGTTGCTCACATGTTTGCTTTACCAAAGCCAGCTGTCTAAGTGTTGAAGGCAATAGCAGGACTGCTGAAGGATGGAGGTCAATTCACTGTAGCTCTGCTCCTTCCAGCTTGGGAGAAGTCGCTCGTTGTTGAGAGCCTGCAGTTTGGGGGTCCCCTCTCTCAGAACCTGATAAAGACACGGCCACCTGCTCTGTATCCGCAGCCTGGTCCGACGATCCAGAGTGAAGCCTCGGACCACCTTCTTGGCTCGCAGCTCTCGAAGTGCAGGCAGGTTAAGACAAGAAAAGACCAAACCGCGGCTCTGAGATACATCAAGGAACTCTAGGGACAGGGATTCCAGTGTGTAGGAGATCCCAAGATTCCTGAGGGGCACCAGGACATGAAGCGTCAGCGACTTCAGATTGGGCAGGGATTTAGCCAGGTTCTGCAAGGTGCCAGGGTTGACCCCTTTGAAAACCCAGAAGTACTTCAGCTCCAGAACTCTGAGGTACTGAAACTGAGTCAGCAGCGAGACTGAGGTTTCTGACCAGTCGAAATGCACCCTCATCTTGGTTATGCGCGGGCAGCTGCTGGTGAGTTTAGAAAGCAGCACCTGAAAATTGCTCACCTGGTCCATTTTAGTGATGCTGTCCTGGTGGGAGCTGGAGCTGGAGCTGGAGTGCAGCCGCAGGTCCAGGGGCTCCAACAGAGTGAAGGTCCAATTTAAGTCCAGGTGAGTCAGGTCTCTACAATGGACACTTTCTAAAAGATGGGACAGAAGATCCCCCCACTTGTTGTACTGGTCCCCCAAGTCAAAGCTGGCCCTGAGGGTAAGAAGACTCGCCCCTCTGGATATGAGGTGATGGGTGTAGTTGTGGACCCAAGCCTTCCATCTCTCAAACTCGCGGTTGGACACCAAAAGGCCCTCCTGGCCCATGTGGAGAGCCCCGCGACGAGAGAAGTCTGCCACCCTCCAGAGCTTCCCCGAGCGTATAAGGCAGCTCCAGCTGGAGCACACCAGTGCTGCACTGCACTTGTCCACCTCGCTCAGGAAGGACAGCACGTGAAGCTGGCAATCCACTGGCAGTGAGTTGAAGGGAAACAGGTCCTCCACGAATTTCGCCTTCCTCTTCCCACTGATGAGGGTGACCGTTCTCTTCCGTTGAGGCATAATCTGTAAAGTTGGGACACTTGATCACATCTGGAAATGTCATGGTTTAGCTAAATACCTCAGGTTGGAGTACCTAGGAGAACAGAAAAAAATGATGGACAAAAGGTAGCATGTGCACACAATGGACACGTAAAGTGGTTCATGTCCCAGGAGGACCGTTATTGTAATTTCTGAGAACAAGACGTCCAACAAAGATTGCTCCTGTAAAATTTCTTGCTTGTATAAAACGTAAGTTTGGTGACACCACGTATTTTCACACAACTCATGAAAGGA
This sequence comes from Mormyrus lacerda, assembly GCA_015163995.2. Taxonomy (NCBI): domain Eukaryota; kingdom Metazoa; phylum Chordata; class Actinopteri; order Osteoglossiformes; family Mormyridae; genus Mormyrus; species Mormyrus lacerda. The sequence continues at coordinate 10,015,155 of JAABNX020000021.1, forward strand.
ACGCTCTGTGACAGTAACGTGTACGTTTTAAACCCAGTGACACCTTCAAACTGGCCCAACTGTTTTGTCTCCCAAAATGATCTTTTATAAATAACAGCTGTTATTTAATAACGGAGTATTCCGCAAATGTAAGCATGTGGACAGTTAATGCAAAAAACTTATATTAACTACATCAGTCTTTTTAAAACACTTACCTCCCGCATATTTAGGTATAACACACAGTGTTTGAGGCGAGAGATTATGTTCTTCCCGACTGTTCAAGAGTGCTTTACATCTAACTGTAAATACCTTACCGGATTTTCGAAGAGTGGTTTTCCCTTGCAGGACGATCTAATACACAATTTTAACTCTTTTATGCAAGATCATTTCTTCTGTGGAATGGTTCAAAATACTGTAATGTCAGTATTTTGAACGAGGTGCCGTATTGTTTTGGACAGCATCACTGTTGCGGTTGTTGTTCTTTTCCCGTTACGTCATTAAAGTGCGCCGCCTCCGTTTTCTTATTCGTTTAAAAAGTCGCCACGTTAAGATACGTGTGAGTCTATTCCGCCACCTACTCCGTCGGAGGGCCGACGACGAACAGCAATTTAAATTGTGCGTCTCCGAGCAATAGAATGTCGTACTAAAGAGCCAGCTGTGATTACGAAAAAAAAACCACTTTGTGATGGGCGGATGAAGCCCCGCGAAACTTTTGAATCTTTTCATGATTCATGATTATGTCGGGAAAAAAAAGAGTCGAAGTTTCGGAAAACAATGAGTACAGTGACACCTAACGAACTGAAAAATGTACATCAGCATTACCCTCGATTTTACAGAAGCACGCGTGCACCGAGTTGGTTTCACCATCTGTGTCAATCCACAATGTGCATATAAATCCTATCGCCAGTCTTAATTTATGAAAATCAAATTACCCATTAAACATTGATGTGTATGTGAGACATTATTGTATTATAAATATTGTACCAGTAAATAATGTTGTGTTCATCTGACAATGATATACGGAGAAAATATTGTTTCTATGGGAAAAAGTGAAAGAACGTTTCAGCATCAGTGTTTTGTGACAACTGGTAAATAGAATCATAATAGAGATTCCAAGAATGCGTTTATGGTATTTAAGATTTTTCTTTAAAAACAGTATTTGCTCTATGGTGCTGGGTTTCAGGTGAGTTCTCTGGTTCACTGTTTCACCACTTTACCATCGTTACTCTAAACCCCCCTTGTGCTCCCCCATTGCTGATGTTATCAGTCTCCCTCAGTATTATTGGCCAGGTTGCCAACTGTCACACAGCTGGCGTGACACTTACACTTTTAGACTCTCACGCTCACGCGAGAAGTCTTACGCCAAATCTATATTATTCCATTATAAACCTAAAAGTAGCTACATCAAATGTGTTGGGGTACTTTGCAAACCCTACTGACTATTTACAAGGTAATAAACTCTTACCCTACATGAAAATGTGTGTGCAAACTACAAATCTCACTGCAGCCAGCTGACCAAAGCTGGCAACCCTGCTTCACCCACACCTGGTAATCTCGACTGGCGAGCTGGGGCATAGCCTTTACATATGAAGGGCCAATCAGGGCAGGGCAGAAGCCAATAAGACACAACAGGCAGGCCAGCGGGCACTGGCCTAATAACAGATGGTACGAAACAATACCCACCCCTCATCTTGGTAATGTGTTAGGATTCTGAGCCAAGGATTGAAAGTTCACCAGTTCAAACCCCCTGGTCAGTCCAGTCATTTCACCATTGGGTCCTTGAGTAAGGCCCTTAACCATAGTTACATTCTCAAAATTGTATGCTGCTTTGCATCAAAGTGCCTCCCAATGAAGCGTGAAAATACAATACAAGACAGTGCAAAAGCCAGACAATATGCTGATGAAGTGATCGATTCTTATTAAACGCCGCAACGATGCTGTAAAATGCAGGTGCCATGGAAGTGTTTGTTTGGTGGTTGTAGTGTGTGGTTGTTGGAAATACAAACAGTTTTGTGAATGAAGTGGTTTTACTGAATCTGGGAGTCACTGATACTGTGAAACCTCCTACAAGACATTTGTAACTGACATTACTAACAGTGGCTAATTAACCAGGCTAGATCTGGGGCCTGTTTCAGAAAGCAGGATTTCTTACTTAGCCGGATAACTGTGTTGGATTTAAGGTAGTCTGGGCTAAATGTAAGGAACGAAGATTAAGGGCATTTAAATTGGGGTAAATTAAATTAGTAATTGGCTAAGCAAGAAATCTTGCTTTTTGAAACAGGTGCCTGGGATTGTTAAACGGCTTTTTCACTTGTCGTACCGGAACACGTGTGTGACGTCATTCCCAGCTCCTACTCCCGACCTCTGAGATAAATGAAACGCCGCATATGTCCCAGGTCTCTGAGCTTGGTGATCAGCCTAGGGGATTCCAGCCTCTCTCCATAGTTCCTTTTAACATCTCTTCTGGCCTCCTCCAGGTCCTACCTGGCTCTCCCCTACATCATCATTGGAGATGAAGGCTGCAGATCACTCTTAGTGGAAAATCCGTATTGCTTTGTAGGAACACAGACATCAACACAGTGTGACATTTGCAAGTTTGTGAACAGCCACAAACAGTCTTCGAATACATGCCAGTCTGTGATTTCGAGGCAGTCTGTGATTTTGAGGCAGTCTGTGATTTCGAGGCAGTCTGTGAGTAGCTGCTCAGTGGTGCAGCGCTGCATAAATCACTTCACTGGGGGGCCTCCACCTTTTCCACTTCTGCTTGTATCCTTCGTGCAGAAGGATAGATTTGTGATCCGATCTGCAAAAATCTGGTCGCATTACAGAATGGTATGCATCTTTAAATGCGGTGTAGCAGTGATCTGACATCTTACTGTCTCTAGATACACTGCTGATATGTTGGTGGTGCTTTGGTAGAACCTTTCTGATCTTGCAGTGATGGAAGTCCTCCATAATGACAAAGGCAACCTCGGAATTCAGGCTCTTCAGTTTGCTGATCACGCCATGCCACTCACTAAGTGTTGCCTTCACTTGCAGCTGAATGTGAAAGACAGTGAGAATAACAGCACTGAACTCCCTCAGTAGGTGAAATTACTATAATAAGTTACGATATTACTACCCAGTAATATTACTACCCAACAGTAAACAGCAATGGTTAATAAAAAAGTAAAGTCCAAAGTGAACAGCAGATTTTAGAAGGAATATTTTTAAGCTGAAGCTAAAAGTGGTGAATACAGGAGGGGGGGGGGGGGGGGGGGGTGGGGGGGGGGGGGGGGGGGGGGGGGGGGGGGGGGGGGGGGG
>JAABNX020000021.1:10018536-10029529 GCA_015163995.2 Mormyrus lacerda
TTTCAATACGACTTCGAATCACGACCACATCAGTGACACTGTAAAGCAGAAACTAATCATGCCAATACACGGCATAGACCTCAACCCCTCAAATGTTCAAACCAAAGCTGTACCCTTCCTGTCATGTATAACAATGAGAAGATGAATAAAGTACGGCAATAATAATTAAGATGTTGGCCAGCTGTGTAAACCTATGTAAAAAATGTGAATAGAAATTGGAAGGTACCACAGTTATCGATGGGTTGGGGGGTGCATATAGGCTGCAGACATACACTATGGACTCGGAAAGATTTCAAGTCGAGTCAAGGCCGAGTAAAATTTCTCCGGAGTCCATTACAAGACTGAGTCCATTCAGAAAAAAAAAATTTAAATGAATTGCGCTGATGAGCTAACACACTGTTACTGAAGATTTGCTGGGGGGCCCCAGCTTGCAAAACTAGGTCCATAACGACATGGTTGGGTGAATTTGGTGTGGAAGAACTTGACTGGCCCACATAGAGCCTTGACCTCAACCTCATCACCTTTGGGATGTCTTCGTAGCATTGCATCAGCACCCTCAGTCAGAAATCCTGAAGGCGTTGACATGTCATGAATAAATGATAGTCCGCTACGGTACATAGGATCCATGCTGTTTCTCATCAGTTGCTAATTCCCTTTGTTGTGAGGTGACACGTTATGTTATGATAACCGTAATGTTATGAATAATATATATTTTTAAATGAAGAATCTCACCAGTGAAAGTTGGTGTCCGGATATTAGGGACAGATGGGAAGCGCAAAGTAGAATTCAAGCTGACCACTGATGCCTGATTATTATTTTTTTAATTACATTTTACAAATATTTTATGGTGTTGACAGAAATTCAAGACACAAGTTCAACCAGCTGAAAAAAATTTAAACTGGACATTTATGGAAAGTATGATTATTGGTGCAGCACCCCCTTTTTGATATTCAAAATATGGTATTTTAATTTATTCATGAGCCTATTTTAAGCTGTTTGAAAATAGCACACGTGTCGCTGCAAATCTCCATATTGGGGAAAATTACTTATTAATTGCATTTTTAAGCAAAATTATTTCTCGGTATTCAGAATTTCTTGTTCTAGTAAGGAATTTGTTGGGGTTAGATTATTTTTCCAACGAGACAATTATGACCATGGGTCATAATAAATACTTCAATAACAAAGTTGTAGGGGCTACCTTTATAGGTAATGTCTTATTCCATAAGTTCCTGTATAATGAAAGTAAAGCAAATTTATTTAACACTTATTATTAACGCCTCTCAACTTGAATTAACGTACCATGGCTGCCAGCTCTCACGCGCGCACTGGTGACACTCACGCTTTCAAACTCAAGCCAGATATCTTACTGCAAATCTGTATTATTCCATTACACACCTAAGATTGCAAACCATATGGACTATGTACAAGGTAATAAAACTTTACATATATGTAAATGCATGTGCATGTTTGTGCAGACTTGTCTCGAATGGAAAACCTAACTGCACCCTGCTGACCGAAATTGGCAACCCTGCACTGGAAACAAAGTATATGTAAAGTGACCTTGAGTATCTAGAAAAGCGCTGTATAAAATAAATGTATGTATTGTTATTATTTTACTGCGCTACTGTTTATCCTTATTTTAATTAAAATGAGCATTGATTACATGATTGATTTTTGAGTATTGATTTAATTTGCCTAAATTTTACAATGCACGCATACCAACTATTTCGGACAAAATTCATTATGGTACGATGTTATATTTTAATAAAAGTCACATGGCATGAACGTGTTTCAAACCGGACTCAAATTCATGAGACACCTGTGCAGCTGGGAAGCGGACGGCCATTAAAGCGCCGTGATTTGTCTGCTGCCTAACGTTTATATACAAAACAGAAAATGATTAAGGCTATTTTGATTTTTAACAACCATGGAAAACCACGACTTATCAGATTTTATCAGTATTTTGTAAGTCGTCTTATTAATCTCGTAATCATACTCAATGTTGTCCTTAAAATGTAAAATACAATAGGAACCGCTTTAAAGCTACGACTAGACCCGTTTGTGATGTTTTTCGTTTTAGTCACTCTTTTATTTTCACATTTTATTCATTCATATAACTATTAAAGTGTAATATCGGTTTCTTTCTTCTTCCAAGGCTGAGGACATGCAGCAGCAAATAATCAGAGAAACATTTCATCTCGTGTCGAAGAGGGACGACAATGTGTGCAATTTTTTGGAAGGGGGAAGGTATTTTAATATAATCCTGGAGTGACGCCGTGAGCTGCTAAGAGAGTCAAACCTGATCGGAATACACGCATTAATGAATAATGACAGTGATAATTAACTCATCGTAGTAGACTACTTTCCCTTTCGTAATAAATTTGCAAGTGATAGGAGAATCCTGCATAACAGTAGTTTCGCTTATCTCTAATTTATTTTGCAGGGTACTAAATAAAATAAAGTCTCCTTTTTTGTTTATTACTATTTATAATGTGCTTTTAAGATAATGTGGATGTGGAAAACATAAAGAGTTCTCATTGCGTTAGTAACCATATAAAATTTTGTTGACAGTTTAATTGGTGGCTCTGACTACAAGCTGATCTACAGACATTATGCAACTCTTTACTTTGTATTTTGTGTGGATTCCTCTGAAAGTGAGCTGGGAATTTTGGATTTAATACAGGTAAGTCATACGAAATGTTGTGATGACTTTCACCGCTCGGTGGCGCTTTTGTATCTTCAGTTGATGTCATCATTGCCGTCCAATTGGCATTTTTTTAAAAAATACAGAACTAACGTAATTTAACTATTTTTTTACTGGTTACAAAGGCCTTTCCGGGCTTTATGTATAATAGATAAATTAAATAAACTTTAGTGTGTTTTCACGTAATGTGTGTTGCGGTCAGTGTGTATATATTTGTGTCTATGTACCTGTACTTGTGCAAATGGAAAATAAAGCATCATCTTATTTAATTTTGCATGTAACATTTTACAAAGGAAAGATATTTTTTTGGGTCATTTCAGGTCAGATTTTTTTGCTTAAGCAAAGATTACTTGCTGTATTAACAAAGTCATTTTAACAGATTGACAATAAACGTTTTATGTGAACGCCCTTACCTATCAGCCCTTTTAGATAGCTAGGTGCAGCATAGATTAATAATATACATTTAAATCTTAACATGAAAATTAGATTTTTTTTTTTTTACTTTAGTAATCTAATAGTAAAGTATTCTGTTGCTTAGTAATATGCGAAGATGATGATGTTAGATTGTTCTATGTTTTAACCTCCTGCAAATACCTTTACTTGTATCTTTTTTGTTTCTACAGGTGTTTGTGGAAACACTTGATAAATGCTTTGAAAATGTTTGCGAACTGGACCTAATTTTTCACATGGACAAGGTAAGTCTAGCTGGAATAAAAGTTATTCCTATAAAGATGTTACATTGTTTTGGTCAGTAGATCCTTGATGATCCTCTCTGATGGCCTGGCATCCTGTCCCGGTTGTTCCTGACCTTGAACGCTAAGCTTCTTGGCTCTGACTCCATGATCGCTGTCTCCTGACGTTGTCTCAGCCCCTTTATACTGTAGTTCACAGAAATGTACTAGAGGAAAAATGCAGAAAACTGCAAGACGGTAGTGGCCCGACTCCACCGTGCTTATTAGCTTGCAGTTGTTCCAGGTTTCGATGGCTAGAAAAAACTTAAAGTAAAGGTGCTCTTTGGAAATCTGTGAACGTGTGTGTGTTTTTGTTTTGTTTTTTCATACACTGAGTCAAATATCTTGGAAGATTTTGAAAATAGGAAGTGAACTTTCAGCGCAACTGGAATTTCGATGATTAATCGGCTACAAGTTTGACCTAAACCAGTAAACCATTACTACCGAGGTCTACATAAACATGTTACTGTAGGAACACATGGTTTACATTTTATTCTAATTATTTAGATTACTTAATACTAAATGTAACCGCTTCTGCACCTTTATATAAATATTTTTCTGCAGTATACAATTTAAAAAGGAAAAAATGGAGGTTCTTTAAACAGAAATTGATGAATAACTGTTTTATAAAGGAAGTAACACAATTTATATATATATATATATATATATATATACACACACACAAACTTAAAAAGCCAAGTTAAAAGCTAATTCAGCTGTCTGGAAAGCTTTTTAAATTAATTTTCTTAAAAGAATTTATTTATTGTCTGTGTGATTTACCCGGTGATTGCCAGCATTGTAGTGTTTCTATGTCTCATTGCCGGTTAAAATTACAGTCCTAAGAAACCGACTTTTGCTGTTTTTATTTCACAATACCTCTGTCCTACATCACCTGCAAAAAATAACACTATAACCAAAGGACTCAGGCACGGGCGCCTCCTCACAGGATGCGGTCGGCGGCTGCTGCTTGTGCCTCGAAGAGGCCGAGGACAGACTCCAGATGGCCACTGCAAATGTCTTATGCTGCCTCAGGAGGGACATCTTTGCTCCCCAGGACAGCTGCAGGGTCTCCTGTTACATCATGACACAGCCGGATGTGCTGAGTGGGAGTGTGTTAGTGTGCATGAGGAGCAGTGTGTGGCTCAGTGGATTATGAGGCTCTGCCTAAGGTCACTGCTTCATATCCCGGGGTTGGCAGTGCATTTTTTTGGGCCTTCAAGTGAGGCCCTTAACAGCCATTTGACCCTGTTTTTTTTCTTTCCTCCAAAAAATGTGAATCCAGTTTCTTTTACTCTATCAGGATTGTAGGGGTCATTCATTCCAAAACAGTTAACAGTTAATTTGTTAGAGATAACACCAGGTATGAAATCATTATTTATAGCTATTGTTTAGTAACTGCATTTCAAGTAATCTTCCAAATATCTTTAAACATGTTTTTTTAAGAAAGGGGGCCATGCTGGTCCACTGGGTGTCATTGTTACCTCACATCTGAGGTTCTGCTTCAGCTTCAAACGCTGCCCATCCCTGGTTAAAAGTGAATGCATACCTGTCCTGATTGGCTGCTGATTGGCTGTAAAGGATCAAAGGCCTCTGTCATTTCGCCTTTATTTCTGTGCATAAATAACTTTGCACTGATAATGTCACCTGTGAGTTTTCACACTGAGACTCGGTAAGCTGTGCCAATGATAAACAGGTTTCTAATAACTAGTGTGCCTGTTTCCTCCTTCGGCATATTTACCAATTTACTGACTGAGCGTTTGTGGAAGTAAAATCCACATACTCCCTTTCCTTTCTCTAAATTCTGCTTGGCACCAGGCTTAACAGTAAGTTTACCTGACACGACTTAGGTAACATAAGGTTTATTTTATTAAGTGCACTGGAGCTGACGGTAAAGTATCAGCGAACCCCCAATCAAAGAAAACACTCAGGTTTTATACATTTCTGCGAGTCCCCTTAAGACTATCTTGTGCCCCATTGGTGAAGTCAGGGGCTCTTGTCTGTGTGCAGACCCTTGCAAATCTCTTACATGTCCCCGTGTTAAACAGTACTGTTCGATCAAGTGAAACTACCCGTATATTTGGTCCATTAATCAGTTTCTGTTACAACACATTCATTACACCACATGATTCTTGGAATGGGTAAATGTAGCCAACACAAACGAACATGAGCCCGTTTGTCTCCATTCGGCATCTCTGATCGCTTCCTCAGCAGCATTGAGCTGCCTACGTAGTACGTTCCACCCTTTCAGCAGAAGGGATTCCAATTATCTTCACAGAGAGACAGTTTCAGCTCCTGGTTTCTGGGTCAGCCCAAGACGACGCACATCCACATTCTTCTTGCCTAAGACACTGACAGGCCCCCTATGCACTCTGCCTCTGCCCTACTAGAACATTTCTTCTGCAGTTTTTAGTAGAGTTAAGCCAGAAGCTTTTTTAGATCTTAAGCATCCTTAAACTCTCACCATGAATATACCCCAAGTTGCTGGCATGGAATTAGGTCAACACAGCTAGCTAACTTACTAACCGACCAGTGCACCCCGTACTCTTCGTATGTTCTCCCAGCATTTGTGATGAAGAGAGAATGCAGTCTGGGAATGTTGCTTATGAACAGAGCAGGATATGTGCTTAGTTCCTTGTGTGAATATGCTTAAGGTCTATACATGACATGATGGTAAATATATGCTGAGTCACAGAACAAGGAGGTTCAGAATCTGAGTGACGGTGCTACTTCTCTCTTCTGATCCTCTGTCCCACTGTTGGCTGCTGGTGACTGAGTGTGAGATGCAGGCCCGGTTTGTCTCTTTGTAGGTCCATTATATCCTGCAGGAGGTGGTGATGGGGGGGATGGTGCTGGAGACTAACATGAATGAGATAGTGGCCCAGGTGGACGTTCAGAACCGCATGGAAAAATCCGAGGTGAGAGGGGCTTCTGCCTGGGGGACTGGGGGGCGGAGCCTTACTGGATGACCCTCTCCTGTTTTCCAGGCTGTGTCAACCCTAAGCAACCTTAAATAATGAGGGCAGTGATAAACGTTCTTAATTTTTCATTGCCATCAGGCCAACATGATGGGTTTCTCTCTTAACATTAGTCAAAATTTTAAAATTCGAGGTGTCATTTTTGTGATTCACTTCATCTCCCATTGTTGTTTATTTCTGAGCCTAGACTCCCTATTTCCCTGCATATATTCCATCAGGTTTTTAATGCATTTCTGTCACCGAACCTGTGTTTCAAACCAGTGGTTTAGTCATTTTGATGAGTCATACCGTTACCATTAAGCATTCATTTAATCAGTTTTTACAGCTACTTTTTATGAACTTATAAGTTAAGCAGATAAGTCTTGCCTGTTTTATAGAGCTATATTCTTTGTATTCCTTGAGTAAATAATGCTGATGATCTGATCCAAGGGTTTAGGCCGCCAAAGCCGTCCTGGGATTGAAATTGACAGCCCCGGGATTTGGGGGAGTACCTGGGGCTGAGGGTGCCCCAGTGTCTGAAAGCACCAGTTTTTCATAACCTATAATTAAAATTTTCGGTTGGCATAATTGACCTTACGCCACAGAACCCCCCCCTACCCCTCAACTGAGCACCTGCCTCTCAAAAAGTCTTAAGTCCCATGGTCATTCTCACTTCCCTGTGTGATAATCTGCAGTAATACAGTATGTCAGTGACTGCTATACTTAACATGGCCAAACTGCTGTCCTTGCAGAAGATACAGCTGGTGACGTTTTTATGTTTTACCCTGTAGCAGAACATACTCTGTCAGATGTGTTTGTTGATGTCATTGTTTGATTTTGTCTTTATGGAAGTCAGTTTGGGGAAAATACTTCTTGTGAACTTGACTTGATGGACTCTCTGCTGCATTTATCACATGCTTGTTGAAGAAAAAAGTACGTAAGTTTGGGTGATCTCACATTTTAAGGCTGCTTAGGGACTGATCACAGCCTCAGTCGAATCAGGAATGAAATTATTTTTCAACTTTCCTTTCCCTTCAAGCTGATTGACTGGAATTGATATTAACTGATTTTGACACAGGGATGGGTGATCTTCCCAAACAAATCATTGCAATCTTTATAACACACAATCAAGAACATTTTAAAATGCATTTCAGAAAGCACTTCTTTACACAGCGTGTAGTTAGAGTATGGATAGAGTATGGATATAGATAGAGTATCAGTTCACATTGATCCAAAGCTGTAAGTAAACCAAAATACCATGTCGCTGGATAGCAGCAATTGAAAATGATGGAAATATAAACTAATATTTCCCATATGGGATACTTGGGTAATAGTGTTGATCCAGATATTGGAAACAGGCGACCAGATTGAACAGTTGAAATGACAAGCAAAGAAAACAGATTTTTTCAGTCAGCAGTCAAATCTTGCTAAGAAATAAAGGCATCTTTGTAGTTTGCTGTATGGTACGGTTTGTCGTAAAATTGTGGGATGAAGGGGCAGTGGCAGAAAATATAATGCGGTGCCTACGTGCAAGGTACAGATCGGGTAGGTGGTAAAGATCGGGTAGGTGGTACAGATCGGGTCATGACACGTTATTACTGGCCATCAAAGTTTTACATGAAGTTTGGAAGTATTAGCAAGAAGACATAAAAGACCCTGATCTCTATGATTTACATAACAAGTAGATTGGGGACGTCTTTAAGATTGATTATGATATAAAATCATCAGATCGCCCTCCCCTACATTGATACTGACTGATGTTGTTTGAACTGAAACCGATGGAGACTCTGCTTTTGTGATTTCGATGACCAGCTCATTATTGCTCTCTGTAGTATCCCAAGAGGAAATGAAATGAAATCTATCGGTTTAGCATGTTCTGCTGTTGATTAAAATGCGTCTTCCTGGGCAAATCTCGGTTGCACCTGTTCAAAGGGCAGTAACAGGTTCCATTCCTCTTACTTTATTGCTTGGTTTCCATGTGACTGTACATCTTATCAGAGGTGCTTGAGGTCAGGCTCTGAGGCCACGGCTGGCACAGAGCAGGTGATCTGCGGAACCTGAAACTTACGGTACCTCTTCGCTTTCACTATGAGTCTCAGTCCTGGAACGCTGTAAGACCAGACTTTGAAATTGCTCCTCTGTGTTCCTTACACCTTTTCCTCTTTCTATGTGCTCCTTTTCAGGGTGGCCTGTCTGCTGCCCCAGCACGGGCCGTGTCTGCAGTGAAGAACATGAACCTTCCAGAAATCCCTCGTAACATCAACATCGGCGATATCAACATCAAAGTTCCCAGCTTGTCCCCATTCTGAGGCCATTGCTAGAAAAATACATTTTGTCCTCATCTAATCTAATGTAACAAAGAATAGCAATGCTTTTTTGGGTATGTGGACAGTCCTTGTTTTTCAGGGGAGTTCCTGTGAAGGTCACCTCTATACAAGATCCTCTTCCTATCTTGTCTTACTCCTGTGGCCATGTCTGTTTCCAGTATGTGAAGGAAAGACGATTGAATGTTTCATGCTGTAGCTTAGACATGTAATAGCAACCATTTCTGTCCATAAGCAGAGACCATAGAGACGGCTTGTTTTGTTCTACCCATCATCCACATCATCTCTATTCACACGAAGAATGCAGTGACTATTATTTCATCTGGAGGAAAAGACCACACTTGCTATGCCATCTTTTCCTGCTACATGGTCTATTGAAAGCAATTTGTGCAGGAACAATGGAAGCCAGCGGCGTGGATAAATGTATGCAAATGTAACCTGCTTCTGAATATGGTAAAAAAAAAAAACAGTAATATGTTTCCAACAATGGAGCTGCGACTGATTGACTTCTGGGTCATTTAACAGTGACAGCGGTTTCACTTTTTTAAAGATGGGGTGATTGCGTCAGTGGAGCCTGAGATTTGGTCTTCATAGGAACACTCGCTACATTTGTCTGAAGTGGTTGAAGCATGAGATAGACGGCTCTCAATGCTTTGTCAGTTTGCTGTCGAGTGCTGGAGGAATGAGTCACTTGTATGTCTCTGGACAAAGGTGTTTGCTGAATAACGGTAATGTAATTCTGCAGCAGTGCTGGTTATGCGGACCAGCTGTCCAGGGCTTTGACTCTAATACGGCTGTTTATTCCCTGTATACACAGCAGAATTCCAAATCAGCCATCCTCTCTCTATGTTGTTCTTGTTTTTCCCATAATATACAAACATGCCTGCAGCTTGGGAACTTTTTGTGTGTCTGTGTGTGAGCTATGGAAAAAATTAAGAGACAACAGCACAATGTGTAGTTTCACTCAATCTATGGGTGTGTGTTTGTGGTTCTTCCCTGTTTCTCATTAATGAAGGGCTTCTTCCTTGCTTTATGGGACTTTTCAGTCCTGCTTCTGGGAACTTGATACAAACTGTTCTAGCAGTGCACTTCACACCTGCACTTAATGATTCCCGTTCCCTTTGGTGGTCACTTTGTTGTCATCCTACGATTCATGAGAAACTGTCAGATAAGTTATCGGTCATCTCTGTCATTAAAATGTCACTTCTGCCCTTTACCTGGCTGGTTTCTGGTCATTCCCAGTGTCTCCTGCTTATTCTTGTGTCCTGCTGTCTTGGAAATTTCAAACCTGGAATGACCTGTTGCTCATTGTAGCCTTCTTCCAGCAGAACAATGATTAAACCAGGATGTAAAAATGCAGATTTGTCTAAAAATAGAGTGGTCCCTTCATTTTTTTCCATGGCTGTACATGAGATATATAGGTCTGGATGGATTGTGTGACTGTAGTGGAAAATGGTTAGTGAGGCCCATCGTTTGACAACCTCTAATCTGGATGTAAATTGCCACACTTTTGCAGCGCCCTGACTGCTGTTGTAAATGTTGTAACTGATTCAGCAGTTTTAATTATTTTTTTTTTATACTGTGTTGTCATAGAGAACTTGACAAATTTCCCCCTGTTTTGTTGGACTATGGTCTGGAGACCAGGAGGAAGTCGCCTCTTGCAGCACTGGGAACGACAGCGGGAAATGAGCCTCAGTAGTTATATGAAGCCTAATCTGAGTGTCTGTGTAAATGGGAAGATGAAGCCTTTGGTAGCCTTATCCTAAGACACGTTTATTTGCGCATCACTTTGCTGGATGGATGGTATTTGGCGCTTTCCTGCCCTGTTTGGTGGTTGCTAATCTTAGGTCCACTTCTCCTTTGTTCCATTTCCCTCCGAGTCCTAGATTCCCTGTTTGGTGGTTTCCCTCCACACATGGACATTTCTTCGTTCGTTTCGAGCTAAATGCCCGTCAGCATTCCGAGCAGCCTGATGTTCCTGGCACGTTTTGACGCGCCTTCGGCTGTTTGTTGATTAACTGGTGTTAATCTTGATTGTTTCACTGCTCACGCTTTGCTTTGTCTGCTGTTTTGCTAATTATCAGTCACCTCTAGTGGTGCCGTTTGTCCGAACTCATCGTAAGTTTTCTTCTAAATACTTTATTTATTCGATACTTAAATACAAATGTATACTATTTATTTTTTCTTATTTGAATAGTTATTGATCCTCTCCTGGAGCCGACACCTTATCGTGGTGGAGGGGTTTGCGTGTTCCAATGATCCCAGGAGCTAAGTTGCCCG
>JAABNX020000021.1:10029629-10047241 GCA_015163995.2 Mormyrus lacerda
GTTTCCCTGCTGAGACTGCTGCCCCCGCGACCCGACCTCGGATAAGCGGGAGTCAATGGATGGATGGATGGATGGAATAGTTATTGATGTTTGTCTCTCTCTCTTAAAGAATTCTTTAAACTCGTTTTTTTCTGAATCTATGGTTTTTCTGTTGTTTCTCCCAACACCTTTTGATTTTTATTTGTTTATTTCAGGACTCTTTATCTCGGGCGGGTGGTGGTTACAGAATACATCAGGCCCCTCAAGTTATTGTCACAGGGCCTAATTGCGACAACTACTACATAATTGCCTGATAGTGTTTTTTTTTTTTTTTTGAGCTGACTGCAATTATTTTGCATAATCGCTAGAATCATCTTCATCTGTATGAAAATAGCTGGATGAAACTAAAATGTCATGTTTCTATCACTGTTTCCATGTCGTTTTCTACCATCTCATGTTTGACTGGCACACGTCTGACGTCATCTTGTTGTGCCTCTGTACCGTTTCATACCACCTATCGTATTTTGGCCTCGCACATCTGTACATCGCATTTCACGGTACGATTGTGCCCGATGTGTACCACTTTGTTTCACAGCAAACCAACTACACCAAGCTTCATATTTCAGTTCACAATGACCCAAAGCTGTAAATATACCAAAATACCATGTCGCTGGATAGCAAACTAACATTTCAGATGTAGGATATTTACGTAACAATGTTGATCCAAAAACAGGAGACGGATGGCTGGAGTAAATACTTAAAATGACAAGTAAAGAGGAGGGATTGTTTTGTAAGTCAGCGGAATCATGTTCCAATTTTTCAATGCTAATTAATAGCTCTTTTTTCAATAGTGTATGTATATTAAACTATGATTAGGGTAGCTATAATGATCTTATAAAATGAACAAAAAAACTATTAATCCTCACCTAAAATGATTCTGACAGCCCTTGTTGCTTCAAAATTGACTCGAACTTGATGCTGTGTATAGTGCACATTATACTGCGAAAAGTATTGGGGCACCCCTCCAAATCACTGAATTCAGGGGTTCCAATCACTTCAATAGCAGGAGGTGTATAAAATCAAGCACCTAGACCTGCAGACTGCTTCTACAAACATTTGTGAAAAAATGGGTCACTCAGGATCTCAGTGAATTCAAGCGTGATACTGTGATAGGATGCACACCTGTGCAATAAGTCCATTTGTGAAATTTCCTCACTACTAAATATCTGTTAAGTTAGTGTTAAAACTGTTAGTGGTATTATAACAAAGTGGAAGTAATTGGGAACAACAGCAACTCAGCCACGAAGTGATAGGCCACATAAAATCACAGAGCGGGGACAACGCATGCTGAGGCGCACAGTGTGCAGAAGTCTGCTGAGTCAGTAGCTACAGACCTCCAAACTTTGTGTAGCCTTTAGATTAGCTCAAGAACATAGCATAGCACCAATGCACGAAGCAAGGTCCATAAGGGCATGGATGAGTGAGTCTGGTGTGGAGGAACTTGACTGGCCTGCACAGAGCCCTGACATCAACCCAATAGAACACCTTTGGGATGAAGTAGAGTGAAGACTGTGAGCCAGGCCTTCTCGTCCAACAGTTCCTGACTACACAAATGCTCTCCTAGAAGAATGGTCAAAAAGTCCCATAAACACACTCCTAAGCCTTGTGGACAGCCTTCCCAGAAGAGCGGCAATGGGTGGGTCAACTCCACACTAAAGCTTATGTATTAAGAATGTGATGTCATTAAATTTCATGTGTGCGTATATTCAGGTGTCCCAGTACTTTTGGCAATATAGTGTATGTGTCCAGTTGATGCTTGCTTGGTGCCAGTCTTGAAAGCCAAGAAGAATTAATGAAGGTTCTCTATTGTTTTATCTAAAGCTGTCCATCACTGCTAAAATGTAAGTTAAGCAGGGAATAAAAGGGCATTAAAAATAATTTGACATTTTATATCACAGATCCACACAAAAATGTTCATGATATCAAATTGGAAAAAAAATCAACCTGGTTTTCAAAATAATTTATATATAAGCCATCAAAACAAGTCTGGGGTGAAGTTTTGCAGGGGCATCAATCAGGGTTGTTTTATTAAAAAAACTGTAACTTTGATCACCCCAAGAGCACCATCAAAGTTATTTATTTACAAAAAATGTAAAGAATATGATAAAATTGCTTAGAAAAGGCTGAGCGAGAGTTAAGGCCTTTGCACATCATATCCTATAAAATAATGTTGTGCAGAAACTTTGCAGACTGAGTCTGATATGTTGTAATGTGAAAATTCGCAAGACGAAAGAGTGTCATGAAGCAGTGAGAATGATTTTGTGGTTCTCTCACTTCTGAACAGGAAAAAAGAAAATACAGGGTCCTTCTGATCCTGAGAAGCCATCAAAAGCAGGGAAAATTTCACCTGCTGATAACGGGCGCTGTGGAATTATCCTGATCATCTCAAGGTGTATTTCAGAATGTCACTGGTCCAAGAATATTTCAACCACATTAAAAAGACCAGCAATTCCTCCAGTTCTCCATTGATCCAGTTAGTCCTGAAAAACGGCTGGCAGTATATCTACGGCACACACACACAAAACGAGTGTAACTCTAGGTGATGATCAGGATACGTGCATCCAAGGTCATGGTCAACAGCTTTTGATTGATGTGATGAGACTCAGAAAATCGAACCCGTTCCGAAACCTTTTATGGCAGACGAAAGTGTCAGAGTTTGTGTGTAAACATGATAGACTCAATGTCGGGTTGTATTTATTTTTGAAAGTGTGACAATCTGGGATGCAAAATATGGTGTGTAGTGGCCTTTGGTCAAAAAAGCAACCAAGAAGCCAACGGTAACTGAAGAAACTGGGGAGGGTCATGACCTCCGACGGGAGGGGGGCATTAATGAGGCAAATATAACCTGGATATTCCACAAAGCTGGCCTTACAGGAAGAGTAATAAGAGGAACTGGTGAGGAAAACCACGTGCGGCACATTAGGAGTTTGCTAATAAGCATGAATGAATGAATGAATGAGTATGAGACAGGCAGCAGTGCTTATGACTGTGAGGACACCGTCCCCATGGAGCAACGTGATAGTAGCCCCATGTTTTGCCTTTCATTGACAGGGATAGGGGGACTGGTCAGGACTGAAGGCAAGCTGGATGGAGTCAAATGCAAGGTAGGTCAAGAGGAAAACCTGTTTTAGTCTGCAGGACTCCCAGCAAGACAATGGCCGTAAACACACAACCAAAGCTACGCTAGAGAGGTTTAAAACCAAAAACCTGTATGTTTTAGGATGGCCCAATCAAAGCCCGGAACTCAATTGGATTCAGGACCTGTGGCAAGAAAATGGCTGTTCGCCAGCAGTTCTAATCCAGTCTGACAGAACTTGAACGATTTTACCAAGATGAATGGGCAAGCATTGCGTGATCCTGATCTGCAGAGTTGAGACTTAATCTCAAAATAACTGACACTGTAATTCTAAGCAAAGATGGTTTGGGGGGGCAAGTGGCCAACAAGAAATCTGTCTCGCTTCATTTTTGTTTCATAAATTACTCACTGTTAAATATGGTTAGAAATTCCAGTTAAAACTGTATCACTTTCTGGTTCTAACTCAATAGTGAAAAATCTAGAAAAGGTCTAGGGGTGAATACTTATGCAAGGTACCTTAAAGTGCAGGTCCAGGAAAGAACATAAGGTCCTTCGCTGTGTAGAGTACAGTATAATTGCAGAAGACTGAGATTTGGAGTCCTGTGACCAAGCTGTCTTTACATTTTGTGTTGCAGCCCGTCCTCCTTTACTCGCAGCCAGATGCAGTCTCTCATTCTGCCTGTGTCTGCTCTGCGATTTGATAAGTGTTGACTAGATACTCCTCCCACTCTCTCTACTTTAAGTAAGTGGGTTTTTTATTGTTTACAAAAGCCTTAAGTTGGGGGGCCCTGAGTTTCCCTACCAGTTCCCTTCTGTCCTGAACATACACCATTAAAGAATATATTATGGAATCACTTAGTCTCATCATCTTTACTTTTCTTTTTTTGGGGGCTGGAATAAAGAGGGAAACACGAATTCTTTGTAATTGTGATGCTTAGCTTTTTAGTCTTTAATAGCATCAATACTTTGCTTTCATAAATATAGGGAAAGCGGTATACAACTGCAGTACATCACACGGCTGACAGATCATTTAAAACTGAAGTGGACTTTTAGCCTGGATCTCTATGAAGAGCCTGAAATGAAAAAGCTGAGTGAGTAAAATATTTTGGTTATATGGTGTTAAAATGTCACACCTGCAGGTGTACAGACTGAATTCCTGCCCCCAACACTCTATGTGTGTGTGTGTGTGTGTGTGTGTGTGGTCATATATATATTACATTGTAGAGACGACATGTCCCCACAATGTGATAAAAAACTTTTGACATTGTGGGGGCAACTTTTTATTCCCCAGAAGGGGAAACTCAGTTTTATAAAAATCTGTGAACGCATTAAAAAAAAATTCTTGTACGCCGAAACAGACACCCAGAGAGACGGTATGTGTGGGCAGTGAAGAGGAGCTTTTATAAAAGCTTGTCAGGTTTTTAAGGTGTCAGCAATGAAGGACGGTGCCCTTGGCTGAGGACATACACTGATGGACCCTGGCAATGATTGAACATCATCAGGTCCCTAAAAACCCACCAAAGAAGGAATAGCAGCCTCATTCCAATTTCTGTTTTTTTTTTTTTTTTTTTAAATTATTATTCTTTTTTTTTTTTAGCTTTAACACCATTTCTCGGAATGGTTAGCTGAAATTTACGGGCGTGTTACTCTCTCAAACATCTTGCCGTGTTAAGGTGCGACATCCTCTGTTCCTTTGTAGTGTCTCTTTTTCTTCTGGCTGGTGCAGTTAGACATTTGTGACGATTCACTAATCTTAGCACCAAAGGCTGCAGTAACTTATGCAGGATGTTGAGACATCGGAACACTGGAAAACAAAGGAAGTCAATGTGCGTCTTTGATTCCAGTCCAAGCCACAGCATTCTGCAGTGATATTGGAATGTCTCTGAAATTTTTAACTGCTCTATAGTTATGAGCATATCAAAGGTTGGAAGATAAGCCTTGTGAAGTTTTTACTAACCATAAATTCATGGTCTGGTATCATGTGATTCTGCATCATTATCAACCCTAATAATAACCCTTATCATTCTTTCTTGTTCCACTGTAATACTATTAAAACTGCCTTTTCATCAAGTTTACTACACGTGCCTCTTGAAGTTCTAGTAATATTAGGGATTAAGCATGAATTACATATAAATTAAATACCCTAACCCTCTTCATTAAGTTGGTGACTAAATTGCCCCTGGTGTGCGAATGTACCATGTATTTCATTGGACAGACTCAAGACTATGACCTACAATCACATAATAATTTTACTACATTCCACAAATACGCTATTTTTGTAATTTGAAGGTTGAACTGTGTGTGTGTGTGTGAGAGAGAGAGAGAAAGAGAGAGAGAACTCCTGTGGTGAATTGGTGTCCATCATGTATCCCACATCCTACTTTATACATTCAGAATTACTATAACCCTGTTTTTTAGTACAGACGCCCCTCTACTTATGAACGAGATGTTATGAACGGCTGTTCGTAAATTGAAATGTTCATGAGTCGTTATTCAGCATCATTTTAAGGGTATATGCAGGTACAAAGAACTAGGATGCTGGGAGTACACGCGCTACGCTGCTGCGCGGTGGGAGCAGCGGCCAGAAGTCGTACTAGGTGGAATTGGCGAACAGAAAAAAAAAAAATGATGTTGCGGACAGGAAACGGGAACCCAAGGAACACGATCTGGACTTACAGTCCTCTTTGTTCGTATGTCTGAAAGTTCATAAGTTGAAAGTTCGTAAGTAGAGGAGCTTCTGTATGTCCACGTGAATGCTGACTGCTAACTACTGTAACTAAGCAAAAAATAATGGTGGGATAAACTTATAATTAACAATGACAGTAATCTATTTATCTGGTTTTAGCAGCTGCTCATACAGATTACAGCTTCCGTTATCTGTGATGGTTTGACACCAGTGATCAGGAAACGGCAATAATTCCACACTGATGGTGATAAATTGAAGCGCACTTTGAGATTACATGATATAAAGTTGTAAAGCTTGACTTGATTGTTGCAATTGCACATGAAGTGCCTTTGTCACATTTTAAATGCCTCGGACTTTGATCTCTGTGCCATAGTTTCCAGTCAATGGATTATCCATCTATAATTCAGACAGCTACCTTGTAGATAGATTTTTCCAGTTAAAGAATACATAACGGCTTGTGTCTCATCTAGCTGTCGGCTGGTTTCTAAGGGGGTCTCAGTGACATTGAGTGTACAGTTCCTCCATGTTTGTTTTGACGACTCACAAGTTCAGCCTGTCAAGTGAAAAGTGTCCTATTTCATATGGAACAAAAACCAGCATACTTGACCCCACAGCACACGTCCTACATGTCCTGAATCTCATTGTACTGGAAATACATTGTACTAGTCATAGTCAATAAGTCTTTTGTTTTCAGCTTTAGATATTTGATGCCTGGAGTCATACACTTAATTGAAGTACATTTTTGTCCTACTGCAGATGAGAAGTAATAAATAAATAGAATACAAGAATACTAAGAGATATAAACATAATATTGACATGACATTTTAAGACAGAGACAAAGAGATACAGTTAGCCGTCTGATTGATTGGGAAAGACCTCAAGTTTCAAGTTTGTTTTTTGTCATGGTACACAATCATGCATAATATTACTTTGTAGTAAAATAGTTTTCTGCCTCCTTTGTGGTTTGTTGTGAAGGAAGTATGCGACCAAAAAGTGAAATATAAATAAGTATAAGAATAAAAAACAAACTAAACAGGAAAAATGCAAATGACAATGACGTATAGTGTCAGTAAGGAATGGCAAAAGTGTGAGGTGTGACGTTAAGTGACTCGTTAGCCGTGGACTGTCCTCGGGACACGGACGGCCTGAGGGTGGAAGCTGTTCCCCATTCTCTCCCTTCTGGCCTTCGGGCTGCAGAAGCAGCTGCCTGAACAGAGCAGCGAGGGGGGCCATTGTGCGGGTGGGAGGGGTGTTTTATTATTTTCAGTGCTCTGTTCCAGTATTGTTTCCTGTGAATGGTCGGTGACCCCCCTGCCAGGCGCTCCAAAATGCATCAGCCCTCCTGAGGTTTTGTTCCGTTACACTAATTATTAAACACTTGATTGGAGGCTGTCATCTCTGAATCTCCTTTCCTCAAGAATGACATATAATGGCACTTATTTGACACTACAAGGTGAAGGAAAGCTCTAACATTTTTCCGCAAAAAAAGTTTTGTGTTACGAAATAGAACCTCCTAGGGCCCATATTGTGTTTATTAAGATATTTTGTTACATTAGTTTCTCGTTGAGTAAGATGTTGGTCTTGATTTGCTGTTCTGCATCTGGACTTGGAATACAGTATGTGTGTGTGTGTGTGTGTGTGTGTTTTTTCCAGCAGCGTCGATCCTTATTATCATACTGAAGAATGATAAACATTGTTTGGCCTTCGACCACCACTAATCTATATTAAGAAATTAACTATTAACCCAGGTGGGAGGAGAGTCCAGAGCCAGTGTAAATAAAAAGCCTCAACGCAAACCGTACTGTCCCTTTTGCTCTGTACTGTGAACAATTACAAACATGGGCAAAGGGTTCTACATCAGTAAGGCTGTGGGGGTGGTAGCTATTCTTCTGGGAGCAGCTGCTGTGGCCACCATCATTGCCTTATCGGTCGTCTACGCTGAGGAGAAATCAAAGAATGAGGTGATGCCCACTGGCAAGCCGGAGCTGAAACCCACCACTACCAAAGCCACCACGGCTGTCTCCATCACGAGCACCACAGGTGCACCATCAAATGAAGCATGGGACCAGTACAGGCTGCCAGACACTCTAATGCCTGAATACTACAACGTAACTCTTTGGCCACGACTTCAACCAAACAAAGATGGCATTTTTATCTTCACAGGCAACTCTATTGTTGTCTTCAAATGCTTGAAGGACACTAACCTAATCCTGATACACTCCAACAAGCTGAACTATACAAAATCTAATGGACATCATGCAACTCTTACTGGAATCGATGACCCAAAGCCACCGACAATTAACACCACCTGGTTAAAATTGGAGACGCAGTTCCTTGTGATCCAGCTCAATGGCAATCTTCTTCGTGGAAAGTCTTACCAACTGGACACGGAATTTGTAGGAGAGCTGTCTGATGACCTTGGGGGTTTCTACAGGAGTGAATATTATGAAGATCATGAGAAGAAGTAAGTCAGTTTTTCTGAAGCTATTTTTAAATGTTTTCTACAGAGCAATCGGTGGTCCATCACTTACAAAGACCCCGAAGACCCTGTGCAAATTTTTCAAATTAAACTGAATTTTCTTTTAACATAAAAGTGGTGCTCTGGGACAGATAGTAATGGTGTGGTCTCACCTCTCTAAACCCGTAGATTTGCTTGGTTCTGGGTGTCTGGAACGTGAATGCCCTAATAGCCTTAGTGTGAGGTTCTTCTCATGGTCCAAAAGTATTAAAAAAATTGCCCTCAGTGTGTGGTGCATAGACCCCAAAATGTGGTAAAACCTAAAATTTACTTTTGGGGACATTTTTCAGGTCGCCATTTCAATAACCTCAATTTAATAATAATCTGTGAATGCAATCAAAAGTGAAAATGCCAAAAAAGTATTTTATTTGGTTACTTATGGTTAAGGTTATGGCTGGGTGGGGTTAAGGTTGTCATGACTGGGATTAGGGTTTTTCCCATAGAAATGAATGGAAGGTCCCTATTTAGATAGGTACACCAGTACACCAACATAAAGGTATGTGTGTGTGCGTGCGTGTGTGTGTGTGTGTGTGAGAGAGAGAGTGCCCTGTGATGAGTTGGCAGCCCATCATGGGTTATTCCCTGCCTTTTGCCCGTAGCTTCTGGAATAGGTTCTGGAAATCCACGACCCTGAATAAGACAAGTTGGTACAGAAAATGGATGGATGGATAGATGGAAGGATGGATGATGGAGGGATGGAAGAAAGGTGTTATACACATATTACATCAACATCAACAAACTGCATTCTAGCCATCTTGTGTATCTCCCTAAAACTTTTGAATATGTCAGATCCTTCAAGCCTTTCGATTCTTTTGCCATTCTCTAGGGTTGTTGCTACAACACAGATGCAGCCCACAGATGCCAGGAAGGCTTTCCCCTGCTTTGATGAGCCAGCAATGAAGGCCATCTTCCACATCACTCTGAACCATGACATCGGGACAATAGCCCTGTCAAACGGCCTAGAAATTGGTCAGTGCAGATCTTAGCTTTCCGGACCATAACTCTGCAAAAAAGCCAGGTCTAATATTGATCTTAAAAAAAGTGTCTATAAGTAAGTTAAAAAAAGACAACAATGATACAAAATGTTTATTGTAATATGCAGACAGTACTGTGCAAAAGTTTTAGCCAATCCAAAGAAATGTTTAAAGCTGTTTATCTGGGTAGCAAGAATTGAATTGAATTGACTAACTGTCTGAGGTGTGCTAGTGGCCTAGTCAAGAAATACATGGCTGTACTGGATGGTTTCTGCAAATACTGGGGTGATTTTAGCAGAGGTTCTGAAATGGCTAAGCTGACACACTTTGACAGGCACAATATCATAGTTTTACACCGACACGAGGATAATCTAAACAGTGCTCGTGTTCTCTACACTTTTCCAGGCACAAAGAACATTCAGGTAAATGGAGCTACTCTTCTTTCGACCACGTTTGAGCCCACGAAGAGGATGTCAACGTACCTGCTGGCATTCATCGTCAGCGATTACGCTAACATTACTCAGGAGGGCAAAGTTCTGGTAATGGTTTTATTACATATCTTAAAAGAATACATGCCGCTAGCATAAAGCTCACCGTTAATCTGATAATGACTTAGACTCATGGACACGTGTGATCTGACTGTCCTGTTTGGCATATTCTTTAGATCCGAATCTGGGCCCGCAGGAAGGCCATTGCTGATGGGCATGGAGAATATGCCCTTAATATTACTGGCACCATTCTGCAGTTCTTTGAGAAGTATTACAATGCCCCTTACCCTCTGTCTAAGTCCGGTAAAACATTACTTTTATACATTATTTAAACTGGAATGTCAATTGTGGATGACTACTGCTGTAAATTATACAATTTTAGAAAATGATATAATATGATTCTGTCTCCAGACCAGATCGCTTTGCCTGACTTCAATGCTGGAGCGATGGAGAACTGGGGGCTCATTACCTACAGAGAGACAGGCCTTCTTTATGACCCCCAGGTTTCATCTAACGGTAACAAGGAGAAGATCGCTACCATCATTTCTCATGAGCTGGCTCACATGGTGCGCAGTGCGGCGAAGCACTTTTCTGTTGTGTGTCTCACTGTGATGTTTTCTCTATGTAGTTTTTCACCATATCCACTGAATTTTCCATGCAGTGGTTCGGAAACCTTGTGACAATGAAATGGTGGAATGACTTGTGGCTGAACGAAGGCTTTGCATCCTACGTTGAGTATCTTGGGGCAAACTATGCTGAGCCCTCTTGGAATATTGTAAGTATGACTTTCAATACTCTGAAAGAGTTCCTGCCTGGTGATTACAGTAGGCAATACTTTCAAAGTGATATATATGAATATTCAAGTAGATTTTGTTTTGACGATCCAGCTCGTAACTTTTGCATGTCACAGAAAGGGTTGGGGGAGGAAGGCATTGGGAGGAATCCTGACATGCTGTATTGCATGAAGAAATGTTTGTTCTACTAGGTTTTGCTTATGATATATGGAATCCATGCTAGGACGGGGGTGGCGGGCTTTCAGAAGCTTCCTCTTTTCACTTTGTGGATCCTCCCATAGACTGCTGGCTTGGTGCCAACTATAGATGTCACTGTCGAACAACGATACCAATGGGGACTCTTATATATAACCCTTCCTGACAGAACAGCCAAATCCGGGTCCCCGTTGAGGGACACACATTGCATTTCGCAGCATGGCAATGGGGGAGAAGCAATGTCTTTGCATCCTTTGCTTGTCCAGCTCAATGACTCTCTCTCTCTACTTGTCCTGCTCAGAAAGATCTGATTGTTCCGGGAGACATGTACCGAGTATTTGCCATAGATGCCCTCGCCTCCTCCCACCCTCTGTCATCCAAGGAGGATGAGATCAACAAGCCAGAGCAGATCAGTGAGCTGTTTGATGCTATCTCCTACAGCAAGGTCTCCTCATTATTATTTGTATTCGATATTTTAAAGTTTAATGTTGTATTGAGATTTAATACTGTTATTTAGGCTTTGATAAAGCTACAAACATCTATATATATATATGTGATTGTTTTTTTCCGTAGGGTGCATCAGTACTGAGGATGCTGTCTGAGTTCCTCACAGAGGACGTCTTTGCCAAAGGGCTCAGTGTAAGTCATTGTAACTCCCGAAAGCTATTGCACATGCCACAGGTGCCGGTTGGATCCATTATGATCAAGTTACTGCTACACTGTGCCAATACCAGTTTGCATGGAAATGTTTTTGTGTTTTTCACACAACAGCTTTGGTCACAAAGATTATCCCCAGAGGAGTATCCTGTATGTTCCAGTTTTGGTTGATGTGTTTTATGAAAGCAAGGAAACTATTCAAAAATTCCAGGATAATAACTTGTATATATGGTACCACTCAAAAGTTCGGACATGCCAAGCCATCTACAAAGAAGAGTGATAGTGTGTTGCATCACATGGCCCAGTCACCTGATCAAAACCCAGTAGAAATATTTTTAGTGGAGTTTGAACAGAGAGTGAAGGAAAAGTGGCCAATGAGAGCTCAGCAAACGTGGGGTCTCCTTCAGGACAGCAGGAGAAGCATCTCAGGAGGCCTCCTCATGAAACTGGCACAGAGGAGTCAGCAGGGTCAGACAGTCCCCGGAGCACTTGGGGTTAAGGTTCTTGCTTAACAGCCCAATAGTGGCCATGGGATTCGAACCGGCAACCTCCTGAGTCCCACCCCCCAGTCCCCCCCCAAACAAATTATTATTTTTTTTGATGAATACTTTTTTGATCAGTGTATAAGTCTATATTTCATATATATGTTATAGTTTTGATGTCTTTGTAATTATTCTAAAATGTAAAGAATAGCACAAGGAAACAGTTATATGGGTAGGAGTGTCCAAACGTCTGACTGGTACTGTATAAGTAATGATTTTGCTAGGAGTGATGTATAAACTTGATGTACAATCAATGTAATCATAACAGTTAACATAAGGTAACATATGATCCTTAAAACAAAGTATCTTTTCAACAGACATACCTGAATCATTTTGCCTACAATAATACTGTATATACAGACCTCTGGGACCATCTTCAAACAGTAAGTTTCCTTTCAGTATGTTTGAAAATTGACAGGCAAGTGAACAAAACATGGATATTTTGACGTAAGACCTAAAATCTAAGTCTTAGACATAACTGCTACTTGTTAGTAGGTTGTTGCTAGCTGTTACCTGAGACACTGATGGATTTCCTTTTCACAGCAGGTCATGTACAAAATTCCTTATAAGTTTAAATGTTTATTGAAAAAGAACAACAATAATGTTTCTACATGCCACTTAAAGAGTTATCGTGCATTCCGTTTGCCTCGGGATCCGATTTTCGGATTCTGAGATTACGTCACATCTGATAAAAACTCGGGAATACCGAGTCGGCTACCTTCCATTTGCCACAGAAGCAGCGACACCATGGAGCCACATGAAAAAGCAAGATTTTTTGCTTAGCCGGACAACTTGTCAGATTTAAGGTACCTCAGTTTAAATGGCCTTTATCTTCGTTCACTTACAATTAGCCCGAACTACCTTAAATCCGGCAAATAATCCGACTGATCATGAAATCCAATTCTAGCCTGGTTAATTGTTGGCCATTCCTAGCAATATCACTTAACACATTACGCACGGTGCTTCACGTATAAAACTCTGTAGCGACACGTCCACAGATAAGTTGGACGGTATAGTGTGTGCAACCTATTTAATGAGCCACAAATGGGACGTAGTGCTTAAACAGGATAAAACTACAAGTTTCCCTTCTGTTGATAAAGGGTGCAGCCATCTTGGATTCTGAATTCGGGATCCTCTGCTTTATCCGAGATATTTCTCAGATCTCCGAGAAACTGGAGTGCGCATGTCGTCACTTCCGGCTCTGAAACTCGGAATTCGACTCGGAATCCGAGTTCCGAGGGCAAATGGAACGCACGATTAGACTTATGTAATGAGTGATGCCTGCAGTGGAGTTAAGTTGTTCATTTTATCATATGTAGGCTGCGAACACCTCAGGAGTCGATTTACCCCATTCAGTCCGTGACATCATGGACCGCTGGGTTCTCCAAATGGGATTCCCAGTGGTGACCATAAACACGACCACAGGAACAGTCTCTCAGAAACATTTCCTCTTGGATCCTGATTCTGTTGTCACCAGGCCATCTGAATTCAAGTATGTCTCATTTAGGTTGAACTGAAATGAGGAGAAGAGGCTTAATTGTAGATGCTGTGTAATCATTCTAGTGATATCTGTACTGGCTATTATATAATATCTGTGACTGCTTTTGGACTAAAGTTACCAGTGGTATGTCCCCATAAAATGGATGAAGACGGGAACGGTGCAGCCAGAAAACTGGTTACTGCAGAAAGAAGGTAAGAACTGACCTAGTGCAATTCAGTATTATCAGATATATCTTTTCCAAGCTTGAAAATCATGTGTGGGCCATTACATCAGAGGAAGATTGCACTGTACTATCCAGAGACGGATAGGTCGGTTCCAGAAAGTAAAAATCCAAACCAAGACTTTATTTCAACCAACCAGCTGAGTACTGTACTCTGTGACTGTGACCCTTTATACTCAACTCAATCTGAAGTATCTACCTCTGTACTGAAGTGTTGTGAAGCCTTAGCACTTTAATTTTTCCTCACACAGAACATAGACCTGGGATGTCAGTAAATGGGAATGACTGGTTGCTTGCGAACCTGAATGTCACTGGGTACTACAGGGTGAACTACGACAACAATAACTGGGAACGGCTCCTTGACAAGCTCTCTGCCAGCCACATGGTAAAAGGCATAATTCTGACTCCTTAATAGATGAGCAATGCTAAATAGAGCTGTACCTACTGGAGAGCAATTACTAAAACGGGTCTGAGAATATTACAGGGTGTGAATTTGTGATTATCTTCGTTGTGTGCAGGAGATACCAGTTATCAACAGGGCCCAAATACTGGACGATTCTTTCAACCTGGCCAGGTGGGAATTTTAGCAGTAATGCCCAAAAATGTCCAAGTGATTTGTAATGTGCATAAAGCCCCTTTTTATTCATTTCAAAGGGCAAAAATTGTGAGCACAATATTGGCGCTGAGAACAACTAAGTATCTCTCCAATGAAATCGAGTACATACCATGGCAGGTGGCCATTAACAACCTAGATTATTTCATCTTGATGTTTGATCGCACCGAAGTCTACGGACCACTGCAGGTTAGTTCATATTGAAGCCCAACCATTTTCAGGCTGGAAAGTTGTGAAATGAATGAGATAAATTATTATTTGTGTAATTAGCCTTCTTTGATGCTTTTTTCATATTTTATTGTTTTTATTTCCGTATTTTGATAGGCTTACCTCAAGAAGCAGATCGAACCTCTCTGGAATCATTTTACTCTAATCACTGGTAATTGGACAAAGGTACCTGAAAACCATATGGACCAGTAAGTATCTCTGCTGACCCACAACACTCAGTAGACAGCAAGAGCATTTGAAATTTATGAAAAGATTGTGTTGTTGGATATATTTTCACCAGCATTGTCATGTGACCAGGTACAATGAGGTGAATGCCATAAAAATCGCCTGCAGCACTGGTTTGAAGGACTGTCAGGACTTGGTTAAAGACTGGTACACACAGTGGATGCAGAATCCAAATGACAACCCGTGAGTTTCCTGACTTGCAATGCTAATGGTATAATGTATAGTAAAGCTGGTTAGGTACTGTATCTTAGGATGTTAAGGTATACTTATGTGCTGCTTATAAATGTGCTATGAATGTATTATTAATGCATTATGAAGGTGCACTGAATATTCTATGAGTGCATTATGAATATGCACTGAATTTTCTATGAGTGCATTATGAATGAATAACGAAGGTGCAGTTAATATAAAGCATTAAATGCATTCCCCTGTGATTCTGGTGAACAGAATTCATCCCAACTTGAGGAGCACAGTGTACTGCAGTGCTATTGCTGAAGGAGGGGTTGAGGAATGGAACTTTGGCTGGGAAATGTTCCGAAATGCCTCCATTGCGTCAGAAGCAGAAAAGCTGAGAGCTGCCCTAGCTTGCACAAAGTATCCCTGGCTGCTCAACAGGTAGAGTCAGCTCATCTTCTCGCATAACGTCATGAAATAATGGACTACCAGCTATTGACAGATACTTCTAGTTTCCAGCAGTCAGTAATGTGTATATGACATATATACTGCATTCGTGTGTGTATCAGCTGGGATTTCTCATTGAGTGAGCTAGTGCTGTCATTTGTGTCACTGTTAGTGCCAATGACGATGATGACCGCACATACCAGTCAAAGCATTATGGAAAAGTATTAAATAGGAATAATCGCTAACAGATTGTAAAAACATGCAGTTCTTGCCTCTATTTTACATGCGAAATAAGACATTACACAACATCTGTTTTCATAAGTAACTGCGGTTCTTTGTTTTCTTTTTCTCTGTTGTGTTCTAGGTATCTGGAGTACACGCTGGATCCCAGTAAAATCCGCAAACAGGATGCTACCTCCACCATCATATACATTGCCAACAATGTAGTGGGGCAGTCTTTAGCCTGGGATTTTGTTCGAGCAAGATGGGATTATATATTTTCCCAGTGAGTTGAATTTGGATAAACCCATACTGGACTCGTTAATTATTTTTGTGCCGCTCATGTTCGTTTACTGGATAAATGTTAATCAGATTTCTCCTTTCCCAAATCTAGGTACGGTGGAGGGTCATTTTCCTTTTCAAATCTCATCAATGGCGTGACCAAGAGGTTTTCAACAGAGTTTGAACTCCGACAGGTAAAACAAGCTCGACCATCGGACAACCATGTCTTGATAAAAATATTAAATTTTGTGCAAAGCATGTTTAAAAATGCCTTATGCATATGTTTTTCCATACATCTTAAGCTCACTGACATAATTTTACTTTACACTGGGAGGGGCTTCTTCTGTATTCTTTGAATTTTCTTATTTATCCCATTCATCTTCTGTACCAGTTAGCTGTACAGGATCCCATTCATCTTCTGTACCAGTTAGCTGTACAGGATCCCATTCATCTTCTGTACCAGTTAGCTGTACAGGATTCCAGGGTACAAATATGACAGGCAGAGTTTTGCTAGCATTGAGCTGAGTAGCTCCATTTTATTTGAAACACAACAATAAGTCATTTCAATACATGGTAATGATATTAAGAAATATCTTGTGTGGTTCCTCAGCTGGAACAATTCAAGAAGGACAACGCAGGGACAGGACTCGGGTCAGGCACCCTAGCGGTGGATCAGTCCATTGAAAGGACAAAAGCCAATATGAAATGGGTGGCAGAGAACAAGGCTAGCGTTCTGGAGTGGTTCACCAAAGAATCTGTATGAAGACAGTGGCTTGATGTGGCACCAACAGTCTCCTGAAATATACTCCAGTTCTGGGCAGGACTATGACCTTCATCACGCATCCCATTATTTAATTTATTGACCAGGACTTGCCTATTTTTTAGGTTATTTTATCTTTTGTCTAATCCACAAATCCAACAAAACCCCAAAATAAAAGATAACGATGTACTTCATTGATGTTTAGTGATCTGAAATCGCTGCAGTATTTTTGACATTCATAGAGCTTATACTTTCCTGTTCAATCTTATAAATAAACAAATTAAATCATTGATTAAAAAATGATGGATTTTGATTAATTATCCTTAGATTCATTTAATGTACGGATAAAGGTTTCTGAGTTTCTGTGTGAAGATGCCATACAGTATGCTGGCCTCCACTTTAGGTTTAAAGCATCAATATTCTCCATTAATGAAGAGAATCATCTGTCTTGCTCTGGTTCTATGTTCCAGTTCATTCCAAAGATGTTCTGTTTGACTACTATCAGGTTTGATGGCACATTATTAATCTCTCCATGCCAAAACACAGAACAGATAACTGTCCAGATGAACCAGACTTTGTCTAAAGAATAGACTATAAAAACATATGAAATTTACAAATGAGAGGAGTACATTCGCTCCGTCAAGCTTATTTGGGGAGAACTTAACTAATAGCTCAGAGCTGTTAAAATCTTATCCAGCTCTGATTTAAAGGAACTTAAGGATTTTAGCTTCTGCTACACTAGCAGGAAGACTATTCCATAGTCTAACTGCACGCTGTGTAAAGAAGCGTTTTCTCAAATTCATTTTAAAATGTTCACTCGCAAATTTCCATTTATGGCCATGAGTTGTAGTATTTAAAGTAATATTGAAATAGTCATTTGACTGAACAGCATCCAGTCCTGTTAGAATCTTATATACCTGGATCATGTCCCCCCTTAGTCTCCTTTGCTTGAGGCTAAACAGATTCAGCTCAGC
>JAABNX020000021.1:10146865-10156947 GCA_015163995.2 Mormyrus lacerda
CTATTAGTTAAGTTCTCCCCAAGCGAGCTTGATGGGCCGAATGGCCTCCTCTCGTTTGTATATTTCTTATGTTCTTACGTAAAGCAGTACAAAGGCATATGAGGAATATTGCTCATGAACTATTGCACATGAGAAATGCCACAGTTGAGAGTGTAGCATTGTTGCGCAGTATAATGGATTACATGAAATGCAGTTGAGATACTGAGATAAGTGAGAGAGTGGCATTGTCATGCAGTAAACATGGGTGGGGCCAAAAGAGTTAAAGTGGATATTTCTGCTTGTGCAGTGCCTGATGTGGGCAGTGTGGATAAGTCACAGTACAGTTCAGTCTGGTGCTGCTGTAAGGGGGGGTGAGCCCAGTGTGTTTAGCAGTGTGCCAACTTGGGGGTAGACTCTGTTCTGCAGTTTTGCAGTGTGAGTGTACAGGGCTCTGTAATGCTTGCCGGATGGCAGATGATTGAAGCATTTGTTTCCAGGGTTGGTTAGATTACTGTGCATGTTTTGTGACTGACAAGGCGTTCCTGACAATTTGTTTGTTTGTGTTTGTGAATCTGTGTTTATGTGTGTGGGTGTGTGTGCGCCTCGTTATTTCCTATAAAAAGTCACACAGATCGCATTCATGGACACTGAACAGGTGAGGAGAGACGACTCTGTTCAGGGGCTTAAGCACACGGTCGGCCCACATTGCAAGGCGGGGTGGGGCTCGCTAAATCGCTTAAAATTAGCTGACTGCTGCGTGGAGATTAAAGCCAAGGTGTGCCTGAGTCGAGCTTCCTCCACGATCGAGCCACGTGTCAGCCGCAGATCCTCTGAGCCGATCGTCTGTGGCGATACAGGGCCGAGGCCGCGGGACCACATGCAGAGGCTGCCTGCCCGCTCGTACCTGGGGGCCGGGCGGTGCGGCACCACCCTGGCCTGAACACCTACACGTTGACTGCGGCCGACCCGGGAGACACGCCCCTAGGCCTGCAGGAGGATGTGGCCCAGCTGACGCAAATAATTAATCAGGTGAGTTGGGTTCATGCCCATGCTTCAGTGGAAGTGTTACACACCCCCCCCCCACCGACCCTCCCCCAGGTGTGTGAAGCTTTGCCGTCATCCCCTATCTGTTGTTGTTGTTGTTTTTTTTTTTTATATATATATATAGGAGTGAGCGTAAAAGAATGTTGTTTTTACATTTCGCCTGTTTGCTCAGAGAACCGTCTTCTGAGGTGCTGTGTGTTTGCCCGCTTCCCTCGCTAGGGAGGACCCCCGTTTCGGCCGCAGTCAGACCTGCTGGGCGCCACCCATGAGTGCGTTACAAGTGCGGGAGTGGCTACGTATGACTGCGGCTCTAGCGTGACAGAGCAGGAGTCCAATTCTGAAGATTTCTGTGGAGAACACGGGCAGGGGGGGCAGTTACTGAGGCAGGTTGAGGGGTCAGAACAATCCGACCCCCCCTCGTGCAATGGAGGCTCTGATGTGGAGGCGTGCCCCTGTCTGCACGACGGTGTAGATTGTGGTGCTCTGGAGGAAAAGGAGGTCGGGGCGGCCCCTGTTTGCTTCACAGAGTCCAGGAACGAGTCAGCAGATAGCAGAGACGCCGCCCTGGGCTTGGAGGTGGGGCCTGACCCAGCTTTCAGTAAGTTGTCTTGGGGAAGCCGGCAAGAGGAAACTGATACTAACCTCGGCACAATCAGAGTGCCGCAGGGCGGCCTGGGGGGGGCTGATATTTCGAGCCAGGAAGCAGCGAGAACAGCAGAAAGGGCGGGTGCAAAGCCACCGCACGATAACGAAAAATCAGTCCTTGGCGAGAGCACCATCGCAACAGATATGGGCCAGTCATACTCTCAGGAGAACCCGGGAACATCCCCCGATGATTCGGAGAAGGTCTCCCGGGACGCAGAGCGGATAGAAGAGATCAAGAATGAAACCACAACCACTCTGAACTTACAGGAAGAAGAGAAAGGTGAAATGGAGGTAAGCGATGTGGCAGAGGGAGATCGCAGCACACGGGACCCTTCAGATGTATCTGCCAGTCAGTGGCGTGATCGAGACTCCGAAGGGGCCGCAATCAGAGCTGAACAATCGTGCCCCTCGACTGTTAGTGAGGCAGACTTGGGGACGAGCCTTTGCGAACAAAGCCAGGAAACAGCTGCGGTGGATTACGCTGAAGCAGACGGGAGTGACGGCCGCACACTGAATAACAAG
Organism: Mormyrus lacerda; assembly: GCA_015163995.2. Lineage (NCBI taxonomy): Eukaryota > Metazoa > Chordata > Actinopteri > Osteoglossiformes > Mormyridae > Mormyrus > Mormyrus lacerda. The sequence goes on from JAABNX020000021.1 coordinate 10,149,056, forward strand.
CAGCCTATGGAGGCAGAGTCCGTGCGGAGTGACTGTGGGGAGCCGGGCTTAGAGACTCATGACCCATACAAGCTGGACTGTGCCGCAGGATCGACCTCCGAAACTATGGCTGAAGGTGCAGAGGTCAAGAAGGAGGACTGTGACCGAGACGAGAATGCGGCATCCTGTGGCTCAGATTTGGAAGCACAGGACTATGACCAATTAGAGGCATCTAACCGGATGGAGTTGCCCCTACAAGCAAAAGACATGGCTTTCTTGGATCAAAATGGCTGTCAAATTTCTACTCTAGATCTTGCATCAGAAAATGGGAACATGTTATCCATGGTAAATGAGTCCACAGAAAATGATTCCCCTAGTCCAGTAGAGGCTGAGTGTGTTATAGTACACAGTGATGGCATGGAAAGTCTCATTGTGGGGGATTTAAGTCAAGACAGCACTCAGCATCCTCACGTTAGTGAAGAGCAGACTCTCGAGATTGGCATAGAGAATGCTCTGTCAGAGGGAAAGGACCCTGAAGTAACAGCTACACAGGAAGGGGGTCCCACGGAGGTGGGACAAACCAGTGGAATTGTGTCTCTGCTTTCTGTTCCCGTTTCCAATGAGGAGGAAGCCCTGAATTCAGTGATTGGCTCCACAGCTGTAGAAGAGGATGGATCAGAAATCTGTGGTGAAGTAACATCCTCTCAGGAATGCAGTCCTGAGGAGGAGATGGAAGACAAAGGAAGCTCATCTGCTGCAAACGGCATTGATGTAAAATCTGAATCCTCACTCTCCAGTGATGTAGAGGACATAGGTGGAAATATCAGTGATGTGGCTCTTGGAAAGAACATCTCAAATGAAGTAATGTCCACAGAGGAAATGGTTCACCCGGAGGTCATGGACGTGAGCAAACCATTAGAAGAAAGCAAAACTGTTGTGCATCTAGAACCGGAGGTTCCCCTCAAACAGGATCTCGAGGGCCAGTCGTTGCTCGTGACGAAGTCTGACTCGGAGGTATTGTGCAATGAGAAACCACCGGAATCTTCGGTAGAAGACGTGCAACCAGCCCCCTCGCATGACCATCCTGGGACAGATATTGGCAGCCAAAAGGAGCAGAAGGACACTGACAGATGTGAGGTGATACAGGAAACACGGGAGCCAGAGCCAGAGGCTAGTGTCCCTCACAAACCGCTCACATCTGCTGACCAACAGGTTGTGGGAGGAGGTCTCCTCCTTCCAGAGAATGAGCAGACGGATGCGCCCCAATGCAGTGCCTCTGAACCTTGCGTTGATACCCCTTCTGTGCCAGACGGCAGCCCTGTTGTATCCGAGCAGAGTATCCCACATGGAGAAATATGTGTAAACGGTGAGGAGTCAGACACAGCAGGTCGCAGCACCAATGAGGACACCGCTGCGGTGGAACTTCTTACCTCCATTTTAGAGAAGGTCTCTGAGCAAAAAGACATCGAATCTCCTATAGGGGAGGTTGTGACTCCGCCTGTGAATGAGCTGCCAGTACCTGCAGGGTCCATGGAGCAAGCGGGTAAGATGACTGTCCCGGACTCCCTGGGGCTCCATTCTGCCCTGGACCGGGGCAGCGACCCGTCTGCTGAGGCCGGACATGTGCAAGTGGAAGAGATGATGGGGGAAGTATCAGACGAAGAGCCCAGGAGCACGTCGGGCCAGGAGACCGGCGGCGGCGGAGATGTCCCCACAGCAGGTGAGAGGCCGGCTCCACGGTGTACTTGGCACGATCTTAATAATTCTGTCCTACTGCTATGTCGCTACTTCCAAGATAAAACTACCGTATCACGTGCTGTAATAGGAGAATATGTGCTCATCTAGATCCCCATCCATCGCATTGTAATCAAGTGGCACCGTCAGCTGGCCTCAAGGTTGCAGTGCATCAGTGCAGAAGTCTCATCCTACTGAATGTCTCTCAGTTAGACCCTGTCTGTTCAGCCACAGCCGGTTTCTGTGAGCTAAGAAGCAGTTCCTGTTTTTTTAAAAGACTACATTTATTATTTCTGTTTCATGAACGTGTGAAAGCGAATAGTTTGATTTGGAATTTTATGTATCTGCCACAGACCATCGCATCTAAATTTATATTAATTAACAAGAAAGTGACCAATTTAACATGATCAGCAGTATATTGTAATGTGTTGTAACATAATTGAAGTCTAGTTAAAAATAACTAAAGCTACATTTTTATAAGCTTTCTCAGTTTTCTGGTAATTGAGTTTTAAATTCCATCTCTATCAGAAATCTAAAGTAAAGCTTCTGAAAGATTTAATTTTCCCCACTGTGTCACTTTCACAAATGGATCGATGGGTGTTCTGAGTGAGCTGGAGGGCTGCTATGAGGTTCAAGGCCTTGTGGCGAGATTGCTGTCTCTGGGGAGTGTAGGGAAGCTGACCGCACAGTCCGGGAGGGAGCGGACGGGCGACGCTTGGGCCTGCTTCTACCATAGCTGAGTCCCCATCTCTTCCTACAGCTGCAGCTGGAGAGGCAGCGACCTGTGAGAAGAACTCATCCTCCAGCGTGAGGACGGATGACGTAGGTGCTGCAGGGGTGAGTGTCAAGTGCCTTTTAAGGGTCGCCGTGCTGATCTCTATGACATGAAGGATGTTTTGTTAAGGGGTCTTTTTTTCCGGAAGGGCCTGCTGGAGTGTAGGCGGCGCAGTAGCAGAGGTCCGCTTGCCCACAGGGGAAGCCCCTTAGGTGTGGGCTCTGGCCGTTCAGTTTCACAGGAGGACATGAAGGGATGATGTCATGGGCTAAATGTGTGTGCAGGAGATGATGGCATTCTCCACCCATAGTGTGCAAGTCCCTGTGGCTACCCCCATAAGCGCTAAGAATGGGATTGTGTCATCTTCCTGTGTAGGTCAGCATTGTTTCCAGAATTTCCATTGTTTATGGAACATATACCCAGTAGTATAGGACTGTTTTTATGGAAAACGTAAGCATCCGTCGGTCAGTTACAATCCTATCATTGAGTATTAAGATACAGAAAATCCTTCACATACGAACCTTCAAGATGAGAACTTTCAAAAATGTATGTCCAATAAATTAAAAATTGTTTCAATAATTGCAAAATAAAAAATCTGTGCCGGAAATTCAAATTTCATGCCAACACATAAGTTGCTTCCTGTCTTTGGTGGCGTTAGATGTGCATGCTCATCAGTGGAACGCGTGGTTGTTAGAATGCACCCAAAATCATCATCAAACCACGCAAATATAAACTTTTAAAAGCATAAGTGTTTTCGATGGGAGTTGAGAAGCGGGGGCCGTTCAGCTGCGCATATGCAGTGCGGCTTAGCTGGATAACGGTGGTGAGATCAGCTGATGGAACACAGTGGGAACTCGCAGTTGTTTTTTGTTAAAATACGCCACAAGTATATAAAAAAATACAAATGTTAACTTTTAAAAGCACTTTTTCAATATATAAATATCTGTACTATATGTACGCGCCTTCTTTCGGGGTTGAGGGTTAGGAATTTGAGCACCATCGATTGCCTGGGCTCACTTTGCTGGACTTGCGAACCCACTATAGGAATGAAAGCTGTTGGTGTCTTGGGGATATAAATATATATAGATATATTTCACCTTATCCCAATATATCTAGCTTGCTATATATCTACCATGGATGATGTGTCTGCTAAATATGCATATACTGCTGCGTGAACTTTACTCGTTAGGTATAACTGCTTTGTTTGTTACGATTCCAGGCACGTGAACTGATAACCTTCTGGTATTGGAGCTTAGGATGAGCTGTGGATTAGGAAGGGATGGTGCTGTTGCCAGGCTTGAATTATGGGTTATAAATGAGCTTGGGCGTGTCCCCCTGCCTTAATGGTTGTTTTGGTGTCTTCTGGCGACCACAGCTGGCTTTGTAGGTTCATGTCTACTCAGCATTTGATGGACGGCGGTTTTATCATTGCGTTTGGCCAAGATCCCACAAGTGTCCAAGATCCTCAGACACCTCCAGAGGCACAGATATCAGCAGCTAGGCTGAGTCAGGAGCCTCAGAAGGGGAGTGTCCCAAGATTCAGGAACTTTGTTTTGGTGCAAGGTTATGATACGTCTGGGTAGCATGTTGCTGACCTATCTCACTTTCAACAGGTCGTCAAGGTCAGAAAATAAACGATTCTTCTGTAGGTGTTAAGAAAAGCTGTATTTTACATATATTGTTTCCAGCTCATTTAAATGACTGTTGTGGACCGTTTCAAAAAAACAAGCATTGTTAATATCAAGCTTTAACGTGGTTTGCTTTAATGTTCTGAGGTCATTAACACATTCGATAAACATACAGATAAAAAAATGCTCAAAAGTTTATTCTGCAGCATGGGAAAGTGTTTTTTATAAGCTTGGATACATTTAAAAACAAAATTAAAGTGTTTGGTTTCAATCATAGAATGTTCTTCGACTCCCCCTTGTGTTCACTTTTAGTATAACGGTTTCCAGATGTGCCGCCTTAACTGGCCCCTTTCGTTGTTGATACTGAGGAAGGTATAATTGCTATGGTTAATGAGCCATTATACACTTATGTAGCTGCACAGCTAAATTTTTGAGAAATTAATCAGTAGAGGAAATGAGCCTCTTGGAGCAGAGGAACATTTTACAAACATTTTCAAAATAATCTTGAGACTTAAGGCTTCAATAATTTCTGCAGATCAGGTAATGGTGGTGAGGTGCAGACAGCTGTATGGAATGTCTTGCTGTGCTCTCTGACCGTTAGGCTGTTTCTTTCAGCACCTTTCCTTGTTTGGGGCCCAGGATGTGTCAGGGAACCTACTGAGCTGTGGTCTGCAGTTGCCCGTGGCTTGTTTTGAATCACTATTCCTGCAGCATCACCTGATGCCTCTTACTCATTCCAGGTTCTTGTCGTACGTGAACGGCCATATTTACAATCCAGTCCAGCTATTGAGCAGCCGGCAGTTGTGGACCAGTCTGAAAGGCATGCGCAGCTATCAGTAGAGACTGTGGGGAATATCCTAAATGCAGCTCTATGGAAAGGATTTTGTGGGGAGTTGAATGCTGCATCCAGTGAGGCAGGTACGCCTGAATGCTGCGTCCAGTGAGGCAGGCACGCCTGAATGCTGCGTCCAGTGAGGCAGGCACGCCTGAATGCTGCGTCCAGTGAGGCAGGCACGCCTGAATGCTGCGTCCAGTAAGGCAGGCACGCCTGAACGCTGCGTCCAGTGAGGCAGGTACACCTGAATTCAGCATCCAGTGAGGCAGGGATGCCTGAATGCTGCGTCCAGTGAGGCAGGTACACCTGAATTCAGCATCCAGTGAGGCAGGTACGCCTGAAGCACACTGTCTCAGAGGCCTGCTATTCCACTGCTGGAGAAGCGCGGTCTTGCTGAGTGGCACTCAGCGCAGTGTCCAGCCAGACACACTGAGTCCATTCATCGCTCCCCGACTGGGGTGGAGTTTAGGCTCTGTTTATCGGGGGGGGCGGGGTGTGTGAGAGCGGAATCGGCTCCATCTGCATCACACTCTTGCAGTGGGGGTGTCCCGACGGATGCCGCTCGACAGGTAAAAATTAAAAATTTGCTTGATGTGGGGTCTGTTTGTATGTGTAGTGGAAGTGAATGTAGAAGTCTGCAAATGTTGTGCCCCCCCCCCAAGTTAAATTTTTCTATTATTCATCCAACTTTTTTTAAATGATATTATTACTACTGTTTATTTATTTTTTTACAGTTAAATGTATTGTTAGGCCTAGTTTTCTGTGTTAACTAGGAAAAAAAAGTCTTCTATTTTTCTGGGGAGTGTGATTGGCCATACGTTTTCTCTGGTGTGTAAAAATGGTCTGCCGTAGGACTGTGAGACTCGTGAAATGTGGAAGGGTTTACTCTGGGGGGGCAGGGGCTTGGGGGCGCACAGTGGGCCCAACCTCAATAAAAACAGGAAGCCATGTGGCGGTGTATGTGTGTGTGTGTGTGTGGTCTGTGTGTGTGTGTGTGTGTGTGTGTGTGACTGTGATGAACAGCATTGATCAAGGCTCATAGGCCCTTAGAATTCCCGTATCCCACAAGATAAAATTTCTGTTGAAGTTTTAGTAAAGAAGGTGACACAAAAAATTCACCTTAATCAGTTTCCCCATGTTGCTTTTGTGCTTTACATTGTATTTTAATTTCTTTTTAATCTCTTTTATTCTAAGCATTTTTGAATTTTTGTGCAAAGTTCAAAAGTGGGAAAATTCTCTTTGCCAAATATTTTCAGAGTGATGTTTTCCCCACCAAAATGTCAGAGTATCGGTCCCCCCCCCTCCCCCCCCTGGAAAAAAGCAGCTTTGGCTCTGTGGCTCTGCCATTTTTCCTGAACCAGCCAAAGGAATTTGACTCCCACTCCACTTTTCCAAACGTTTAAGCTGTGTTCCATCGGGCTGCTTAACTGCATTCATTTCAGGGAGGCTAAGCTGCATGAGAGCCGCCTGTGTTGCTGGTGTCTGGCTGAGCGCCCTCTACAGGTCCAGCGCTGCCGCTTTTCTTTATTGACATCGTCACTGTGTCACATACTATAGTATTACAGTCTGTCTTCCGTAATGAAATCACAGCTGCACTTAGCTGTGATTTTTTAATATATTTTTTTCTCATCTTAAATTGTTTTTAATCCTTTTTATTGCTAGTCTACAAATTTGCCCTGTTTTCATGTAGCTCTGTCATTTTTGTAAGCATTTGGTGACTTTTGTGATGTTTGGTCGCCATGACGATTCAGAGAAAAACACTCAGAAAGAATGAGTACTGTGAGACAGTGTCCCGGCCCTCTCTTATCTTACTTCCTGCATCGGATGCTCCGCGTGGCGTGTCGGCCGGCGGCACGGAAGGCTCTGTGACACAGGCAGGAGTGTCCCAGGCCAATCCCGGCTTTTCCTCAAGCGCTCGGTGGTGATTCATTGCTTCTCCCGAGCACAGTTTGGAGAGAAGCGATGGCGTGTAGAGAGAGACCAAGAGGCACACTCACACACACAAAAGCGAGTGCGCGCACACACACCGACGGGAAGCAAGAGGGAGGGAATGGGATTAAACGGGAGAGCGAGGGGGAGAGAGAGGGAGCCAGAGGGCTGGTTCTCCGCACAGATGTGAAAGATCGGCAGCTCCTCATTCTTCCTGAAGCTGCAGCCAGAGCGGCTCTTCGGCACTTCAATCTGCCCGTTGCCGTTTTCGGTGTCGGGGGAAGATGTACGAGCGACACAAGCGCAGATACAGCCTGTGTGCCAGGGGAGAGCCAGCCGTGGGTGTGCTTTTGATCAAGGTATGGATCTGTCGCGCTTGCGGAGACCATCCGCTCCTGTCTGCCCCGTTTGGGTTCATTTCCTCGCTTTGCAAACCTCTCATCTGTACCCTGTCTGAGCACCAGCCTTAAAAATAACTTTAAGAAGTCCAGGTTTCTTCATTTTGTCCAGGCTCACACATTTTTCAGTTTTTAACCATAAAAAGATAACATCTGCAGTTTCTTTTAAAGCAGTTTAATGGCAGCACAAAGTTTTCTTGGCTAATGCATTCATATTTTTTTGTGGGGACACACTGTACCCTGCCCTCGGACAGGCTGCGCTTGGCCATCCCAGGCAGTCAAACTGTCAAACGGGGGCGTGTCCTGCGAGGGTGGGGATTGTCCTGCCCTGTGTGGGTATGCACTGTCTTTTGCCGGCTCCTCATCCAGTTTGGCACCGAATATTTGAAGAACGACTTTATTGGGAATGTTTCCATCGCTGTGCTCTGTTGGGAGAGCTCCGGTCTCTGTGCTCTGTTTGGGAGCGCTCCGGTCTCTGTGCTCTGTTGGGAGCGCTCCGGTCACTGTGCTCTGTTGAGAGCGCTCCGGTCTCTGTGCTCTGTTGGGAGCGCTCCGGTCTCTGTGCTCTGTTGGGAGAGCTCCGGTCTCTGTGCTCTGTTGGGAGCGCTCCGGTC
>JAABNX020000021.1:10180371-10200437 GCA_015163995.2 Mormyrus lacerda
TGAAGGGGGCGCTCTCCCGTCCAGAGTCACATGATTCTGCTGGACGCTGCAGTTAAATCCCGCTGGCGGCGTGAAGGGGGCGCTCTCCCGCCCAGAGTCACATGATTCTGCTGGACGCTGCAGTTAAATCCCGCTGGCGGCGTGAAGGGGGCGCTCTCCCGCCCAGAGTCACATGATTCTGCTGGACGCTGCAGTTAAATCCCTCTGGTGGCGTGAAGGGGGCCCTGATTCCCCTGAAGCATCAAGTTCCTTCTCTGCCATTGGCTTCCATCTTGCCTATACACTTAAGGCCCAGCTCGGCCATTTTTGCGCTCGGCTCACGTGTCGAATCCCTCCTACAGCTGGGGAAAGGCTCCGCTTGCTCTGGGCGTCTTGTAAAACGTGAGAGCACTCCACCCCCTCCCCAGCCGGCGCAGGCGGCTTGGAGGCCGTGGCTGGGATGGGTCCCTCGGAGTAGTGGACCGATGCCCGGCTCCTCCGTGTTGCTCTGGGTTGCATCACCTCCTCCCCCCACCCCCCTCCATCTGGAATACATCAGTCCTCTTACACCCTCTGTTCGCCGCCTACGTACAGCGCGCTTCCCTGTCTGTCAGCAGCTTCCCCCGGTCCTCAGGATCCGCTGCCTCTCCGCCCACCATCCCGCCCAGGAAAATGCTGAGCGGCCCAGCCCTTCAACTTGTTATTCTGCGCCGCTGTTTCCGTGGAGGTGTCTACCCACACCCGCATCTGCAGCTCGTCTGCATGTGTCTATAGGCTCCGTTTTTCCTCTCAGGATGACAAAGTGCTTAATGTTTCTCTATTTTTAGCCGCTTCTCGCTCACCCCAGTATGCGGGCGGCGTACGCCCCCTTACAAGCCGAGCCGTGTTGTACCCTTCTGTCTTATGTTTGTGCTTCTTCACAATGGAGTATTCACAGCTGTTGTATCACTAACACACTTATACATATTTTAATAAGTATTAAATTAAAATGGAAATGGGCGATAATGTAGTATCTCTTCACACCCCAGATCCAGCCACTTCATTTCCTGTTTATGTTCTTGTGACTCTTGCTGATGTTTGCAGAACTAGAAAGAGTGAAGTTGTATGGGGTCAGAGTGTCATTCGTTTCCCATACTGCTGCTCTGGGAGATGGTAGATCGCTGAAAGCAGGAATAAAATATGTATTTTGTGAAGGTGAAGCGTAAATTTAGCACATTCCAAATGTAGCAGTGTCTTCTCTGTGTCTGTTGATGTTTTTTTTTTTTTTGGAGTGTTTGAATATTCAAGCGGTCGGGTTACCAGGAAGCAGATCTGTCTTTCTCGAAACTGACAGGTTCTAATTTCCCAGTTGTATTTTTAGCCAATTATAAATGGATTGTCTGTGAACACACACTTTGGCGCTGGCCTCCGCTGGTCGCCTGGTGTTTGCGTCTCCTGCTTTCTCTGATTCGGGTTGCTGTGTGCCTCTGTTCCAGACTGTACTGCTCATGTGCACAAAGGCTGCAGGGAGGGCCTCCCCGCCTGCACCAAGGTCAAGATGAAGGTGAGTGAGGCCCCTTGCGGTGTGTGTGTGTGTGTGTGTGTGTGTGTGTGTGTGTGTGTGTGTGTGTTGTACCCTGGCTTGACATCCCAACCTGCCTGTACCCCTGCCTTGTGCCCTGTGCTTCCTGGGACAGACTTCATGCCCCTTCTCATGACTTTCCATGCATAGGAAGGTGTGTGGAGGCATATCAGATGTTTGACAGTGGGAATTTTCTGTGTAAATCTTGTTTATTGTATCTGTGAAGTGGCATAATGTGTAGAAGAAAACTTTTGTCGTCTTTTTCTTTTTTTTCTTAGCTGCAGAAACCGCAATGCACAGTACCAGATGCAGCCCCGGTCCAAACCGTCACCATGAGGCAGAAAAGTACGTTGTTTCTTAAATAGGTTTTGTACTTTATGGCTGCTTTTCCATGGCTGACTGGCCTGCGTTTCCCTCACGTGTGACCGTGTAGCCACACCAGTGCGGGAGAGACCTCGCTCTGCCATCTTGATCCCCGAAGATGCCAGTATGGGGGTGGTCCCCCGCCGGCCTGTCTCCATTATGCCCTTTCACACCTGCAACCTGTCCAAGAGCGTCTCCATTAGCAACATCCCAAGGTGAGCCTTCCCCCCAATTGCACACAGCCTCTCTATGACCTCACATTGACTCCCTGACTGCGTCCTCGCTGCTGTAGCCCCGTGCTGGATGACATGCCCCTAAAAGGACATCGCTACCTGTCCCAGTCCACCGACTCACTGCACAAGACCAGCAAGGTCAACGAGTCCATGGAGTCACTGGCAGATGAGGGTGAGTAGCGGGAGAGTCACCCCAGAGTCACCCTTTTCCGTAAGGCAAGGACTAGACAGGGATGAATAAAGCACGATAAAGAAGCAAATAAAAAATATTTTAATACAGCCCTTTAAGATAATTACAGTGTATGTTTGAGGGGAAACATCTCAGAGATGCTCATTATTAAGATGGTCAACAAGTGGCACTTAGCAATAACTCGTTTACTTCTGAAGTACAAATTATGAAGAAACATAGTAACTGCTTGAGATAAAAGATGCATCATGATTCAATAATGATGAACAAACATGAGATCAGTGTTTCACTTCTGTTATTTGTTACTGGTTCCTTCAATAGTTCACTAAGGTTTGCAGAATTAACCGATATAGCAAGAAATATTGAGACTGCTTGGGATGAAAGATGCATCGCGACTCATTAATGGTGAACAAACATGAGATCAGTATTTCACTAACTTCTAAGTTTGTGGTTGATTATTAGATGGTAATAGTGCACTTCCTGGCCCATAAAAATGTCACACACACTAATATCTCGTTCGACCACCTTTAGCTCTGATTACAGCACACATTTCTTTCTGTCCAGAGTTGCATTAATATTTCACCAAAATATTGTAGTGATGGTGGGAGAGTCGGACTGCTGTTTAAAGTCTTTTCCAGCATATCCCAAAGATCCTCGATGGAGTTCAGGTCTGGGATCTCCGGCGGACTGTCCATGTGTGAAAACCATGTCTCATTCTCCCTGAACCTGTGGAAAGAGAAAAAATCATTGATTGGTCATTCAGTATATTCAGGTCGTCAGCTGACCTCATTGTTTGGGCACATAATGATGCTGAACCTAGACATGACCAACTGAAGCAGCCTCAGATCATAGGTCTGCCCCCACAGGCTGGTACGGTAGGCACTAGGCAGGACAGGTGCATCACTTCATCCGTCTCTCTTCTAACCTGATGCAGCCATCACGCTGGAACAGGGTAAATCTGGACTCATCAGACCACATGACTTTCTTCCATTGCTCCAGAGTCCAATATTTATGCTCTCTAGCAAACTGAAGCCTCTTTTTCCACAATGAGCCTCACTAATAAGTGGTTCTCTTTAGGCTACACAGCTATTCTCAATACCTCATGTTCTCTTTACATAGTGATATTTACATTGTGGAAATGCTCTTACTTTCAATATTAGACATAGCTGTGAGTTCTATTGTTGATTGATTGTTTTACAGTTTGATGTCACCAAATGTTTTGGTTATCTCCGATCACAATCATTCAGGATTTTTTTCCGACCACGTTTTTTCCTCGAAGGTGTTGGTTCGCTACTATCCTTTCAGGTTTTAATAATGCGTGGGGCAGTTCTTAACCCAATTTTAGTAGTTCAGAAATCTCCTTAGTTGTTTTCTTTGATTGATGCAGGCCAATAATTTGACCCTTTTCATACAGCTTAACATCTTTACAACTGTAGGATATGTCTTCCAACATGCTTGTTTAAGAAATAATAAGCTACTCACTGCACAAGTTAGGCTTAATTAACTTGTTGCCAGCTGAAACATGAAAGATGTTTCCTTGGTTACCGTCTCACTGTTCGTGTTAGGCACGGAGATGATGGACAGCCAGCTTCTGGGCGAGTTCGAGGCTGACGTCAAGGAGCTGGAGGCCGATTCTTGGAGCTTCACTGTAGATAAGAAGTATCTAAAGCACCTGAAGAAGGACGTCATCAAGAGACAGGATGTCATCTACGGTAAGTGGTCTGCTGTGGACAGCTGCTTCTCTGAGAACGTCCACATGCACCTGGGACAAGTGGTGACTACCAGAGATTCCATCTGCAGGTGCCATAAACATTTGAGTTCACTAGTTAATCATAACATTTGCATCAACCTGTCATGCAACCTGCCAGAGTACAAACTTCATACACTTAGCCAACTATTGTAGCATGTTGGATCTGTCTGGGAAATAGAGGATCCAGTATAATTGTACCTCCCAAGTTCAGCATGTATCGTCCATTGAGAAAGCACTCTGATCCGTCCACTTCTCACATTTTATGTTGCTGCTGAAAAGGTCTAAATTCCTTTTTTCCTTTATGAAGCTGTGCTCAATACCACAGACCCTTTGCTATCACGCTTGAAATGTAACTCAGATGCATCCCATTTCTATTGATCACATTTGAGATGTTTTTATACCTTTTTTTTTTTGGGTTTCCATATGATTAATGTAATTGATCAAGCGTGATTTGGAAAGGCACACAATTTTCCAATTTTACAATGGTCCCCCAGTTGACAGCGTACAATATATTACAGCAAAAACTAAGCCATCAGGTTAGAGGAATTGCCCACAGACCTCAGAGACGGGACTGTGCTGAGGCGCAGAGCTGACCTGATGGTCTCATTGGGTGAGCTGCAAAGAGCCTGTGTGTAGATGGGAGAAACATCCAGAAGGACAAGCATCAATGACGCTTCACTGATCTGGGCTCAGTAAAAGCCTTGGTAAAAGACACATGAAAAGCCACTTGGTGTTTGCAAAATGCCACCCAAACGATCCGCTTGTCTGATGAAAACCAAGATTGAGCTGTTAGGCCTCAATTCTAAGTGTCATGTCCAAAGGTATTCAGGCACCTGCGCGATACCATCCCAGTGGAGAAGCATGGTGCTCCAGAATGCTCTGCTCTTCAGACTGGGCTAAAGGTTTACCTTCCAACAGGACAATAACCCTTCGCACATTACGAATACAATGCAGGAGTGCTTGATGAGTGAATGTCACAGTGTGTCCTGGCCAATGGACAGACTTGAACCCAATGTAACATCTGCAGAGAGACCTGAGAGTAGCTGTGCATTGACAGTCACCCAACCTGATAGAGCGTGAGAGGGTCTGCAGAGCTGAATGGGAGAAAGTACCCAAGTCCAGTTGTACAAAGCTTGGCACCTCATTCTTAAGAGAACTGGAGGCTGTCATGACTGCCAAAGGTGCTGATACGAAGTACTGAGTGAAGGGTCTGAGTACATATGTCAGTGCGATGTTTTAGTTTTTTATATTAAAAAATGTTTTGCAAAAAAAAGAATCTATTTTTTTTTAATATTGTCATCATGGAGTATTGGGTTTAGGTTGGTGTTTTCCTGAATGCACTGTACAGTGAGATGTCGCCAAAGGAGCTAGATGCTTATGGCACCTGTGTTCAACATCCACTCTGGTCTCACAGAGCTGGTCCAGACTGAGATGCACCATTTGCGCACGCTGAAGATCATGGCTGAAGTGTATGGGAAGGGGCTACAGAAGGAGGTGTTGCTGGAGACACAGATGGTGGAGAAGATCTTCCCAGCGATGGAGGACCTACTGGAGCTCCACACGCAGCTCCTGGGGCGGCTGCTGGAGAGGAAGCGGCAGTCGCAGAAGGAGGGCAGGGAAGGTGGCTTCCTCATCCACAAGGTCGGGGACATCCTGCTGGATCAGGTGAGGTACCCTGAAGGTGTCTGCTGGACCCAGATGCATGGAAGCCTTTTGGTCTGCTAACAAACTGCTCATGTTAACCTCTACCCACCCCCACCCCCCCAGTTTGCTGGGAAAAACGCAGAGCACATGAAGAAAGTTTACGGCAAGTTCTGCAGTCGGCACAGCGAGGGGGTGAACTTTTACAAGGAGCTTCTGGCCAAAGATAAACGCTTCCAGGCATTCATTAAGGTGATCGCATTCGCCGTCTCATTCGGCTCTCCAACAATAGGCTTCTGCTAAACGTAATGTGATGTATTCACTTCATATTTAGTTGAACCTCATAAGTTCCATCCCACAAACCCAACTACAGTGTCTGTTACCTACCCCCCTCCCCCCGTGTCTCCTTCTTAACCGGACCTGCCTGTTTATTTCAGAAAAAGATGAGCAGCACCATTGTTCGACGGCTTAGCATCCCAGAATGCATTTTACTAGTGACGCAACGGATAACCAAGTACCCAGTGCTGCTGCAAAGAATTCTGCAACACACCAAAGGTGAGGCTCTCCTTCATGAGCCGAGGGACATGCACTCTTGTTTGTAGGGACTTTTTTGTATATAAAATCCCCCAATGGCATATTCTCCATACACACAAGTAGGCCTTACGGCTGTAGAGAGTCCATTTTTCGTAGTCTTGCAGCAGACTTCAGTGAGCAGGGTCTGATTTTGTCCAGCGTGGTGTTCGATTCTATCTTTGCATTACTTTGATTTTCATTGCAACCTATTCCTATGACTTAATTGGTGGATTTAGTCGTTACTTGTTGAATATGTCGAATTATCTAAGTTAGTTTAATTAGTTCTGCAAGTCACCTTAATTATCTATAAATGTGATTTATTGGTTAAAGAACCTGTGTGTGTGTATGTGTGTGTGTGTGTGTCCGCCTAAGGCCTGTACACTCATAACTCCTCCCCCCCCCGGATTCATTGCCCCCCAGAGAGTGAAGAAGACCACAAGGAGGTGGAGGAGGCGCTGCGGCTGGTGAAGGAGGTGATTGCTGCCGTCGACAGCAAGGTGCACAAGCACGAGCGTAAGCGGCGGCTGCAGGAGGTGCACGGGCGTGTGGACGGGCGCTCTATCACGCGCATGAAGAGCGGCCAGATGTTTGCACGCGAGGACCTGCTGCGTGGCCGCAGCCTGCTCCGCGATGGGCCGCTGCAGCTCAAGACTTCAGCCGGCCGTCTCAAGGGTGAGTACCGGCCCTCGGCACTTCCTCCCCCATCTCCTGGGCCCTGGAGCGTCTCCTTAACCCCCCTAACCTCTCTCTTCAGACGTCCACGCCCTGCTCCTCTCTGATGTCTTGGTGTTCCTGCAAGAAAAAGACCAGAAATACATATTTGCTCTCCTGGTAAGATTGTTTTTGTTTCCGGACTTGGTTCTCTGACCCAAATAGGGATTCGCACCCGTGTTTGCTACGGACTGCGGCTTTTATTGGGCCATGGAGTTAACAGGCAGAGCTGCTTGCTTCTTCCTTTTTTGCTCCCCACCCCCATCTCCCATTTGATTTCTGCATAAACTTTCCCAAAATAAGGAACCTGGATATGAGTTTGGTCAACTGAGCCTCCTGTGAAGACCTGGGCAGAACGAGGGCAGTGTGATGTAACAGGCACACCTGCTGGAGAGCGGTTGGGCAGAGCGAGGGCAGTGTGATGTAACAGGCACACCTGCTGGAGAGCGGTTGGCCAGAGCGAGGGCAGTGTGATGTAACAGGCACACCTGCTGGAGAGCGGTTGCACCCAGGGGGTGTGGGACCATGCATCTTCACGTAGCTGCATAGATAGAGTAAAAGCCTCATGTTCAGTACGCATCCTTTAAAGAGGCCCTGGCAGGACTTGTGTAAATATCCATATCTGAGACCTTTTTAATGATTTGGGGGAGTTGTTAGTGTCTGAAATGTTTAGATTCTGAGCCTCAGCTTGTTGTGATCCCCCCCCCCCCTCAGGACCAGCGCTCCACGGTGATCTCGCTGCAGAAGCTCATTGTCCGTGAGGTGGCCAATGAGGAGCGAGCCTTCTTCGTCATCACAGCCGGCATTGAGCAGCCTGAGATGGTGGAGGTGCACGCCAACTCCAAAGAGGAGAGGAACACCTGGATGCACTTCATACAGGAAGCCATGCACTCCGTGTACGTGTGGGCCGCACTTTCCTCCTAGCCGTGTAGACCATTATCAAAATGACTGTAATGTTGATCCCTGACAGAACATTTTACTAAGGGAGCGTTGATGTCATTAGCATATTTCTATGTAATGATTTAGTTCAGTAACTAAATGCTATTGCTTGTTGGAAGTGCTTTACATGGTTCAAGAGTGCATTTAGTTATACATTAGCTGTAGAAATTACTATTAAATTTATTTGAGTGCTTACTCTCAAGGAGAATGTTTGGATATTATCAAGTTCCTCCATTTTATGAATATACATTCTTTATGTAGAGGATCCCTGTCTCCCATAATGGGTTAATGGGTTAAATCTGCGACTGGTGGTGACACGACATGCTAGCTGAAGGTTTTTGGTGATGCGATGCAGGGGGAAGGACGAGGATGAAGGGATTCCGAGCGAGAATGAGGAGGACAGAAGGCAACTGGAAACCAAGGCCAAGGAAATGAGAGGTTCGGATATGGCCGCGCCCCCAAAGTAACGGCCTTTGTAAGTATCGCTACCTGGACTCCTTGTGTCTGCTGTCCCCTTCAGACCTGCTGAAAAAGACGGACGAGCAGATCATAGCGCTGCTGGAGGAGAAGGTGAAGGTGTTCCGGGACATGTGTAACCTCAGCAAGAATGACGAGAACCCCGCCAGGGCCTCAGTCATGTTCCATACCGATGCCGATGACTCACTCAAAGGGGATCACATCATGCAGGACACCCTGAAGGAAGGTGGGTGTGGCCAGAAGCATAGCCAATCACAGAGGAGTGCCAGAGTTCTGAATTATAGACCACACGACATAATTTAGCCTAAAATGTCCCTCGCTTATGTTTTTTAACACAGGTAGAAAATATCCAAATGTGGAGGAACTTAATCGAAAAAGCTGCACATTTTTACATTTAAAGTAAATAATTTGTGCCATGAAGTAATTCAGTATATTGAAAGCACAGTCTAACAGCAATCTGTAAGAGACAGGTCGTGTGTGTGTGTGACAGATCAAGCGTTCCCCACAATGTAATAAAAGCCTGTTATTTTGACGTTTGACCGTTTTTCAGGTCACCACAAAGATCTGTGTTGATGTGTTCCACAAATCTGTCTGTATCTGTGTGTGTGTGTGTGTGTGTGTGTGTGTGTGTGTATCTCACCGCGGCACCATGGGCTGCACAGCTAGCTGTTAGCATGCTTACACGCCGTGTGTCTGTTTTTCAGTGGAGAGGCTGCAGTCTCTGCTGAATGTTGACCTCAGTGGCGGTGGGGGTCTTTCATGTCTGCCTCGCAGGGCAGAGACCTTCAGTGGCTTTGACAGCCATCAGATGGCTTCCAAACGTGAGAACGCCCCCCTCCCCCGTCGCCCTCTACCACATTGGTGTGACATTTCTGTGCCGGTAACCACTATGCTGCTCTACTCTAGTCGGGGACTCGGGTGAGGACTCTGCAGAGCTACGCAGGACAGAGTCTGACAGTGTCCTCAAAAAGGTAGGAGGCCTCATAGACACTATGCTCGTGTATTTTAATTAACTTTCTGGGGACAATGTGGAGCGACGAAGGAGCCAGCATGTTCATAAAGGGTGGAAAAGAAGGTGCATGTTAGAGCACCAAGGGGTTAATTAATAATTAGCTAACGTTGTGTAGTCACTGCGCACACACACACGCATACACAGGGTCTGACCCTCCCAGCAGACAGAACTTTAGAATTGTGCTTGTTTTCTGCAGGGGGGGGATATCAGCCTGGCTCTCATACTGAAGAAGAACAGCGAGGTAGGGTGTACACCCGCCCACACAATAATGGCATTATTAGTCTGGTTAAGTTTCTATTATGTATGATGGGACAGGCACATAAAAAGACAGCCCTACGTCACGGGCCCGGCTCTGAGAGTCACATGACCATACCATAGCCTATTTCAACCCAAAGTAACCAGTTGGTCAACCTGTATCATCCCACTCCAGGTCCTTCACAGCGTGACCAGAATTCATGAGCTGCTGAACATGTTACAGGTATGTTACAGTGTAACGATCCCTGGGGTCTTCATCTGTACATCCGCACTGTGTTAGCATTCTGTATTAGCATTCTATATTAGCATTCTGCTTTACATAATGCAGGTACGTTCATGATTTCCCTTCTCTGGTCCATGGATCATGGTTGGTAGCTAATCATTTTCACCATCATCATTTTAATAACACCAAGGATTCATGGGAAGAGAGATTGGGTGCAGCTAGAGGGTCCAGATGACAGGAACTATGTTTATGGTGAATGTGTCATCTTGTGGGGGACCATAAGGCAGGGCTATTCAACTCATGGTCTTCAGGGGCCTGCTGGTTTTCCAGCCTTCCTTTACCCGTGAGCCAGGTGTGAAGCCTCTGACCAATCAGAATCAGTAATCATTAAACTAACTACCTGGGAGAACTGAAAACAGGGCCTGGATTTGGAATCGGGGGCCTGAGTTGAATAGCTCTTCTGAGTCGGAACTTGGATGAAAACGTCACGAAATGTCACTTCCCGTCGGAAACACGCCTCTTTTATGACGTTGATGTCGGACAGAATTTTCTTGTTCGAGTTTCCTTGTGACGTAATTTCAACATGGCGGCTTACACACTCAACAGTAATTCTGTTTTATAAATACTGAAAAATGTTTATTTTGTTAAATGTATTAATAGTTAAAAATGTAATTGCACGTGTTCGATTTAGAAAATACCACATCATGACCGTAAACAGTATCCTAGCATGCAATATGGGATTTTTACCAGACTTGTCAGTGTCTTTGGTTTGTTTGTAGTTTGTTTGCCTCTCGAAAAAAGAATATCGCTATGAATGTACTGAAATATTTTATTGATCTTTTAATGTGGTTTGACTAGTTTGTGTTTCTTGTTTGTTTCTCGGATGTGAATGTCACTCAACTCGGAATTTCCTGCCCTGGCCGTCCATGTCTGAATGCCGTGTATTTAGGGATTACTGTCTGTGTGTCTTACTGTCTGTCTGTGTTTGTCTGTCTGTATGTGCGTGTATCTGTCTGTCTGTCTCTGCGTGTTTCTCTGTCTGTGTGTCTGCATGTCTCTCTA
Source organism: Mormyrus lacerda (assembly GCA_015163995.2). Taxonomy (NCBI): domain Eukaryota; kingdom Metazoa; phylum Chordata; class Actinopteri; order Osteoglossiformes; family Mormyridae; genus Mormyrus; species Mormyrus lacerda. The sequence goes on from JAABNX020000021.1 coordinate 10,191,338, forward strand.
TCTGTCTGACTTTATTCCTGTGTGTCGACCAGGCTGTGGTGGTCCAGCAGGACACCCTCATTGAGGACCAGCGGCAGGCCCTGAGCGAGCGCCCCCCCGCTGTGAGAGTCTCTTCCCGGCCCAGCTCGCTCCTGGAGCAGGAGAAGCAGCGTAGCCTGGAGAAGCAGAGGCAGGAGGCAGCCGAGCTGCAGAAGCAGCAGGCGGCGCACGCCGAGGAGCGGCGCCGGCGTGAGCTCCAGTGGAAGGTGCGGGAGCAGGAGCTGGCCGAGCGTGAGGCCAGCCTGCACGTGCATGGGGAGGAGGCCTGCCGGCTGGAGCGCGAGCTGGAGGAGTCTCGCCGGGAGCTGCTGGAGCGTAAGGAGGAGTACCAGCGGGACCTGGAGAGGCTCCGGGATACTCAGAGAAAGCTGGATAGGGACCGCATGGAGATGGAGAAGGTAGAGCAGGTGAGGGACCTGGAGGCCTGAGGTTTGCAGGCTGATGACATCACACACTGATAGGTTGAGGATCAGAAGATACACTCGCAGCTAACTACACAAGCAGTCAGAGGATGGGAGACACACAGTTTTGATAGACACTTCTGGCATCCAATGGTGATACTAAGCAAATAGATAACTTCATAAAACGTCTTTTCATTGGTCAATTAGATGTCAAACGCTGTCAGTAGACAGGAAAATGGGCACGTTCCTTTTATAGTGGGAAGTTGAAATTGTCAATAGTGGAATTACTTTGCTTTTTCTTTTGTGAAATTGTTACATGGTAATAATTCAGCATGTAATATTGCCTGATTTATGGAGAACTGCGTTATTTTACATATATGCAGAAGTTGAGGTTCAGGTCCAGAAACTAAAAATCCAGACCAAGATTTTGTTTCATCCAACCAGTTGAGCATAAAAAGTCACAGAGTTCTTAACTGGCTGGTTACTTTCTGGACCTGAAATGTCCACCTCTGCATATATCACATATAATTGACTTCTAGCAAGACCAATGAAGCCAGGCCCATGTCCCGAACGGGCTGGACTGACCCCCCCCCCCACATCTCTGCAGGAGCAGAGGAAGGAGCGCAACCCATCCAGTACCTCTGAGGACTCGCTGAAGCTCCAGGGCTCCAGCCTGGACAGGGACCCCGGGGACTGTGAGCTGTCCTCATCCCCCAGCAAGGATTCCATGATGATGCGGATGGGCTCCAAGCGGAAGGGGAGAAGCCTGAACCCCTTCGCCCTGAACTCCAGCCACAAGGCGCAGGCACCTGAGGCACAGCCTCAGCTCACGGGCCGCCTGCTGCAGCTGGCAAAGACCAAGGAGAAGAAGGAGGAGAAGAAGAAGAAGAAGAAGGTGAAAGAGCAGCTCTCGCAGCCAGGAGGTACGGCGAGACTCCGGCTGTCCGTGAGCCTGACGTCCGACTGAGTGAAGCAGCGGCGATGATGGTTTGTGATGATTACCGGCAGCATTAACGTCCATTCTGATAACGGGCATCCACTGCTGTCCTCCGCAGAGCCTCCGCCTCCCCAGGAGCCCCACGTGGATGGGGAAGTCTACTTCTGCTGAACGTCCCCTGCCGCTCACCGATATCCCATGGTGACCTGCTGCCTGGGAGTAATGCCAAGCCGACGTCATGGACAGCTTCCCCTGCAGGCCAGAGTGGATGCCGGGGTTCGTCTGCGGGACAGGCACAGAGGGGGCCGACCTCCGACCTCTCTCTGAACTCCATAAGTGCAATTGACTGCAGAAACACAATCAAGAGGCGCATGTACCTTCCGAAACGCGGCCGACAAGCGGCAATGGGTCCATTCAGGTTAAAAACTTGGGTTTAACAGTAAAAACGGGAGATTTTTCGGCAGGCGGTTTCCCAGCATCTAGAACAGAATATTACAAGTTCTTTGAAAAGATAAACCTTTTGCAAGATGTTGCCTTTAGTTGCGTTCCATAACCCCACGTTTCCATACCCCAAAACATCAGTTTAGCTTGTCCATCATCAGTGCAGCAGAGTTGTGGGAATAAGAGGCAGCAGTAGCAGGATTAATCACCAGCTGTGCATTATTGATGATAAAAGGGGGGGTGAGGGTTGAGTGGTGGAATGAAAGGGGCAGGACCTGCAGAAGGGCTGGGGTTTTTTTCAGGAGCATGGTGTCTGAGAGATGGAGAGGCAGGATTACTGACAAGGAGCTGGATGGGTGGCACAGGGGAAGCTGCTCTCTCCCCGATCCAATGGACAGATGCGTGGAAATTGGCCTTCGGGGGGGGGGGGGAGCCACACTCAGGCTGCCCTGCACTGGGAGTAATTTGGAGCTGTCTGCACAACACCCACCATCCACTTTAAAATGTTTCTTTTGTAATTTAAATATGCTCAGAAAAAGATTCACTGAAGAACAAAGACAATAATGAATCTGACTGGAGCAGAAAGGACTATCATATCATATCATATCATAGTGTTTTTAAAACAATACTGTTTAAATGGACCTCTTTAAAAAATGCCTTTTTGCTTCCTGACACTGATATCACATGTGCAATCTATCTTGCAATGTCAGATCTCGCCATTAGGAGGAACCAAGGTGCACATGTGGTTGAAATTTTTAAAACATTCCAACTCGAAAGACAGCCATTTTTGAAAAAAGAGTCAAGCTACTGTAGAGTATGATTTGTGTCTGGCACATAGAGCAGCCTGGATCTGTGTCTCCGTTTGGACACCGTGCTTTTAGTCTCGTTTAGGAAACATTTCAGGCCGACAGAAACACCTGCAATCTCAAGGCGTGTCAGCTAACCGAAACACTTTAGCATTAGCTTAAAATGCTAAGTAGCCTGCCTTTTCTTTTTAATTAAAAACTAAATTTTCAAACTATGGTGGTGGCTAGGCTTGGAATTAATTAATTAAAATGAATTTCCTCAGTATACTTAGCATTTTGGTATTTGTCCAATCTGTGGCTGGAAAATGGCGTTTCCCCCTTTTACACTGTTAACAAACTGAAATGTGGCGCTTTGTATGACTTAAGCTGTTGTTTGCCAACATTTCAGCTTGTTATGTCACACAGCTACCACTAGAAGGCACTGCTGCAATACTCAAATGAACATATGGTGTCTCGCTTTAAGGAAACATTCTTTTTAATAAGAATCGTTAGTAAGGACTGGATTTTAAGGGTCTGTGGTGTATGCATATATCAACACATATGCATGTTTTCCTCATTAATGTTACAGTAGCCTGTGGCCTTTTATCTTCTCTATAAAACTTTAAACATAGGGATTACATTTCAAATCATTACTCGCCCCTTTATTAATACTAAATAAGCCTTAATTCTGTTCAACTATTCTGATTGATCTTTCCAGGCTGGTCGTCTATTTCTATGTTTTTTCCTAGGAAAAAAGGAAATGAAATTCTGCAAAGTGAATTTAGGACTACTGGATTACATATTTATGTTTCTTTATCATAATACAGAATCTGTGTAGCCTTATGCTAAAAAAACAAGATGCACTAGAATATCGCCCTGCTTTTCTGGAAAGTCCAGAATAGGTGTTTATACTGAAAGTTGTTAGTATTAAAGGTACATTATTCATGCTGAATTTTGTAAAGAAAATGGGTAAAACATGTAAATATTTTTATGTAAAAATGTAACTGTAAAATATATATTATATATATTGTGATTTATGTGACCTTTTTCTAATGAGACTTTATTTATCTCTGTTCTCGCTGTTGTGGGAATTTGAGAAGTACAGGATTTATTTCTCATAATAAATAACAGCTATGATAAGTTTGCTCCTTCTAAGGCTTGTTGCATCTTTTGTGACCCCCAATCAGTGTCATGGCCATCGTGCTCATCTTTCCCTGGGTCACTGGCTTCTGGGGTGTTTGATTGTAATTGTCTGTTTCCTGCCTTCCACCTGCTCGGAGGCACCATAAAGGCCCAAAGGCATCATGAAGGCTCGGAGGCACCGTGAAGGGCCGAAGGCATCATGAAGGCTCGGAGGCACCGTGAAGGCCTGTAGGCATCATGAAGGCCCGGAGGTATCATGAAGGCTCAGAGCCACCGTGAAGGGTTAAAGGCATCATGAAGGCTCGGAGGCACCGTGAAGGGCCGAAGGCATCATGAAGGCTCGGAGGCACCGTGAAGGCCCAAAGGCATCATGAAGGCTCGTAGGCACCGTGAAGGCCTGTAGGCACCGTAAAGGCCTGGAGGTATGAAGGCTTGGAGGCACCGTGAAGGGCCGAAGGCATCATGAAGGCTCGGAGGCACCGTGAAGGCCCAAAGGCATCATGAAGGCTCGTAGGCACCGTGAAGGCCTGTAGGCACCGTAAAGGCCTGGAGGTATGAAGGCTTGGAGGCACCGTGAAGGGCCGAAGGCATCATGAAGGCTCGGAGGCACCGTGAAGGCCCAAAGGCATCATGAAGGCTCGGAGGCACTGTGAAGGTTCAAAGGCACTATGAAGGTACTGTGAAGGCATCATGAAGGCTCGGGGGCACCGTGACTCCTTTGAGCTAGAAATGTGATGGGTACCTCATTGCCCACGAGTGCCAGTGAGCCGCAAACCCATGTTTTGAGCCTGTTGCTGAAAAGCCCAGCTGTGTGCCTTTGTTTCACTTAGGTACACACTTCACCTCCGACTAAACTGTTCTTTATGAAGACAACTCCTGCTCCATCTCTCTCCCGCTGGTCACGTAACTAGAGCCAGCTCATTATCTGCAAAAAGCCGGGGTCCTCTGGGAACCTTTTCTGTGGCTGACATATGTGGCAGCTTCTGTTTTCCTACGTCAGTGAAACGATCAGTCTGCTGATGGGCCTGTTTTATGACCGCAGCCCTATAAGCACCCAGTGAAGGTTCATAAAAGCCCCAGAGGTTGTAAATCAAGCAGCATCACATTTTGTTTTCTGTGCCTGCATCACCTAGGGAGAAGAGATGGCTGTCCCCATCCTGCCCCACCCCCGACAACAATTACAATTGCTAAAGGAATCCTCTCAAAGGCCTGAGTGACGCGAAAGAGCTTCCCTTCGCCGTTAATCCTCGATCGGGTGGCTGCTGTGAACCTGCACAACAACATAAGTGCACCAGGGCTCAGGGCTTATCCATCCCATCAGGCTTTATTTCCTCTCAATCTGCTCTCCTTCCTTTTCCTTCCTGTTTTCATCACCCTCTCCCTGCCTTTTAAGTTTCAATTAGTATTTTCCCTTAATTGATCACCATTCCCGGACATGCTGATCCAGCGTGTTTCTAGGCCTCTCTTTTTCTGTTGCCGGTAAACCTCTCGCCACCTGTATTGATCTCCTGGGCAGGCTTCTGAAGTATAACAGTTAGCAAAGAGAACTGTTGGGACAGAACTGTTTTGGACAGATAATTCTACCTCCCGTTTTCAAATATAGGCATATTATTTATTGAAGACCTCTTGTTTACCTCTGGTAGAGCAGCATTTGTGCTGAAATTTATATACTGCTCTGCAGATGCATGAATACACCCTTCTGGTAGGTATTAAAGAAGGACCTCTTTCATTTAAAGGGCTCTCTCTGCTTTCAGAGGCTTTCTCCCATCTAACCCTCCCTCTGGCTCTGATGTTGAAGCAGAGCTTTTCCAGAACGCCACTGCAGCAGCATGGAGCTCTGGGAGAGTGGGGGCAGGGAGCGGATGCTTTTCGGATTGATAACGGGAAGGAGACGGCCAGTGGGGCCTTCACAAAGGCCACAATCAGGACCTGCAGCTGCTGGAATGAAATTGTTTTGCTCCATTATTGCTGTCAACAAGGGCTATTCAGTGTGCCTGTTAACCGGGGGATTAGCCCTGCAGTCGGCCCCATGAGAGTGAGTGAGTGAGTGAGTGAGTGTGTGTGTGTGTGTGTGTGTGTGAGAGAGAGAGAGAGACGGTACACTGTGATTACCGTTAGCATGCCTGGCCTTCTCTTTGAGGCCCCATTCAGTGGAAAAACTGGCGTCCAAGCAGGAAATTTCAATCAGGGCCACACAATGGTGTGGGGATCAAAGGTGCGAGCAGCGGATAGCGGGCAGCTTGCGACAGGCGGCCAGCTTGGGAGCTCAGGCTGAGAATGGCTTCATTGATCTGCTCCTGTAGCCTGCAGCTGAAACAATGGTGCCGTTCAGCTCGCCACACCAGATGGCAAATGCTGCTATGGTCCCCGCTATGCATTTCAGTCCTAGGAACAAATTATAACTCCGGATATAAAGTTCTAGAGAGGAATATCCTGATTCTCCTGAATCAGGCATTAGCAGACACCATGCATTCGTCTGCTGCCTGAGAGCTCTGCTGTCGGGCCAGACGGTGGAAAGTGCCTCCTAAATCCAGCATGTCTGGCTGGGGTTTGATAGATTTAAAATGGAAAGGATGGATATTGAAGGGCCACAGGGGTTATGGCTGGAAGCAGGGAGGCACCCAGCAGAGTGTGGACAGACACATGAAGTGAGCGAGGAAGGGTATTGGTTCAAGTCCTGGTGCGAAGCCCGGGTGACGTGGCTTTGAGAGACACATTTCGGTCATGCAAGGTGGTAATGTTTGAGTACAGTGTGCTGGATTATTAATTTTTAAGCAGTTTTTTTTTAGAAAGCAAATATGCCCTAACCTGCCTGTGTTTTGTGTTTCCTAGTGCATGGGGCATGTCTCCAACGTGCATATCCACGCTTGTGCGCGTGTGCATTAACACCACGCTGACATGCCCCAGGCAAATTCCACTCCGCTCATTACCTGGCCTGCTGAGTGTCCGGGGCACAGTGAGCAGGCAGTGTGCTGAACACCTGCGTGGGGGCCTTTTAGCTGTGCTGTAGAGGACACGGCCCTGAAATGCAGACAGGCATGACGGGGCCACCCGGCACGTTCTCCGTATGAACGGTCCTCCGGGGCTGTGTGTAGCTTCATGCACATTCCTTATGTCCTCTGCTTCCTCCCCTTCTTTTGTGGACATTTGTATTCACACATGGTGTTTGCTCTCTGCACTGAGTACAGCTCGGCTTGTGCTGGTGATGAACCAGAAACTCAGCTAGTGTCCCGCAGTCCTAGTGCCTCCATCCCCATCGCAAGCTGTCCATAGATAAGATTGGAGAGTCCCCACAAAAATATAGATACCTAATCTGTGTGTCTGTGTGTAAGAGAGGGAGAGAGAAACTTTGTTCCCTGTGATGACCTGCCGTTGCATGCAGACTGTACACTGGGACAGATTCTGGGCTCACCATGGTTCTGCACTGAATATTTAGTATGGAAGATGGATTAGTGGATTATTTTGGGAAGTCCAACATGGTGCTCTGTGAGCGCTGCCATCGCACTCGGGGTTTGTGCCACATTATGCCAGGGGCCTACAGGGACCAGCCCTGGATCACTATCACCCCCCCAATCCTAAGCAAGTCACTGAGCCAAGCAGGTGGATGGAGGTGCACTGAAGTACCTGTTTGTAGTTCCCCTAAATCACAGGAAGCCCATGTATGTGGGCTGTATGTCATCACAGCAGAGGGGATGGGCTTCCCTTACCTGTGCGGGTCCTCGTCTTTCAGTAGAGTAGCTCCGGTTCTGCTCCGGTTCCACCTGGACCTTTTCCCGCCGTGCCCTTACGCATCGCTGCCCCCTCCGCACTCGGGCGAAGACCTCCCTGCTTCCATTTGCACACGCAGGTTACGTCTGTGGTCGCGAGATGCCACATAGTTTGAGTTCACGTGGTCACCCCGAGTCCTGCGGCTTACTTAGAGAGACCACAATGTGGAGCGGCTGCAGCTGGTCAGCAACCCCGCCCCCGAAGAGAATTAACCGAGCCCCCTTTACACGGTAAGATAACTCTTTATTCCAGACCCTAGGGTTTGAAAAGGGCCATCCTAGTTTGTAATGCATGTTATTTGTTCCACTGACTTGTATTTCATTCCTCTATGAGGCACAGGCCGTGTGTGTGTGTGTGTGTGCGTGTGCATGTGTGAGCGCAGGCATGAGCGTCTGTACACATACAGACCTATTATGCCTGCGGTGTGTTCAGCTCACGTGTGATTCTCTTATGCCCTGGTCAGATTCTAGTTTGCGGCCGGTCATGTCAGCCATGTCCAGCGGCTGAGGTGCCGCTGGGTGAGGCAGGAGAGGCGTATGCGAGATGACAGGCGCACGGGCAGGGTGGCTTATCCGCGGGCGGCAGACTGGACGGGGGGTCCGTTAGACGTGCGTGAATGAGTTTGGCTGGGCTCATTCCTCAAAGGGGCCTTTTCAGAGGATCCTGAAAGGCGGCACCAGGATAATAGGGTGGCTGTGAAGAGAAGCTTCGCTTCTAACCCCCCAGCAAAGCCCATCACTTCTCAGTCCCTTAGTTGAGGACTCTGGGGCTCCTTACAGATGCAAATGGCTTTGGAAACCCAGGGCACAAAAAGGAAGGAATGGCCTGCATGTGCTGGGGTTACTGTTAAAGCGGCATAACCTTTAAGCCAATCAGCATCTGTGTCGCTGGTCCTACAGCCCGGCGTGAACTTCAGAACGTGACCACCCCCCTCCCCCCTGTACGCCGCGGATGTTCATCTGCACTGATGTCTTTATTCTACAGTCCTTTGTCAGGGGGGGGGACACTGAAGGTGTATTGGCGATTATGGCCGCAATCTTCCCTGCTGTCTGAGAAGAGTGTTTGACCACCGGAGCGCGGGCCAGACTGCACTGAGTACAGTGACATACATGGAAAGAAGAGGCATGCAGAGAAAATCTCGCTGAGCTTCTAGCATGAAAGCGATCTCAAGAACTGGGTCATTTTCATGATGACCTTACTGGTGAGACTCTAACTAAGGGTGCGTCGGAAATCGCCTACTTGTTTGCCGTGTAGTAGGCAAAATATAGTAATGCAGCGCCGGGCGCACGAGGCGTGGCAGCAATGATGACAGGAGACAGTTTCACCCGAGGTTGCTCCTTATAATCAGTCCTTAAAAGTACCGCCCAAATAGCAGCAATAACACAGAGACCATCAATAGTAGAGAAACGCGGGGAGGTACACACATGGTAGAGCACGTTGGGATTAGACATACTGCATAGACCTGTATGGGTACACGCAGTACTAAGGAGCACAACAGGCACGTCTAACCAGACATATAAAAGGGCTATATACTCGGCTCACAAACCTGCTGGGGTATGTTAATTTCACCGGCGCTACACTACTGG
>JAABNX020000021.1:10227009-10245613 GCA_015163995.2 Mormyrus lacerda
ACACACACACACACACACACACATACATATTATATGCACATATATAGCATGTAAATGTATTTGTCCACTGCATGTATGTCTGGAGAAGCATGTAAACATACTTGGCCAATAAAGCTGAAGTTCCATTACAAAGGTAATGGCTGCTTAGGGAAGCAGCGAGAGGAGAGAGGCTGCGGAAATCAAGGCGAGAGCCGCATCTAGAGGATGGCGAAGCACTGGGAATGGCGGGGGGGCCAGGATGCCGGGGGGGTGGGGTCTCAGCTCCCGCCAGGCAGGGGCTGCACAGGGTCAGGACAGTCACTCAGGTCTTCTCTCGACGACAGGCCGTGCCCTCGTGATGATGCTATTTTAGGTGCTAAATACTTTTGGGAAGCTTCGGTACTGTGCAAAGGGCTTAGGCAGTCAAAGAAAATGATGTTTAAATGATCTTCATATTGGTGTTAAACTATGAGATTTTTGGCCGTTAGAGTGTGTCAGCTTGGTTAAAAAGACACCCCCGTATTTATAGCACCCCTCCAATACACCCATCTCATCCCCTCACCCTGTTTGGCTAAACAATACCTCAATAACTTCATTAATTAAATAACTCAATTAATTAAATGAGTCACTAACAAACGGACTGGCTAGGAGCTTCACCCAGCTCCCCAACAAGGCTATCAATCATCTTCTGGGGAACAGAAGAAATTCTTCCTTATTGTTTTATTGTGTTACTGTTAATTTATATATGCTCTAATGTTAAATTGTTTTTTTTTTTCTGAACAAATATATGCTTACTACCCAGATTAGTTAAACATTTTCTTCAACCACCTCAGATTTTTGCACAGTACTGCATGTCAGGAAGGGTGTTGAAATAAATTACACTGTAGATCCACATCTACCTCTTATCAGGGATATTTAGCTCGGAATGCGGCACTTAGCCATCAAGATTCCTTTGTCCTGCGGTGCTGGGCGCAGAGTTGGCACGGCAACAAAAAGACCTACACCCCACGGCAAATGTCCCTCACTGGAGTGACAGCAGACCTCCAGGGGGGCCGGATCTGTGTCGGACGGCTTTAATTAGGACATCGGACCACCTGCCATCCCAATCCTTAACTGGCACCGTCTATTGTCCCCAGGGTGGTGCCTCTAGTCTGGACTCGATCTGTGACCACCCCCCCTCCCCGAGTCCCTGATCAGCCTGACAGGAGGTGAGCATTCTCAAAGTGACAGACATGCGCACAGACGCAGCGCCTGGTGCACACACAGCTTCAGAGCTCACAGAAAGGAGCCATTAGTCAGAGTTTATGTTAAAACATTAACATAATGCTTCGTTAAGTTTTCCTACGCAGTACGCTGATTTATTACCGTCTTTGTTCTGGTCAGCATTGCATGACAAATAGAGGTTCCATAAACTATAAGTATTAATTTCTTTAAATTAAAGCAGACATTATGTTCCCAAAAATATGGGTAGACAATTTAAAGGCCCTAAAACCTGAATTACTTTCCCTTAATCAAATGAGGTCATGAAATAGACTTCATCATAATTCAATTAAGGAGACACAGCTAGTACGCTTGAGCAGATGAAAAGGTGAGAGGAAGGTGAGACCCTATGAGAGAGAGACATAAATCTAAATTGTAAGAGAGCAAGAAATATCTTACTTCTTAAATGGAATTAGACCCCCCTCTTGGTGTAAATCTACAGACTTAGTTACATGGAAGCGTGCCTGGGAACTGGTAACTGTTGTCTTATTGAATCGCCGGTGTGTAATTACACAGACAGAGCATGCTTGGAATGCGCTTGGCCGTATACCGCAGCTCGACAGCTAATGGCTAATCGACCGAGAGACTCGTGTAATGAGGATCACAAATCAATGCCAGGGGGGACTCTCTTCATCCGTGGGCTACAGGGCTATGCAGCTCCAAAAAGCAGACCTGGGGGAATGGAAGTGCAATTATCTCTGCAAGGAGTGGGCTGCACTCTGTGCAAATGTCAAGGCCTTAAACCCTTTCATCTGGATGCAATAAAGTTCTATCCCCTATTGTGCAAAGAGCATGATCAAGATGCACCAACAGCACAATCTTCTATAGATCGACGACCACAGGTATCAATTAGAACACTAACTGCATTCAAACACGCCATACCTCCCACACAGGTTATAATGGAATGATTAACTTCTGAAACATCTCTCCTTCAAAGGCAAAGTGAGGCTCTTACCCAATTTAGCCAGCCACTTGATCCACATGGTTGGCGTTAGGCTGGTAAGTGCTTCCAGGTGCTAACAAATGCAGTGGGAATGAGTGAGTAAGGCACAGTGGTTATGCTGTTCCAGCTATCTGAGGTAGGGTCATAGCAATCCAGGGTCTTACACCGCTGCGTCCCAAAATAGCCCCCGACCACGTAGAGCTTGTTTCCCGATGCCACTGCATGGCAGCTCATCCGCTTGGACGTCATGTCGCCGACACGCGTCCACTGGTTATTGTCACAGTCGAAGCGGTAGGCGGAGGCGGCGGTGAACTCTGTGTCCCCGCCCATGATAAAGATCTGGCTGCCCAACACGGCGGCGGCTGTGTAGCGCCAGGGCTGCGGGCACTCGGCCGCGACGGCCCAGCGGTTCTCCCCTGGATCGTAGCACTGCACCTTGGAGGCCTTGTCCCGGTGAATCGTGGTGCCGCCAAACACAAAGAGCTTTAGTTTGGCGCTGACCACAGCTGCATTGCTGACACCATCCCGGAGTGGAGCCATCATAGACCACTTGTTGGTGAGAGGGTCATATCGCTCAACCTGTTTGAGGGAAACTGACGGGGAGGCCGGGAAGACGCCTGCGATGGCGGTGTGCCCCCCTACCACATAGAGGCAGTTCTCCAACTCTGCAGAACCATGGCCAAAGCGGGCGATCAGCATGGGTGCCCCTTTGGACCACTCCTCATGGACAGTGTCGTATATCCATACATCTTTTGAGACCCCATTCTCGGACCCCCTTCCTCCAGTGACGTAGACCTTACAACCGATGGCACAGGCACTAAATTCCTTCCTGGGACTAGGTAGGTCTGACTTAGGAATGATCTCCTTAGCCTTGTGGTCTACCTGGTATATTTTGTCACACATGAAGGTCTGGCCCCCCAGGATGAGCAGTGTGTGACCGGCCTTGCGGGGGCGGGCACATGGGCTGGTGACCACACCATCGTTCTGCAGGATCTTCTGCTTGCACTGCACGGCCTCCTCTACGATCTGCCAGCTGCGCTTGTCAGACTTGACTAGCTCCTCACATGCCACGTCGTCCAGCAGGTAATCTGAGGGCAGTAGTGCCAAGCGGATGCCCTTGAGAAGCTCGGGGAGGTATTCTCTCCGTCTGTCAAGGTCGTAACGTACCCAGCGCACCACAGCACTGAACACGACCTTCTCATCCTCAATCTCCAGCTCGTCACTAAGGATGAGGTCCAAGAGCTTGTCTTTGGAGAGGCTGTGGAAGTCCTCCGTGTCCCAAAGAGCCTCAAAGTGCAACAGGCACATCCTCCAGGAGAGCTCATACAGACGCTTGCACTGGTGGGCGTCAGACAACAACATCATACCCAGGCAGTTGGAGGGATGCAGGTTCTTCTCCAAGAATTCGGCGGCGGCATCACGGATGTCATGGAACTGCAGCATGTCTCCAGCCTCCAGCAACGACTCTGCATTTTCCTCGTTGATAACCAGCCGCGAGGAGTAGGCAAAGTCCAACAGCAGCTCCAGCACCTCGGGATGTACAGAGTCGTGGAAGTTGACCTCGCCGTCCAGGCTCTCGCGCAGGCCTCCGCTGAACATGGCCTCGAAGTAGCGGCTGCAGGCGGCCAGCACGGCGCGGTGGCAGGGGAAGGAGCGCTCGCCCGCCCACAGCGTCACGTCAGTGAACATGCGCTGCTTACGCAGAGTGTTCAGGTGAGTCAGCACGCTGTCCGGGTGCGACGGCTTATGAAACAAGGATATGTTCATGGATCCCGTACTGGTCCGTGACTTGCGATTCTCATGGACGGTAACAGACATAGTCTCACGTTCCTCCGGAGATTCCGTCGTCCCTAAATGTCCAGCTGGCAGGGGAGAGAGACAGAAAAGCCATAAATTAACTTTAAATAATCAAATATTTGTCAGTCCTGGTGCTGGAAACACAGAGGGTATGCAGGGAATCGGCCCAACTACAATTGGGCTTGATTAGCACGTTGTAGGAAACTGACACACCACAGATCTTATTTATGAATTGATAATGAAACAGGCAGGCAATGCAAGCACCATCAACACAGGGGGAAAAAAACTAAAGACACAGAAGACATAACTGATGGACAGGCTGTGGTCAAACACAAAGGCACTTGGATCCATACTAGCAAACAAGGAGCCCTGTGGGAACCCAACACGCATCCATATATCTGCCTGTACAAAAACCACCACAAATGCCAGTGGCTCACGTTTATGATCAGACTGGAAATCACGATGGATCAAACACAGGAACGTCACTCCCAATCATTAGCTCATTCTTGTTTTGTAAGATTTCTTCCAGTAGTCTGTCTATAGAAATACCAATTGATTCTGCTGTGCGGAGTACTGGGCGGTGTGTGGTTTTGTGTTTCGCTACATGAGTTTCACCGAGAACAATTGCAAATCCCTTAATGACTTTGAATCTCCACCGCCCGTGCACACTTGATGAACACATTTCAGCACGATAATTTATTATCCATGAAAAATGGCAGTCAGCACCCGGGGTGTCTAATGGGTGAGACAGGCTGGATGAAATAACTCACCACCTCAATCGACCATTTTCAAATACCCATTCCAAATACCCAATATCCATTCAGGATACAATCCAGTGAGAAGACATTTTCCCTGAATGGTTCACAATTCCGAATCTAACTCATTTGCAAAGCGTCATATTAATTATTCTTACAGCTACCGTGGCTTCACTTTTATTCTCCATGTTTAGTTTGTTATTGCGGATGATAAAACAGATCGCCGGATTCGGCCAAGCGAATGATGACTCAGCGAATCAGCAAACGGTGAACCTGACACACGTGGATGAGCTGATACTGCAGATGAAGAAATAGAGGAAATGTAGAATACCTCGCGTTCCATGACCCTGAATCCTCCGCAAGGTCATTTAATCCCACTCAGCAGAGGTTTTTACTACATTTACTGTAAGAGGAGAAACTATTTTACTGGGGCCATTTCCAATGCCATATCTAAAATTAAATTAACTTTAATGGGAACTTTACCACAGACATCTGGATAAGTGTCTGGTAAGTTCTCATTTTTGTCCCAGTTGGCATCTCACAACCAGGTTTTGGTGTGTGCTTTCACCACCCAATTGCCAAATGTGGAATAGTTAATGACAAATACGATTAGAGTCCGTGTAGCGATGACTTCTATATTTTCAGCACTCAGCTCCCATCCTTTTTAATAGACAAGGTAAAATCACATAAAAGCCTTTCAAGTCAAGCCAACAAAGTATTCTAAAGGTCCATAGAGAGCCTATTCACGGCTGGTGAAAGTGTGTCATTTCCTGCGGGAGTAGAACACCTGGCTGGAGAGGGCTGAGCTCACTGGGCGGCACCAGCAGAGATTCCAGTGCAGTGCATTTCAGGAGCAGCTTCACTGCAGTACTGTCATTCCTAGCATTAAGCTGGCAAAATAACCGGAGCGCAACAATCAGCAGCGATGTTTGGATGGCGAGTCGCAGGGCAGGATCCAACTGCTTAGGGTGCTGGGTAAGAGTTCTGGTTAGCTGTATGGGGGGTGGTACAAAAACGACGGGAGGGTGACCGGGGTGCTTACACAGGGACGGGCCAACAGAGATACCAATGGGGTGATGCGGGAACGTGCACCAAGGGGGAAAGGAGCCAAAAGGGGGGGGAGGGGAGGCTCATAAGATTCCTTTGCCCACTTACGGAGGCAGAAACTGCTGACCCAGGCACAGGCACTGACGGCGAAGAGCCGTGGGGGTCGCTGCATCTGGGCTCTTGCGAGCTGCGGGCCCCGGCAGGAGTTTCCCTCGGGGCCACACAGCCAGAGGGCTCCTCTGAGGTCCATGGAACAGACGGGGGAGGAACAGAACAGTCACCGCACAGACATACATGCTCTCCAAAGGCTTCCTGAGAATGAAACATGTTTTTTTTTATATATATATATAAAAAAGCAAGCCCTCCTTCAGGGAAAGCCCCATGACTAAGGAGGCACCCATACAGACTGCCGGTGAATGCCAGGCATTTCCAGAGAGAGTTGGGTGGGTGGGTGAGACACGTTAATGACCGTCGTGAAGCAGGTCTTCTCGTGGATTCTCTTCGCTGGACACTGCCACCTTGTGCCTTGCCAGCACTGCTGAATCATCCACTGTGTACAGAATGCCTAATTCCCCACATATTCACAAGCACATGAATGACGTTTTAATTGCCCATCTGGCAAGCAATGGAGACAAAAGGCATTATCAATCCAGCTCCATCATTTATTATTATTTTTTTTTTTTTAGCGGAATGTTCTTTCAAGGTCCGCCATTTCATCTGAAGCGTTGGTATTCTGCAGCTGCCTCCCTCGTACCTTCCAACCTGGGCGCCTACTCATTTATAAGGACAGGCAAGATAAATTATGCGAAAAAGCTTCGCTGCACATCGCGATGCTGAATGGCCTGCTGGCAGAGCGGGCCTTTGTGGGCACCGGTCTAGGCGACAGGCAGCCGGATCACCGGGACACCGCAGCCAGAACCCGGGCCGGGTGCCTGCGTCTCGCCGGTTGATAAAAGCCTCACAGACAGGCCAATCGGGGACCGCGAGACCGGCTGTCACATACGAGCGCCTCTGCGGCAAAGTCGGGTGGGTGGATTCGTGTCCGTGGGAGGAGGGGCTTAACCCCTAATTGCTGGGAAACAATCGACAGGGACAGGATTCTGGCAGCTTCTCCCACCACTGCAGAGAAAGACGAGAACAGAGATAGCGGCGGCCTCAAAATCCGGCATGCCGGCGAAACAATCAATTAAGGAGGGATTCCGGTGGAGACCACGAAAGCAGGGGTCTGTTTCAGGGGTCTGATCACAGGGAAGCCTGCTGAACAAGCAAGTGGGAGAAATCTTCATCCGCATTGGAACGTTTTCCATGAGATGCGTCATCCTGCTGACCGCACAACAAAGAGGAGATACGCAAAAGAATTGTTTCACAGCCCCATCTATTATATATGCATGATACTGAAATGACTATTGATCGCACAAGTAATTTTTTAAAAATCCATTCAGTGCCATACAAACTGTGACTAAATTCAAGGAAAGCTAAGATATGCAAATCTCATTTCAGGCAGTGGTGTTGGCGCATTTTAGGCTGTAAGAGAACAAATGCCTACCAGTATCCAGATGATTAGAGGCTAATTTGTTCTATATGGAAACACAGCTGTTAATTTACGAGCGACCACACTGTGGAGTGGGGGGGGGGGCATCTGTATGCTGACGGGGTGACTCCAGGGAAAAGGGTGTCAGACTGACGACTGATGACCGCCAGGCCTGGGCTGGCGACAGAGCAGCTAGCGGATTCTCCTGCGGCTCTCTCGGCTATGTGGCATTAATAGATAATGTGCGGGCAAGGGGCGTGTTTACGATCATTTTAATAGGGATAATTTGCTCACCCAGACTGTCTTTTAACTACCATCTAAGCATTTTACACAAAGTTCGCCTGATGAACAGCAACGGGTCCGACATGCTTTAATTTGTGAGACACCCGGTGCGTGAATATGGCTGCATGTTTATAGCCCCTATGAGATGCTCATCACTCCACAGGCATTACCACACTCACTCTCCAGGTCAATTCGCTTTCCGTTTAAATAGCCTGGTCCTGACTACATAAAAAAAAAACAGCAAGGAAAACTGGAAACCATAAACCAAGACAGCAGTTCACGTTCTGCACAATTCATGGAGACCTTTAAGGACCAGCGGTCCTATTGCTACAGAGGTTCTTATTTATTAATCCACGGACCAATTAAAAGATCCTTAAAATCTGATTTTTACATTCTCTTGCTAGCCGGAAACATTACAAAGGAATTTCAGCACAGCAAATCATGAAATGACTAGCTGAGTGTCGGAATGACGGGAATGTCTCTCAGACAGAGAGCCTTGTGACATTCCACATGACAAATAAAAACTTTTCATGGGGCAGCCTGGGAAGGCAGAAGTGCGGCCCTCACCAGCAGCGCGTACGGTAAACAGGGCTGCTTCCCACAATCCACTGCAAATCTGCCAGACTGTTTGCAAAGCCCTCAATACTGATCAGGCAGGAAAATCATCAAAGCCAAACCAGCTGTGCACTAGCAGAAAACTAACTTCTAAATTCAGGTCATCATAAAATTGTTATAAATGTTTGGTCTCTAGCTTGACACATTAAACCTTAAGATCCACCTTTTCAGGCCAGCTTGATTAAATAATAGTGTAAAATAGTGTTATAGTATTTATATTTAAAAAATATTAAATAAATTAACACATAGCTTCTGAAATCACAGCACTCCTTTCAAAAGAAACCTCTTAAGAATAAGAATAAGATCAAAATAATTTCAATTTTTTTTTTCTAACAGTTATACTGTATGCACTCAACTGTAATTTACAGCTTGTACAAAAACTAATCATGTTTATAAACTTATTCAATTCTGATCAGAGTCCACGAGGGACGCTTCTGCTGTACTTTATATTAGAGTATTAATCGTGACTAATACTTTCAGTTTGCAGGTGCCGTTTACAGAGAAACGGGCATGGCGATTCATTCGCTGTAATGGCAGTTTTCAGCAGAGCTGTGGCACTTCTAGGAGGCTTTGTAGTAGATCTTTTGTAGTACATGTTTTACTGGGGACACACCGCATTACTCACCGGCCGATCAGCTGGTACGGTGGTGCTCCACCACCCAAGCCACCAGACCTGGCGGTGAATCAAGCAGACCTGATTAACTTCCCAAAAACCCCGAATTTACACTTGGGGAGAGCATGCCCTTTGTGGGGGGTGAGAGACCCACACTGCCCACATCACACCGCGGGACAGAGTCACGATAACCGCCGCCGCTCATCCCCTGGATCACCTAGAAACCAGGCCGATCTAGCATTGTAACCAGGATGACATGAGGGACACGTACCGCAGTAAACGGGGCAGCCTCCACACGCCCAGAAGAGGAGGTTACGGTTAAGCCAGCGCAGGGCGAGCAGTTACAGAGCCATTACAGCCTCGCTACGAAGTTGCTCGCAAGTTATATTTGGCGGTACGACTACATAGGTAAAAGAACCCAAAAGCTGCAGAGCTGTCAGTAGGATTGTGAATTATGCAGTGAAAAAATGCATCTACCTGTATATTCACTTATTAATACTCGGCAATACCTGCCACGTACGGGCGAACTGTTCGGCGCTAAGTTAAAGTAATGAACAGGTCTGACAGCAAGAAATCATCGCAGTTAAAAAATAGGAGTTTCATAGGCGACAGATGACGGACTGTGCCTCAAAACGGGCCAGATATACAGCAGGATCGATTTTGGTTAATAAGGGATCCAATTAATCAGAGTGAGCCGAGTTCTCCGGGATGGGAAGCGCGATCATAATGCGATCGGCTGGCAGGCGAGTTGCCCCCCCGTCCCTTTACGGTAAAAGAAGTGCCCGTTCATCAGATATCGGCAATCGCGAAAACATCACATCAAAAGTCCGTGTTCAGCCTAAACTTTTCTGTAAGCCAACTTGTAGCTGGCTGACTAGCTGCAGGGCTAACCAGCTTGTCAACAACCCGCATAAAAGCATTAAGTAAAATGGACTAGCTGGCCCCGCGGCGTGCGCGAGATTAGAACGTCAGCACCGTAATATACTTACAAATGTGCGATCTGCTAAAGAACAATTCGGGCAGCGTGTCGTCTCTGCTCGGTAAACTCCACCATGTCCCTCCGCTTCTTTGTACCCTTCCACTTTGTCCAGGCTACTCTTCCTCCTCCTCCCCTCGGTATTCCCAAGAAAAAAGCGGGGAGAAAAATGTAACTGCCACACAATTCCTCCAATCAGGACAAAGATGGCGATGAAAACGTGGGAGCTGCCCAGTAGGGAAAAGCCATTTCAGGGAAGGTGGAGATTTTAAGACGAAATCGACCAATTATCGACTTAGGTGGATATTAGAAAGGTGGGATTTATGTTATGAATGGGGAAGCAAAACAATAGAATGCACATGCTGCAAACACTGTAAAGATATGTTACATCAGCGTTATTATTAATTGGTTAAGTGTGAAATAATGTAGTCCATAATTTCATTGCATCTTTTGCAAAAGAACAAAACATTGATGCTACAGTTAGTGTTTTGAACTGAATAAAATATATCAAATTATGTACATGGAAAAAGTACCAGACCACTCAATTTCTTGTATTGATTGTTTATACTAGCATTGCTAATACGTTTTCTGTCTGGAGCTTGACACATGGCCTCCGAAGGGAATTGGCCCAGCAATGTTGCTTTGGTGGTGTTCAGCTCCCCCTTGTGGTTGATATAAGACATGCATGAGAAACTACATGATGGGCTAACTCCCGATCGAAGAAGCATAAGCAAAAACGATCCTAGTTCCTTGCGTTCCTATTTATTAATATAAATTTAAATCACAACGTTTGGCATAACTATTAATGCCAATAAAAACATTACATGTTTGTGAAAATGTAATCATTATTTTTATTATTGGCGTATTTTCCAACTTTGTGAGTTGCTTATAATATGGGTTTTTAGGAAATAATCAAATAGAATAGAATAGAATAGAATAGTCAATTTTATTGTCATTCAGAAATACACGGGTTAGTAGTAAATCTGTCAAGTGACCAATTTGATTTTATGAGTGAGATAAATATACGTTGTTCTGATTATGCAGGTAGTCAAATTGTGATAAAAAGTTGTTGCCGGAAGAGTGAGGTTCTAGTGCCCCCTTCAGGAGGATAACGGAATGACGTGAGAAGCCCGCTGAATTTCTTGCTGCAGATCAAGTATCTCACTGTTTCTCAGTCTGAGTAGCGTTAGGGTAAGGAGCCCTCACCTCTGTAGAATTAGAAGCAGAAACTTGGGACGGGGTTGGGGAGGGGGAGCCTGGTTCAGACCTAGCAGGCAGCCAAAGGCACAAGGTGTCATTTTCTACATGGGTGTTTTAATCCCACTGCCACCCCCGCAGGCATTTCATACTCTCAATGACCTGTAACGGTCCCAGTACTTCTGAAGTACTCCCTCTACATCTGTGGGGACTGTGAATTGATTTCCATGCTCAGGGACTATTTTCAGATTCTACCTCATCCCCCACAAATAAAGATGTGGCATTCAACTATTTGAGGACCACTTGGCGATACTAATACAGATTCCCGAAGCACTTTGCTGTGGATCCTCTCTAATGGTAGATTGAGTTACTTCGGGATAAAAGTGACGCTTAATAAATGTGACACGCATGGGCATAGGGTGATGAGTCAGCTGCGGGGGCTGAAGCTCTGCACCATCTCCACACCTTCTCCTCTTGATGGTAACCCAGTGATGAGGAGAGCACACTGGGTGAATTAGCCGTTGATAATCCCATTTAACCACGATCCCTTAGCACAATGTGTCTCGCTGACACGTTTGAAAAACATGCAGCTGCGTGCTGAAGCTCCTGTTGCCTGGGTCAGCTTCCTCCCAGCCCGCTGGAGGATTCTCAGCTCATGCCGTGCAGATGCTGTGTGATATGAGGGTGGAGGGTGTGTGGTGTTGAAGTGAGGTATGGAGCAATGCCTACCCAGACATGGTTTTTATGAAAAAAAAGTTCACATAGTGCTTGTCAGAGCTGAAGGTTCCCTGTGCTCTGCAGTGCATGTCTTAGATGCTGGGTGTGTGTTTACACTCATGCATGGGGAACCCAGGAATATTTATGTCTCTATTTATTTCTCCATTTATAGAATGATGGGAATTGCTGGATTGTTCTCTCTCTCTGTCTCTCACCCACACACACAGACACACATAGATACACACGCAGAGACACACAGAAGTTGGTCTTCCTATCTTAAAGGGGACTGTCCATTCATTTCTATGGGAAAAACCATAGTCCCAATCACGACACCCTTAACCTCTACCCATCCCTAACCTTAACCGTAAGTAAACTAGTCAAATACAAGATTTTGGCATTTTTACTTTTTTCATTGCATTCACAGATTTTTATAAAACTGAGGTTATCCAAATGGGGACCTAAAAAATGTCCCCAAAATAGGGAAATTTCAGGTTTTACTACACTTTGGGGACAATTTGGTCCCCAAATGTGATATATGCAAATAGACACAGACACACACACACACACACACACACACACTGTGTGCATCAACTATGCATCAGCTGTGCCATTGGCTTAAAGTGTGATCTGCTCACACAGTTTTTTATTTGCCTACTGGTCATGCAGCAGACTCTACCTGAGATAAACCACTTAGATGAGTAGAACATTCCCATTTATAAAGTCGAGTGCTATGCAGGGCAAGTATGCCCACTGGAAAGTTTATATGGCCAGGGTTTTATGCATTAACACCGTTCATTGAACAGGTTGTTTCTGGCAAGGTTAGGTGAGACAAAGAATCTAGCAAAGGATTGGCCATTAAACTCATTCCATATACTATAAGGACAGTATTAGGCCTGAAACCATGCCTACTTTGACTTGCTTCTGCTACTACTGGAAAATAGAGAACCCATATATTGTTCAACTCGTAGTACTCAGAATGAAAATAAATAAAACAAGTTAATGTTTACACTAACACAATTTTTCACCAGGGGGCAGTAAAGTGTTTAGTTATAAAAGAATTGGCAGAGTTGCACTTTCAGGAAGGCAGAATAGAGTTAATGTTTCTGGATTATTAAGAAAATTTATGCTTGCATATATTATTAGGTCTTTTGATCATAAGTAAGGAGTTGTTAATTTTGCATTAATGGTTTCCCTAGCTTTTCAGAAAAAAAGAATTAAAAAAAAAATGTTTGAAAGACATGGAATTTGGGTCATATTAAAATGTATGTGCAATTTCAAAATACAAAATGAAGAAAAAATTCTGTACCCAGAGGGAGAGCATAAAGCACATGTCCAAACACACCATACCTCAGTCAGAAGTGAAAACAAAACAGGAGGAGGGTGTCTGACAGCTATGAATTGACAGTTGTATCATGGGTAATGAGTTACGGTATACTAATGTCCTGCTGTCCATTGCACGCCAAAGTCTGCTGCATTGTCCTGTTGAATAACAGCACTGAGCAGGTTTTGTGTTGATGTTAATGGCGACATTAATGAATAATCCTGGGTGATGCTGCTACGCCACGTCTCCAGGCTGTGGGTCGTGAGTCTCTGCTCTGCTAGTTCTCTGGCTTTCCTCTGGGTACCCAGTTTTCCTCCAGCATTGCAAAGACCCTGCAGTCCAGCTAATGGGTGTCCCTAAATCGCCCATGTGTGACACTGTGCCCTGGCACGGAGAGCTACCCGGCCCCTCACTGCTGGTCTGGCACAGATCTTACGGACAGAGGGAAAGACATAAATAGCCACATCTCTTTTACATTTAGATATCCAAAACATATCAGTGAATTTACATAATGTGGAGGGAACAGCCTGTGATCTGGCACCAGAGAGCCATTAAAATATATCTGTGAGCATGTTTATAATCCACAGTGGTGCCGGCTGTGTGGATGCTGGTACTTGCATTTCCAGTGGGCTGTGCGTTTAGTGACACCTCATGCACACACATTATTTACTCCCGAAATACCACTGGAAAGGCGTCATTTGGCAAGATGCTTACTAAGATACTTACGCATATAAAACTGTCTCATTCCAGCTAAGGCACATTAGTCAGGGCTGTGTATCGATTTATTTATCTGTGCAATGGAAACAGCTGGTACGAGGCTGAAAGGCGCCTGTGGATTTTTTGCACAAACGCAGCATCGATCACTGGAACCCAGACAGTCTGGAAGGTCCTCTCTTGGCATTGTTTAAATGTCCGTCATCCAGTACATAATCATGCCGGTGCTGGTGTGAAGGTAATAAGGTAGGAGACAACCTAGACAGGGGGCCAATCCAGCGCAGGGGACACACAGCATCACACACTATACGACTAGTTTAGAGAAAACACATCGCCTGACATGTTTTTGGAGTGTAAGGGGAATCTCTCGAAATGCAAAAAGCACATTCTGCACACAAGGTAGCTGAGGGACTGGAGGCCTGAGGCAGGAGCTGGCAGTGGCACTGCATGTGTGAAAGGTTCATGAAATGCATACACACGCATACGCACACACACACACAGACACACGCATACGCACACACACACACAGACACACGCATACGCACACACACACACGGACACACGCATACGCACACACACACACAGACACACGCATACGCACACACACACACGGACACACGCATATGAACACACACAGACGCACAGACACACACACGGACACACGCATATGAACACACACACACACAGACGCACAGACACATACGCACGCACATACAGACACACAGACACACACAGACGCACACACACACACACGGACACACGCATATGAACACAGACACACACAGACGCACAGACACACACGCACGCACACACAGACACACACACGGACACACACACACATTTACATTTCATTGCTCTTTTACAGATCTGTTCAATGTTATTGACACCTCTGGATTTTATGTATACCATGTACAAAGTGTAGTGAAAGAGCTTTAGATCTATGCAGAAAAGTACATGATAAAAAATAACTATTGAAAAATGGTAGAAAAAAATATTAAAATAGAAACATTCCCATGACATAATTAATGGCACCCTTTTGAAGAGTACAAATCATTTTGAAAAAAGAACAAAGATTGTCATTGCAGTGAAATGAGACTCCAATTTGATAAAATTTCAGTGCTCACATAACTTGAATGATGGCTTCATTGCTTAAAAGGGCTTTTTCTGGTTCCTGTTCCTCTTTCACAATAATAAATGACAAGTGAGCATCAGAAAACCTATTACCACCGAGCAAAAGAATTCTAAAGGGTACAAGACCATCTCCAAAGACCTTGGCATCCTCATTTGAACAGTTTGCAATTTTATTAAGAAGTATGCATCTCATGGAGCTGTCGTGAACTTCCGGGGACATGTTGGGAGAGAAGAAAATTGATCAAAAACATTTTCAATGGTTGGTGCAAACTGTAGAAAAAACGTCACATAAAATTATGTGAAAGCTTAAGGCATCTGTAATAGTGGTTTCAGCCCATACCGTATGGCAAGAAGAGCGTAATGGGTGAAAACCTTGGAGGATTCCGCTGCCAACGGAAACACATAAAGGGGCACGACTGATCTTTGCTAAAACATCACTAGAGAAACTACAATCTGTCTGGGGAAATGTTCTATGTACAGATGAACTGAGCTCATTGGCAATGCAGACCAGTGATTTACTTATAGGGAAAGAAATTCAGATTATAAAGAAGATTATACCCAACCTACCATTAAATATGGCGGAGAATCGATAATGTTGTGGGGCTCCTTTGCCGCATCTGATACTGGAGGCTTCGAACGTGTCATGGGTGAGTCAGTAGGACAAAGATCCAACGCTCACACCCAAATGCACAAATGGCTGCAAAAGAAAAAATATCCAGTAAAGGGACCTGATCTCAACATGATTAAATCTTTGGAAACGGCAGGAATCTGCTACTGGGAAAAAGGAATCCTGTACACATCCATGAGCTGGAACAAATTATAATTGAATAGTGGGAGAAACTACCAATAGACAGGCGCCAGAAGCTTACAGACGGCTACGACGAACAATTAGAGGCTGCCTTTGCTGCCAAGGGATGTGTAACCAAAAATTAGGGAGGGGTGCTTTTCCAGTAATGATGATCCAAAGTTTGCACATATTTGGTCAGATCTAAGATGTTGTACAGGATTATACCAAAAATTCAGAGGTCCCAATAATGTTGACAAGAACTGTATAAACTGAAATAAATCATCGGTGGCAGCAGATTAAAGGAGGCTAGTATCATCCATTGTATCCTAGCACACAAAATGTAAAATCTACCCAGAGCAGACCTTTAAATCATCAGATCTATATTGGACTTCCAATGTGTTTCTCCAAATTGTGCTCAATATTGAAATTGAGTGCTAAATAATCAAAGAGAAAATTACATTCACGGTCTACCTCTTGTTTAAGGCTTCAACATATCTTCTTACTACATTATAGATCAGTCCAGTGTGGCAAATGTCATATTTTTATTCATTTTTCCATATGCTAGCTTTTTATATGTACTCTATGTACTATATTTTTTATATGTATGTCCTACACTTAAATTGCATGGAAAGCTGGTAGCAATGGACACAGTGACCCAGAGAGTTTGGGTCAGGCACATGCTTAGGTAAGTAGCAGCCTCCTCCCACCTGACAGAAGGGAAGGGAGCGTGACTTCCGGTTAGTAGGCCGAGGCGATGAATGTGCGCCGGGCTGCCAAGGGCGATCGATCTGGCTCATATCACACATCGCTCCATTACTGCGACCCTGACAGTTACACCCTGCAAACAGACGCCCTTTTCATTACCATTTTCCTGTGACGGCTGCCGATTCATTTTTTTCTGTACCTGGCGAATGCTGTGCACAGAAAATAACCGATCAATTTCGCTTAAGATATACACACACACACACACACACACACACACACACACGCATGCACTTTTATTGGTAATGACTTTAATGCTCTGCCTACGACGGTACAGCGCTGCCCCATTAACTGAATTGCTGCATTTTTGCGCCGCTATAAACTGTGATTAAGTGACCAGCTGCGGCTGCTTGTGTTACCCATTAAAAGGAGCTTAATTGCGTTACTGAGATGTGCCACTTGTGGAAACCGCGCCAGACTGTAAACTGAGGAGCTCCGCTCGCCTGACTGCTGCTAGCAGCTGAGATACGGGATAAAACTGGGTCTTTGTCACTGGTTGTACTCATTACCTGAAATGAGTGAGTAACTTAGAAGTAAATCACTCACATGCCCCACAGTTTGTACATCGGGCGTGGGAGCGAGAAGAACGGCTGAACAGGAAGTCACATGATCCGGCTGGAAGTCGCCGCCATGCCGCCATGCAGGCATCACCATGCTAATAATCCTGTGGAAATCTCAAGTAGCAGCTATTATCCCAGAAGACACACTATGGTAAAACTGAGGGAGATACAGTCTATAATGTAGTTATTCAATGTTCATAGCCATGCGTGTATCATAATTCTGGGTTTTTTTTTTTTGTGGCGGGGGGGGGGGGGGGGGTTTTTGCTACATAAAAATAATCTGAGGATTCCCGCAAATCAGTGTTCTGGTGATGAGTAAAACCTCAGCAATGTCTGATTCTGTAGCCATGAAACCTCACCCACACCTCACAACGGTATGACTACACTGGAAAGACTAAGCTACTAAGATGTTAAATTCATTTGTTTTGTCGAGACTAACATATGTTTGAGAAGGTCGCTCACTGCAGAAGCTGGGATTGAAGGGCCTTGCTCACGGTGACATCAGTGGTGATGTCACTCTGCCATCCCTGGGATTTCAGCTGACGACCTTCCAGTCACAAGCATAGCATAAAATCTTCCATGCCTCACAGCGCCCTAGACTAGATCCTGCTGCAGAGTGTGTGTACACCATTGATGGGAACAGAAAGCAGGGCCTAGCATAAACTGGAGGTCAAGCATGCAGTTTGTTCAGTGGGTGATTACAGGCCTGGTGCCCAAGATTCATCTTTCACAAGAACGTAGCCCTGAGAAATGGAATGCAGTCGGAGTGGATTAGCGAGGTATGAATCATAGATGCTAGTAAAACAAAGAGGAGGGTCTGCATAGCAAATCACAGAGTTCCTGAGACCAGAGTTTTGGGGTTTCCAGGTGAAACAGTTACCATTCCTGAGGAGTCTCCCAAAGGAGATGATAAAGTGAGACAAAAAAGTTTGGTGTCCTACCGACATGACATGGGGAAATTTCTTCTGTGGAGTAATCCGCCGCTTATCCGAACATAAATCCAGCCTCTGGCGGAGTCGGGCTGTGCCGTTCAGACACGCGTGTGTGAGCGGCTTGCATGTCAAACTGGGTGGTAACAGACCCGCCTACATCAGCCCGCCCACGCCATTGACGAGAGCTCATTACAATCCAGGAGTTTCCTAGAGCACTAATCAAAGACTTGAAGGGGAACTTACTGCTGGCATTTTCATGTTTAGCTCTGTTTCCATTGTTTTGTTTATGTCTAATTTACTCTGAAATATATTTACCAATGCCAGAAAACAAACCTAAAGAGCAGTAATCAAAATGTCGAATGTGAAAAAGGTCATTGCTTTTGTAACATAATAGCCATGATATGTCAGGGAGCTGGCATCCTCTGAGATGTGTCCCAGTCTCCTGCCCTGTGCTTCCTGGCTCCAGGCTCAAGAAAGCAATTATGGAAAAAGGGGGGATAATGGTATCAATGAATAATGTCAAATCGGCATAATCTGAACATAAGGGACTGCTATAGTAGTCAGATACCACCTGACAATGGCTCATGTCTGGATGTGTGCATTTATGCACCTGATGTTTTGTCCTATTTTCTAGGCTTCCAGGGGGTAATACAGCTTCCTGGAAGTATTACAGCTTCAAGGGGTT
>JAABNX020000021.1:10296357-10313917 GCA_015163995.2 Mormyrus lacerda
AGGGCACACTCACACATCTTTGGGCAATTTAGTAACCATGTTTTTGGACCTTGGAGGGAAACTGGAGGAAACCCCACAACGACTTGGGCAGAACATGCAAACTCCACACACAAGGAACCAGATAAAAACTTGATCCCTGGTCCCAGAGGTGTGAGGCAACATATAAATTGATTAATTACTGTATAATCCCAACAAGCATATAATAACACTGTCAGTTGCCAAAAGACCACTTTACAGATTTATATGAATCCATATAAACCCTTAAATATATTATATGTTGTTGTATGTTAATTGAATGTAACAACAGCAGTACATGAACCCTACTGTTGCTTTTTTACGCTTGGATTAAAATGTCGCCTTAAGTGATTAATTTAGGTCACACTTGTATTCAATATTAGTTTTAATGTCCGTGATGGGTTTACAGAGGTAGCCTTTGTAAATGTGCACATTAGGGTAGTTAAAGTCTGCTAAAACCTCTTTCCAATGGGGGAAGGACCCTTTGTCCCGTGAATCCTGCCTTGTCTGGAGCTAGAGGGCGCTGTTGTTCTCACAGTAGTGCATTACATTTACTGGGAAGCCAGCCGTGCATCTATCATACTGGCTAGTTGATGCATTGAGCTGCCCACACCAGCCTTTTGTAATATTTTATTTTCTCTATTTTTCGATTTCCTTCTTCAGAAATTATTAAGGAGGGCATTGGTGCTCATCCTCTCTGGGGACGCCTCGAACGGTCAGATAAACAGGAACGGAGCAGGAGGCTCAGATTCGCGTGACAAACTCGTGAGTAGTGGAACGGCGGCTGTCCCCATTATGCTGTCCCAGTGCGTCCTGCTGGTTAGCATTGGCTAAACCCTCCGTCTCCCCCTGAAACTAACTGCCCACTGTACTCACTCCCCCGATCCGGCCCGACTACCCCAACCTGCGGCCCAGCAGCATGGGAAGTCATATTATAATTGGTGGCTGAAACTCCAAGTCAGGTGTCTTGAATCATTTTTAATGAACAATTATTATCTTAATTAAGCAGCAAAAAAATTGCGGCTGAGTAACAACCAGCAAACCCACAGATCTTGTGGACCATAGTCAGACAGCACCTAATTAAATGTTCACAGAAGATGTTGTTTTTTTATATGCTTTGCTAAGTGGATTAAAGGAAGAATATATCAATTAAAAATTCAATCAAATGAAATATTGAAATATTTCTCAGTGTCGTGTGTCATGGTTACTAGTGATTTTTGCCCTTGATTGTTTTTATTTAATTTGAGACAGTCTGTATCAGCGGCAAATTAAACCGAATACCTGCTGATATGAGTATGGGTCCTGCTGTTCATACAGCCTGTCCTACAGAAAGCCTGACTGAAATTCTCCCATCGATTTGCTGACTCTGTCTTATGGTATTTCTGCTTACTGGACCAGCACCTGGAGACAGACCTGGACAGGCTGCGAATGCGACCAGAGCCCAACAGAGCCCAGGACCAGCTGGGTCAGTACATCAGGCTGTGTCCGGAGCTCCATCACGACTTCCAGGTGGGGGGCACCCCTCTGAATTGGGGGTGGGGCATGTTCAATGTCACCCCCTCGGGTTGGTGGTGATTTTAGTGGGGGAGGTTGCGCTGTTGGTTATTTATGCTCAAGGCCCCTTGAGTGTTAGTCACACTGGAGTTCAGGCTGTGTATCTGCTTGTCTGTGGCCTTAAATGGGATGAAAAACTAGTTCAGTGCCAGGATATGGAGTGTAGGTCACAACCTTACAGATCGATGAATTGGGTGACTAATACAGTGTTTCCTTTCTATGTATGCTGACCTTCCTCTAAGTGTAATGATGAAGGTTATTAGAAACACTGTCTACACACGCGGTGTGACTCATTATGACGCATTAACAGCTGCCTGCAGTGGCAGTAATGACACTCATCTGAGTGAGTGGATGACTGTAGAAGCATATCGATGGATGACTATACAGTAGGTTGCTGGTGCAATTCCAGCCCGAATGAGAGCAGATTTTACAATTTACGCAAAGCCACTGGTTCATCAGACAGACCATGAACATTTGCTGCGGCCTGGTCAGTTCTTGCTTGGCTCAGGGGGTTAGAATTCTGGTCCTTTGATCAGAAGGTCATTGGTTCAAATCACACAGCTAGCAGAGTAATATCGCTGGTGGGTTCCTGTACACAGCCTTTACCCCTCAGCTCCAGGGCTGCTGACTCTGTGTGTGTTTCCCATGCAGCAACAGAAGTTAGTATTAATGATGCATCACACTATGTCAGTTCAAACTAAGTAACACCTGAAGTATGACTATTTTCCAAAACCGTAGTACTTTTTTAGTATTGCAGTAGTTTGAAGCACCATAGTTCCCAGTGGTGTTTGGTCTGACTTTCACAGCGGGAAGCGTGCACAAACTCACAAACTATGATGTTTGACATTTAAGGGCTTGTATCCAAGCAGCTTTGTGTATGTTTTTCTTTTACTTTATCTTTTTCATACGGCAACGAAAGTGATTAAGAAGTGATTATTTTAGCCATTAATTTGTCTGTGCTTTATTTGCTTTCCCAGTGTTTTTCTGTGCGTACATTTAATACTGTGTGTGCATAATAGAGATGAAAAATCATTGCACCATCGTCATCGTGATGTGTCTGTGTAGTAGTTATATCGCATTTGTCATGACATGGCCACCACACTTCATTGTTTGATAAGTCCTGTTTTGCAATAGTTTATTTCAGGTAACTTCATCTCTAGGTCTAGGTCTAGGTCTAGGTCCTGGGTCCCAACCACAGGGCTTTTTGAAAAGGCTTCCACATGTGATGAAATGCTGGGTCTCGGTCATGCTGCTAAGTCTGCTCTCGGTCCTGACTGAAACTGTAGCCCAGAAGGTCGGCCTGCCAGGGATGCATGGCCGTCGGCCTGGTACCATTCTTCTTTAAGCAGAAATCAGGGCAAATGGGAGTACATGTTGTCTGTTGAAATCATCATATTTGTGCTTCTTTTTTGTATCCTTATCTGTTTTCTAACCACTTATCCAGTACAGTTATTGCAGGTAACCCTCTGGCAGGATGCATTTACTTGGTCCAGGTATTTTTTATTAGGTAGAAGTGACAGTCAGCAAGCATCACTGGAGCAAATGGGATTAATGGGAAAATGACACGACCCTATTGGTCGTACAATTGTCTAGACCCCTATTATTCAAATCACAGTCCTCGAGGTCTGAGCACTGCTGGTTTTCCAGTCTTCCTTTACCTGTGAGCCAGGTGTGAAGCCTCTGACCAATCAGAATCAGTAATTATTAAACTAGCTACCTGGGAAAACTGAAAACAAGGCCTGGATTTGGAATTGACGTGCAGATTTGAAGAGCACTGGTCTAGACCTTTAACCCCAACAATATGGGCAATACAGAGACACCAGCCTGCTGAACTGAATGTGTTTGGGTAAAACGGTGCGACCGTTCAGAGCTGGGGGGGGGGGTTTGAACCCCCAGGTCAGGAAACTTGAGGTCACAGTTACTCCCTCTTGTATGTTGTGCCATTTTATTTTCTGCTGGTGCTGCTTTAAAATACAAAGACAATAAAAATAAATATGCAAGAATGTAGGATCTTAATTTTAGTAATGTAATTTATAGGATTGTTTTCCTGGTACTGGTAAAATGCCTGTTTAATCAGCCGTCTCCATTTATTTAATTATTCAAGACATGAAACACAAAGTGCCTTGTATCTGTTAGCATCCGGCAGGTTGTTTTGGTCTCTCTGGGACGTTGCAGCCTTTTATGTGGGAGCTGTTGTAAAAGGGATTTATTTGCTGAAACGGTGATACCTTTTTAATCTTTTAAAGAAGGCTGTATTTAAACATGCAGGTGTTTTATTAGGCAAATCTTGCAAACCACTAGATGAGAATTTGTATGTTTCACTTTGAGCTTCATCCAATCAAATACACTCTGGTACTTGGTTGTTGTCTATTGTGTATTAAGGCAATATCTTTAGTATAGTATATCTGAATTCTACTAGCAAAGCACAAAAGTATCCTTTTAATTGGTTGCTTCTGCTCTTGATGAGAGCTGTGTTAAGTAGCCGTCTTCAATTCTCAAAAAAAAAAAAACTTGCCCTTGTCACATTTTGAAGGGGCACTGGGGGCGCCAGGCCGGCTTCTGTGGTGTCCTCTGAGAAGCCCCTGTAATTGTCCTCTTGATTGGGGCTCTCCAGTAGAGAACATGGGCTCCCCTCCTGCGTGACCTTCACACTTAATTAACAAAATGGTAATGGGGTCACTTTAGAGGGATGTGATGGATTTTAAAATAAAGGATATAATACAGCCAGACCTAGTTTCTGACATGTTATACTATTTGCCCTGGATTTGCTAATTAAATAAGACCTTCAGATTAATTCCTTATTTCACCAATGCATTTTTTTCCGTTTTTTAAACCTCTCAGGTGGTTGATTTTGGAGATAATATTAATGCCATAAAATATCTCCTGATCCACAGAAATAAAAATGTGATATTGCATTTGCCAGAGGTATAATATTCACTATTCCCTGAAAACGTGCACAAAACATGTAGAATGATTAATACACTTTATACTGCCAAATGACTAATAATACACATTCACTGCAGTTTACTCAAAATCCTACATTCATGTGATGAATGTTAATGTCTGACTCTGCTCTGCACTGCCTACGTTATTGTGTACACCGTGTGATCAAGACCAGCATTTGTCTTAAGATGCAGTGAAGATTTCCTTTATTTATGACCAGGTAGGCTGTAACTGGGAGTATTCTTCTTCACTGCATTTGCTTTCATGTGTCAGATCTGAAACTTGGAGGCGACAGTCCCAGGTGGCAACGTGGCGGAAGATGCATGTGTTTCTTCATGGATGTTTTCCCTGAAACGTTTTCAGTGAAGTGCTTTGTACCGTAAAGTCATTGATCACACATACAGGTACTGATCTGTAATGTGGAATGGAATGCTTTTAAGCAGGCTTAGTGTGTGGGTCTTTTATATAGCATCTGATTTTTTTTTTTTGTAAACAATTCATTGACTTTTTTCAGGTATATATTGTAGTGTCGGGCAGACAGGCACCACGAGAGCAGCGAAGGAGGAGGAGACTTGCTTGCCGGAAGAACACACTCTTTTATTACAGTCCTTATAAGGACTATAGCAGACACTCAACGAGTCTAACACAATAGCAGAAGCGCAAAGAGGTCAGAAGCCAAACTGTAAGGTACTGTGGGAGATTTATACAAAGCTGAGGACACGCAAAGATCGGACAGGGTTCACATAAGACATGGGCTAAGACACACGCCACGATTAAGAACACAGGTGTTAACCATCACTATAACAACAACAGAACAGGGGCTATTTACAATGACATACAGGGCTATATACACGGCCCGTGAGCATGCTGGGATGCGCAGATCTCACTGGTGCTAGAATATTCTTTGAAGAATGTAGAAGGAGAATTTACAGAAGAATTTAAAAAGATTCCAAAGGATCCCATTGTTTGTTTGGTGTGTAAGGTTATAAAATGTAGCTGCATCCTGTCAGGACTGGATGTCCTGCTGGCCTGATTCCAGCAGTGTAGTGTAGGAGCTTACAGAGAACACTGGAACAACGCTGGGGGATCTAAAGTCTCCTTTCACCTCATGGATCAGTGACCATGAATCCATTAGGAGGGCAATACTCGGGAGAAGTGGGAAAGTGGAAGAGTGCCAGTGACTTCACATTGAATGATCAAGTTGGCCAGAAACCTGCACGGACCTCAAGAGTTCTGGAATATTCTATAGCCTGAATAGTCAAAAGTACAACTACCAAAGTCATGAGATGAATTTACCTTAGTAATAAAATATCTACAAACTATAAGGAACCTAACAGGCATTTGCTTTTGCAAAAGGGTGTAATTCTCTTGCATGTTTAAGATTGTGAAGTTACAGCACGTGAAAGGGAGCATGCAGGGTATTTTCCCTATGAAATAGTTACAGCCCCCTGCGGACTGCAGGAGCTGATGCAGAGCCCGCTGGGTGCGGCCGGGCTTCGGATCCTCTGTTGACATTCCAGGGAGCACAAGCCGTCTTTGAATGTGTGGAGTCAGCGCTCTTTCTGTTATGGAACATGATGTAATGCTGACC
The DNA here is from genome assembly GCA_015163995.2 of Mormyrus lacerda. Taxonomy (NCBI): domain Eukaryota; kingdom Metazoa; phylum Chordata; class Actinopteri; order Osteoglossiformes; family Mormyridae; genus Mormyrus; species Mormyrus lacerda. The sequence goes on from JAABNX020000021.1 coordinate 10,302,461, forward strand.
TGGCACTCTGTAATGTAATCCAAGCTGTCCCCATATGTAAAATTAAGTTAATTGCAATCAATGAAGAATCAATTGTACACATTTGTGTCTGTTTTAAACGGCGCTGCCTGGCCTGCAGTAGCAGTTTCGTGTCAGATTACAACCGCAGAGCGAAAGCGAGGCAGTCACTTAACCCAGTCTGTTTTAGGTTAATCTAATTACCTAGTTGGTTAGCAAAAGCTTTTATCTGTGGTGACTTCTGTGGTTTGGAAGTTATACATTTAGTGTGCTGTACTTTTTTTTAATGCTGACAGGAGACCCAGACCAGAAAATGGTTTAACTTCATCAACCCCCTTCTGATGGCTGGGTCATTGTCAGGTCTGAGTCCTCGAAGTCACCCATGACGGTCCACGTTTTTGCCCCCTCCAAGCTCCCTGACAGACATTCCACGTTTTTGTGGACTATCTGGGGGTCCCCAAGCACCAGGTTGAGAAACACTGTGTTAGGTCATTAATTAATGTTCCTGCTCTGCTACCCTTCAGCAATTTGGAGGAGCAGAGATGGAGCTGCAGTTGGGGATGCGCCCCCAGTCATTGCTGACCATCTGTAGCTAGCAGATTGATATTATTAGGTAGCAGTATTGACTCCTGGCGATCAAATGGACGGCATTCCCCCAGTACGTGTTCTGTCTTCCTTCCAGTTCCTCAGGCTTCCCAAAGGCATGTTCATTGTTGTACGATTGAGGCCATCCATCTTGTTGCTGGTCCTCTTTCACCCTCAACTTTATGATTTTTCCAATGCACTGGGTATTTGCTTCAATCTCTGCTTCAAGTGAAAAGCGTTTACAGTGCCAACATTCAGAGCATTTATTTATTTTGGATCTTGGTGAAGGCTGGAAAGCGCTTAAAATAACCTGGTGTTTCACTTCCTTTGCATCACAATCTTTTGGGAAAGGACAGATTGTCATACTAACTCTAAAAGATTGTAAAATATAGCGTAATATCAGCCTGCTTTGCTTCCTCCAGGACCTTTTTAAAAGGGACGACGATGTCCCGTCTTCAGCTGATGAGCTTTTGTGGAGATGATGACTAGGACTGGCTGCATTAGCGATAAGACCTCTGGACTGCGAAGCACGGCCAGCTTGCCGCGTTGTCCCCACCGCAGTGCTGCATGCACACTTGGCCCCTTGAGCCCCTGCTACTTGATTTTATTATTTTTATTATTTGTGTCGTCGTCTTGGGGGGGGACATTCGCTCAGAAAAACAACTGAGGAATCTTCACAAAGAAAGTTTGAATGACATTACAGTCTCTGCATTCTTGTGGCTTTCGTGGTGTGTAGGAATCCTTGGATAAACGGGCACCACTGCCCGAAGCCCCGCCCGTCGGGGTGGGGGGCAGCTAAGCAGTTGCGATGGTGTCTGTAGCATTCACACTAATCACGTATCACATGGATCACAGGGAGATTGCAGAGAGGTGCAGGCTGTCTGGAAGCTCACTGAGCACTTTCATGTCTGTAGGATTTGGACTTGGGCTTGGAGAAGGATGGGAGCTCAGATGAGGAGGCCTCACTGATTGGGGAACACGTCCCTGAAGGCGGGAAACAAGACGCCCCCAGTCACCCCGAGGGGAAGGGAGGTCCGGACGCCCCGGCGTTTCCTTGCACTAAGGAGACACCCCCCGTCTGGGGAGGAGGGGTTCCCGGGGAGGATCCCCCGAAAGCGGTCATCTTCCTGAGCTGCCGTCTGCGCAGCGAGCCGGAGAAGGTGGCGGGACTCCTGCAGAGACACGGGGCCGGTGTTCCAGGCCAGAACCCGCGGCAACATCTTAGCGCCTTCACCAGTCACTCCACACCGGCATTCCCCGACCTCCGGGGCCACCTCCCTCCACGGAGGGGGGAGCCAATGGCAGAGCGGACACCCAGCGTGCAGAGGTAGCTGCCCCCTCACTCATGCGTCTGACCACATACCTTCTCTCTAAGCATCATGCACTTTCTCCAGGCTCTCTACTCCTCATGCCGTTTCCCCATTTCTATGACTAATTCCTGACCTAATGCTGTCTGCACCCTGCACCCTGCACCATTGTCCACCATTAATCTGATTACAAAATTTTACAAAGGAGAATCAACTCTGTTGAAAGGAGATCCTCAGATGCTATCCTCTCTGTTCCTGTCTGCTGCAGTAGTTTGTATTATCCAGCATCGATCAGCATTTTGCTGCAGTCTGGGCTCTGCGGAGCTGCCGATGAGATGGAGCCCAGATGAGATTCAATGCAATGCAATTCAATTCATTTATATATAGCGCCTTTCACAACAGAGTCGCCCCGAGACGCTTTACATGGGTGTGTTGTGATAGAAAACAGGGAAAAGGAAAGACAAAGGAATAAAAGAAAGTCTGAAGACAACAGAGGAGAGGAAACAAAAATTCCAAGTAAGGAGAAAATAAACCTCTGGGGGTCCAAGGTCAACTGGCTGCCCACCAGGCATAATAACATCACTGAAAACAGAAAAGAGTGGACTTGCTTGCTAAAAGCTAGGTGATAAGGATCAAAACAAAGTCCATCAATCAATCCGTTATCCACGTTGGCCTGTGTAGGGTGACCAAAGTCCATCAACACGTCTTTTCTCCACTCTGGCATGTGTAGGGTGGCACTGAAGGCCGATACAGTTCGTAGGTCCCATTTGTAACGTCAGCCATACATGGGACTCCAGCTGGGATGGTGCCCAGCCCAGGCACCGTCCAGTCATGTGGGAAGGCAGGCAGCATGGATGGTCAGAACATGCATTGACACATTAATGGACAAGCATAGTAGGTAAAAATGGCATGTAGAGCAGCAGCAGCAGCCACAGTTATGGCGTGTTATGTGTTAGGTTGCGGGTAAAAGCTAAACTGAAGTAATAGGTCTTCAGTAGAGATTTAAAGACTGATACTGATTTGGCGTCCCGGACAAAGGCTGATAAACCATTCCACAGTATAGGGGCCCTGTAGCAGAATGCATACCACTTACTGTCACTTTATTTATATGTGGAAAGACAAGGAAACCTGCATTCTGTGATCTGATTCTGTGATCAAAAATATCAAAAGGTACTGTAGCAACATAGGGAGCAGAACTAGGAAAAAGCAAACAGCAACAACAACCCATGACTTGAACACAGAGAGTGTAATCATCTAACAATGACCAACTGGGGAAATTAACAAAGGCAGACACTTTAATGCACTGATAACAAAAACTAACAAAAGCAGGTGTGAATCATCAAAAACAAGCAATCAGTGAGGGCAGATGGCAACAAGACACGAGTGAACACTAATAAACACAGAACTATGGAAGTAACAAGACCTGAAACCAGGGAAATAGTACAACAGAACATATCCAAGGTGGGATCAGAGAAGCATAAACACGACAGATTAAACACAGGGATCAACAATATCAAACTAAGAATAAAACAATAGTAAATAACCAACAGTTGAGACTGACCTCTAGTCAGCTACTCAGCCTCATCTCGGTCTTGAGCCCATTTTGTCTTGATCTTGGCCATAAGTCTTGAAATATTACAAAACATATCATCTGAATCGCTATGACTCTATATGGAATGGAACGGTGGTTAATGCTGCTGCCTCACAGCAAGAAGGTCCTGGGTTTGATCCCAGGTCCTTTACTGTATGTGTGGAGTTCATATGCTTTGCACAAGTTTTCCAGGGACGTCGTGCACCTTTAAGAACATACAGAAAAGGCATCGCATATAGCGGACTGGCATATAACGGAATTTACCTGATAATTTGGTCCCCAGGGCTGCTTTTAGCTGTAGTTTTGTTTGGCTATAACGGACATGCAGGTTCCGCCCACAAGGCGTATGGCGTGCCGGTGATATCCAGCGCAGATACGTAGTTGGGATTATTAATAGTCACGCATCTGGTCAGGTAAAGAAATCTGAAAGAAACGTTCCAAAGCTGCAACCTGCTGTATCGTTTTGACTAAAAGATAGTCATATTAAACATGTTAAATATAAGCGTAGGCTAGACCACTCAGGGTTGGGTTTCTTTCATATTACGGTTCAAGTTCTAGATCTGTCTAGCCTAAGTCTTCATCTTGTCTTCATCTCAAAACAGATGGTCTTGAACACATTACTGTTAAGTAGTGCAGAGAAGTATGCATAGTGCATGTAGAATTGCACTGCATATAATTTTCTCTGTGTTTGAAAAGCTTGGGGTCCCCCCTTTTGTCTGGTGTCCCTGCAGCATTTCGGGGCGTTAAGGGTCTCGCTCAAGAGCCCGACACTGACTGTTCTACCAGGGATGCAGCTTGAACTGGCAACTTTCATATCACTGACTAAGAATGTGTACTGCCCCAAAAATGATCAACAAACAAACAGACACACAAACAAATGACTGAAAGTGATTCATTGTCATTGTTGACACACAGAACACAGTGCGCAACAATGAAATGTGTTCTCTGCATTTAACCCATATGTGACATAGCAGTCATTATTTAGTGCCCAGGGAGCAGTGCTTGGGGGCAGTACCTTGCTCAAGGTACCGCAGTGGTACATTAGAGGTCTAAGCTTCGAACTGGCAGTCTTTCACAAGCACGTTTCCCTAATCATTAGGCCGCCACTACTTAAAATATTAATGATACTAATAAATTTGAGGTGTATGTATCTGTTTTTAAGATGAACAGCTGTCTGGATGGGTGTGATGGTGTGTGGACCCACTGGAGATGCTCCACTTACTTTGAGAGTCACACACTGTGGGCGGGGCCAGAGGGCGTGCGCTGCTTTGGTGGGGTTACTGCCTCGTGGCACCGGTGATGTCACGTGTGTCACCCTGTTTCGCGGCAGCAAGGCAACACATCAGGAAAAGAAGCAACCTCGATGACCGACTTTTTGCAGTTTTTAATCAGTTCACCCTTTAGGGTTCATATATGTTAAGGAACATATTAAAATGTAAATACTAACATATTGTTGTCACCGATTTCCCAGGATAGTAAGGTGGGCTGTTTATCCATAAATTGGGATTGATAAAATAAATGCAGAAGTCAACCTTTAGTTCCTTATACTGACTTCGAGTACTTTTATAGTGGAGTATGAGAGAGTTATACTCGGGTATACTCACCTTGTACACAGGTACCCATTATCTGTGAACATAACATATTATTATATATTGACACTCGCGATGGACAAAATGATGCTTTATGAACCATTTGTTGTTTTTCGCCCTGATAATGTAGCAAAAGTCACATTTCCATGCTCTTAAGCAAACGGTTTTGGTTTGCTGAGGGTCAATGCACTGTGCCCTTTTTTTGAAGGGCCCCATCAACGGAGGACGCCGTCTCCCACGTCCTGCGCACGACCTTCAGCCGCATGCACACAAAACGGGTGACTGTGTGTGATTGCTGTTCATTGATTACAGTTCAGCATTTAACACAATAGTACCCAGCAGATTGTACACTAAACTGAGGAGCTTTGGGGTAAATAACCGACTGTGCGTTGGTGCTGGACTTTCTCACCGGTAGGTCACGGGTGGTGAGAGTTGGGAGCTGTGTCTCCAATAGCATGACCATCAACACAAGATCTCTACAAGGGTGTGTACTCAGTCCATTACTGTACGCACTCTACACTCATGACTGTAAGGTCACTCATATCTCCAACGTCATTGTTAAGTTTGCGGACGACACAGTGGTGCTGGGGCTCATCACCAACAGCGACGAGTCGGCCTACATGGCTGAGGTGGAGAACCTCGCAGCGCGCGTCACGGAAAGAGTCTCCAGCTGAATGTCGATAAGACAAAGGAGCTGCTGGTGGACTTCAGCAGGAGGCAGCAGAGGGCCTACACGACCCTCACCATCAATGGATCTCCTGTGGAGGCGGTGAGGAGTTTTAAATATCTGGGTGGCCACATTTCTGAGGACCTGACGTGGACTGTTCACATCCAAGTCCAGTCCAAAAGGGCTAAACAGCGCCTGTACCACCTGCGACAGCTGAGGAAGTTCAGGGTCTCTCCAACCATCCTACGGACTTTCAACTCAGGCGCTCTGGAGAGCATCCCGACTCATTACTTCCTGCTTGGGGAATAGCTGTGTTCAGGATCGCAAAACCCTCCAAAGGGTGATCCGAGCGCAGAACGATGCTGCAGGTTATCCCTTCCATCTCTTCAAGACATTTACATGAAGAGATGTAGGATCCAGGCCTTCAGGATCATAAAGGACACATCCCACCCCTACAACAGCCTGGACAGAGACTCGGGAGCATCATGGCCAGGACTGAGAGGCTTAGGAGGAGTTTCTGCCACCAGGTCATAAGGTCTCTGAATCTGGACATGCCATTGCTCCTCACACCCTGATGTGCGCTTGTACCCTCACCATACCCACATTGTTACACTGGTCGCTTTATTTATTAATTATTATTATTACTATATTTATCTATTTTATGTCTCCGTTACTGTTCATTTCTTTGCACTTTGACTTTAGCACAATTGAAGTTTTAAATTTGCACAGTTTATAAAACAGTGCTTCAGAATGCATTTCACTGTGTGTTGTACTTTGTATAACTATGTATGTGACAATTAAAGAATCTTGAATCTCCTGGGGTCACAAAATGCAGAAATTGGTTCAAGAAACATCCATCACTAATTGACGGACCTAATTGTTAGGTATCTATCATAAAACTAAAAAGCTAATTTTTGTACAATGGTGGATGCTCTCACCTACTTATATACAAACACTATGCAGTTTTTTTATTTAAGACAACAGACTCATGTTCAGCCTTCTGTTGTTTTCTCTCTTCCAGAAAAAAGGTGTTTGAAGACTTCCAGCGCATTCTGTGCCCTGAAGACATTATTAACAAGGTTGTGTTTGACTTGGAGGATATCAGGTACACACATTACAGCCTGCCGCTCCCTGAGGGATGCTGTCTCACCCTGCTAAGTGGGACCACTGCTCAGTTACAGTTCTATCCAAAACATAATTGGGAGGTATCTGTGCTGATACTGTAATTTCAAACCCTAATCCTTTTCTACACTTGTGGTTATAATGTTGAGCTTTTGTGTCTGTAAAGTGAAGCCTTTCATGGGTGTGTCCACCCCCCTCGGGGAGAAGATGCCCCGTGAGGCTTCAGGAAGCCCAGATAGCCCCGCTATCCTTCAGGAAGCAGGTGCCTTTCTGAATGTCATAAACAGACAGGAACACCGGAGTCTGTATTTGCTGCTGGGGCTTTGGTCAGCATGCAGCTTATGGAGACTGTGCCTCAGATTACATAAGCAGCATCAGAGGCCGGTCACCCCTGCATCACTGTCAGCTGCTTTCCTGCTCGGTGCATTCTCTTGTGAAGTGCAAATGTTCTTTGTAGATTAACATTGGTCCTGATAAGAAGCAAATAGGAAAATGATTAATAATAATTACAACTTTATTGATCCCCATGGGGAAACTGTTTTTTTACGCCTCCCTCAACTCACTCTTTGTAGAGCAAGCTGTCCGCGAAGGGCAGCCACCTGTTGGGGCACCCAGGAAGCTGGGGGTTTGAACCCGCGACCTTGTGATTACAGGCACACAGGCTTAGCCCACTAAGCTACATGCTGCCCCCAATAGTAATTATAAGAAGGGATTATATCTTATGTAGCTGGCAGCACAGGCCACACCGTGGGAGTGTTTGTGTTGGATACCTTGCATTTCCTGGCAAAGGCCTCCTCCCCTGCTGCTCAGCCTGTATGGAGGATCCGCTTCCTCACACCTGGGTGCAAAACACAAGGCTGTTTGTTTTCTGTTGTCTGTACTAAGTACAGCAGCAGCTTTCTTAACAAAACCGAAGTGCTCGGGGTTTTCCAGGCATCCCCCCAGGGGCGGCTGAGAAATAACGCTCCACCCCCCCACACCCCACCTCCGTAATTAATGGCAACGTTGCAAAATGTATATTTGTTTTCCTCTCAGAACCGGTCACAGTGGATATGGACTGGAAATCGTTTTTTCCCCGCTCTTTTCTCACTTAGTGTATGTTGCGCCATGAAAGGGATTTTGGAACCTATGACCTGAAATTGAGTAGAGTTAACCAAAACTGACACCTTGGTTATTTTCCCACTGCATACTGCTGAAATGCACCTGGAAGGAGTAAATATGATTATCACCCTTTCAGTTTTGTAGAGCAGCATTTTCCGGTCCTCGCGGACCCACAGCCAGTCTACATTTTTGCTTCCTCCAAGCTCCGTGTCGAATAGTCTACATTTTACCAGGAACTGGGGAGGAAAAAAACGGGAACCATCTGTAGGTCCCTGAGGTTCCGTTGGGAAGCATTGCTTTAGAGAACAGGCAGGAAGCAGTGGGTTGTGGAGGTTTCTGCCCTCCCCCCAAGTCATCAACATCCACTTTCCCTCCTCCCTGTTCAGCTCCTGTTCCCCCAATGACAGTGACTGCCTGCAGTTCGACTCCAGGTTCGAAAGTGGGAACCTCCGTAAGGTCATCCAAGTGCGCAGGTACGGTCACGTCTCCTCTGCAGATAGTTCTGATCTCAGGGCAAAAGATTCCGGGTTGGGCATCATTCCGGACATTCCAGGCCTTTGTGCTGGGAGGTGAATCTGTGGGTGGTTCACATAAGACATGGAGACTACGGTCCAGTTTAATTTATTACATTTGTACTGTGTGTCACCATCTGTGTTATGTGTTGATGCTAGGACAAAATGTCATGAGACAATATTAGTGTGAGGTGTACCTTCCGGAAATGCCTTTAGCAGCAGAGATGCGTATGTTATTGGTCTTCTGTTGGCTTTTTTTCTGAGGCGTGAGTATGACCTGATCTTGAACGCGGACGCAAACTCCTCTGAGCACCACCAGTGGTTCTACTTTGAGGTCAGCGGAATGCAGTCTCACGTCAGCTACCGATTCAACGTCATCAACTGTGAGAAGGCCAACAGCCAGTACAACTACGGTAGGGAGTGCCGTGACGCCAAGATGGCGGCGTCAAGGGAATGGGTGCAGAGAGCCACTGCTGAGTTTTCTGTCTGTTGTAATATCTAGAGCACCCCCTGCTGGGCAGAAACAGATGCACTCTCACTTCCTCCCATTGTGCAGCATCGCGGTTAGCCTGAATGTTACTTACTACTTAAATATTGCTAGAAATACAATATACCACACAACACCTGCTTACATCAAAGAAGGTCAAAAACATAGCATAGCATAGTTGCCAGTTCGTCTCTAAAAGCACCATGAAACTGTAGGAATGTGAAGGGAGAACACTTTTATCGTGGCTCCTCCCTGGTCCAGGGATGCAACCTGTCCTGTACTCTGTGCGTGAAGCTCTGGAGGGCCGTCCAGGCTGGGTGCGTGAGGGAAGTGAGATCTGCTACTACAGGTTTGGCGTCTCTCCTAATCCAAAGCATCCCCCAGAGCATCTGCCATGAGAATGGAGACCGACTGTCTATTTGTGCACACAGGAACCATTTCTTCCGAAGTGGAGGTCGGAAAGGTTCAGCCTGCTACACGTTGACCTTCAGCATCACCTTCCAGCATGAAGAGGATGTCTGCTACCTGGCCTATCACTACCCCTACACCTACTCTACCCTGCAGGTATCTACAAAGTTACACAGAGTTTTGGGAGTAAAAATTTGCTGTTTTTGGGTCTCCGGAACACCAGTGCTATCGGCTCTTAAATCATGTTACCCATGTTATTCCATTAAAGATATGTGCATCTAATCACAGTGAAGCATGTCAGACATTGCAGTGAGGTCCAGAACCTTCAGCAAGGCTGCACACTGCATTCTAGGCCCACCTGCAGATCCTGCGGCAGTCAGTGGACCGCAGGAAAGTGTTCCTCTGGGTGCAGAGCCTTTGCAGCTCCCTGGGGGGGAATTCCTGTCCCCTGGTGACCATCACTGCCTGCCCTGCCTCGCACAGCTGGACTCATCTGCACCAGCTCCGTGAGTCAGTCAGCACCGGCTGCCCTGCTCGCATGGCCTCTGTTGGACCCATCTCCCATGTCCAGTGGGAGACCTGCTGGGCCTGTTAGCTGTGAGGGACGCTACCACACTGATGTCTTTAACTCCTTGGAGCCTTCAGTAGATGGTGCTATTAGTGTTAATCATCTTGGGTGAAGTAGCTGTGGATCCACATCCGGTGGGTGATGGATGCTTCAGGTCTGGGGGAGGCAGGAAGAACAAGCTGCCCCCACTGTTCCAGCTGAAGGTGGCACGCTGTGATTATGTGGTGCGGGGAGGGTGGGGGAGGCCGTCCCACTGTCTCCTTGGCAACAGGCTGATTAATATATGGGTGGCCTGAGCATATGGCGTGCCACAAGAACGAGGCAGGCTCATTATTATATCAAATCGCGGACCTTTGCCCCAGATCTTGATTTTCACGGGAGATTACAGAGTATCTACTTGACATGAGACTGGGGGGCACTACAGACATGCCTGACCTTTGCATGACTCCTGCAAAGGGGCGTGGCCACTGTCCACTGTGTCTCTATAGACTGGGACATTTATCAATTCAGTGGATGTATAACTGTAGCGTGTTAACTACCATACTGCTGGGTACGTGAGGGAAGTGAGATCTGCTACTACAGGTTGGGCGTCTCTCCAATTCCAAAGCTTCCCCCAGAGCATCCTCTAAGACAATGGAGACCGACTGTCTATTTGTGCACGCAGGAACCATTTCTTCTACTGTACAGTAGCTAGATACAATTATTCACCCTTACTATTAAAATGACCTGATATTGTGCTCTTAGATTGCTCTGAGAATATGTAATCTAATCAGACATGTGCTTCATTTTACAGTTTCTGTTCTAAATTTTCCGGTTGAGCCCATTTAACATTTTTTTTTATGCTGTCCAATTCCTGAAATCATAATTAAATGCCTGTTCCAGTTCAGATTACTGGAGCATCGTTTAAGACATCCTGGCAGTTTCATATAATTTTTTTTTTCTTTTTCTGAGTGGATTTTTTCTCAGCAGTCAAATCTGTTTAATTTCCACGGAGTTCAGAACCTCTCTGTTGGACTTTGGCAAAATCAATGGACTTCCTAGTGCGAGTGAAACCATCTGTAGTTTATGAGGAAAATTCAGGACCAGATTACCAGAAAGTGCAGGAAAAGCACACGTTTATGAAAACTATGCTATGTGACGTTAACCTTAGGATCACATTTATACACGAAGACACTGTTAATGCAGAGTGACTCTCCGAGCGAAGAGGTTGCTGGTTCAAGTCCCAGGAGCGACTTTGTTGTGAGGTAGGGAACCAGAAGTAGTTCAGAGAAACAAGCAGCTGGAATAATGTGCTAATTGCTAAGCACCAGAGGCAGGAGGCAGTCTCAACGAGGCCGTTCAAGGCTTCGTGACTTTCGGAGGCGGCAGTGAAGCTGGAGGCTCTATGATGTGACTGAGCCTGATTTGGTTTCTTGATTTACCCGCCTTTTTTTGCCAGGCTGGGTGTGGGGGGCAGCATGTGGCTCAGTGGGCTAAGCCTGTGTGTCTGTAATCACAAGGTCGCAGGTTCAAACCCAGCCTCA
>JAABNX020000021.1:10314017-10340188 GCA_015163995.2 Mormyrus lacerda
GAGGGAGGTGTGAAAAAGAATTTCCCCAATAAAGGAACTTCCCCACGGGGATCAATAAAAAAGTTGTGATTATTATTGTGATTTATTGTGTTTATGCTCTCTGCCCGCCTGGTCTGTGTGCCGGCTCTCCTGTTTCCCTTTACCCCATTCCACACACCCCCCCCTTCCTGTCGGGAGTCCGGAATCCATCAGACTCCCACGGCGTTTGGTCCTCCCCCATCAGAGATATCAACATTGCCCACTGCTACCTGTCAGCTGTGAACCCGGAACATAAAGGCACATGTGCTGGGAATATAAAGCCAGATACCTTCAGCGGGGGGAAACTCCCATGATCTAACACCAGTTAAGGCCTGGATCTGCCAGGATCCTGATGTTACGCAGCTGCCAATTCCAATCATCATTATCCGATCAGTTCCCGTCTGAAAACCCATAGCTGATTAATAGTACAGTGCGGGTTATGAATAATTATCCATATGTCTGTTTCCCATAACCATTTATGGTGAGTCTGGAGTCTGTTCTGGGAATTGTAGGGCACCAGTCCATCGTGAAGTATGGAGCACGGAGTGTTTGTGAGAGGAGACCATCTGAATTGACAGTGGTAATCAAAAGCACAAGCCTTGAAGAGTGAGGAGAAATAAACAGGGGAAGGCAGAGAAAAGGCTGCTTAGCGCGTCTGTGTTTTCTTCCTGTCACTGTCAGGGAAGCTGTCATTTTAAAAGTACCTCATTCTGCAAAATACAAAATATTCAGAAGGACAATTAAAAACAGTTAATGGGATGATTTTTTCATAGTAATAAACTTACCCTACATACATCTTCTCTCGGGGGCCTGGATCACAAAGCCAGATTTGTTGCTTAGCTGGATAACTTTAGATTTAAGGTACCCCAGTTTAAATGGATTTTGTCTTTGTTCACTTAGATTCAGCCCAGACTACCTTAAATCAGACAAGTTAAGCAAGAAACCCTGCTTTGTGGAATAGGCCATCTGTTTTAGGGATCACATCAGATTATTATTATTATTATTATTATTATTATTATTATTATGTGATCACTGAGACCCTAGATGTATTATGTCACATGGTGATGTGCTGAATAATGATATCTTAATTTGCAGCTGTGAGTATGAGACGGCATATTGCTTTCTGTCTTTAACCTCATTTGACAGCATGTATAAATAACCTTTCAGAATATTTTTTTTTTGGGAATTGCTTGGACATTCCAGACTGTAAGAACCCTTCATTACATTGTAGATTTAGGCCGCATAAATTCCTTATTTACTCTGGAAAATGTAATAGGCTGTAATCTGATTTAATGTCACGTAATCCTCTTTGTGAAGTAACATTTGACTTCTGCTTGAAAAGGCCCCAAATTGTGCTTTGAATATATTTCATTAGTCTGTAATTAATCATGTGCTCGGCTAATCCAGTTGGTATGTTTAAAATGGAGCCGACTATTCTTGCAGTGATTGACCAGTGATTGTTTGGCGATTGCAGTGATTGTGAATTTTCGGTTCACTGCCAGATTCACTAACATCTCGCTGCCTAGTCATGAGGTGTAGTGACTGGCTGCTCACGGATTGCCTGGCACCAGTACATGCTGAAATAAACAGCCTGTTTAGCAACACAAACTTTAATCGCTCTGGAGAAGCTGTCTGCTGCCTGTCCCCGAGCAAAACAGCTCCAAACTGCTACAGTACATTCTCCCATGCCCTCACAGACACAGAGCTTATTTATCAAACCTCATACAGAGGCAATAAGCCAGCTTGCTCCTTCTTCCTGGCCTCATAATGTAGTAGGGTCACATTTCCATGCAGGTTATTTCAGAGTTTAATGAGTTTGACACTTTGTTTAATAAGTTTAGCACAGGGGATCCTGTTTGTTCAAGCCTGACCCCTCCTGGCCAGTTGTTGCAATTAATTAACATGGGCACACATATTTTAAACTACACAGAGATGTAGTTAAGGTTGGGACACTCTTTTAGGCCTTATTGATACTGGTCTATCCAGTGCAGCAATATTATTACACTCTGAATAAAGTCAAATGTGTGTGTTTGACTTGGCCTATCTCTGCCTAGGGCAGTCCAGGTGTTTCATGTCTCCTTCGCTAACTCCCAAAGACTACTTTCTACCATCTCCAAGTTTCCGTGTGACGTGCTTTACTCTCTCTATCATCCCATCCAGGGTGGAGATGTGATATTATTCTGTACTGCTGTTTTCCTGCTTCAGCCGGCCTCTTTCATCAGTACTGCCCAGGTCACTCGAGACAACATCCTCAGCCATTTTTGATCTGATACTCATTAAGCTGGGATAATGGCTTCTAAATTTGCATCTCCCTGTACCAGACTGTGTCACATCTGGGGAAAACTTTTCAAATGAAACCCACAAAGGCCACTTTCCTTTGCAGCTGTTGCCTTCTTCTGTCTGTTCCTTACATTTAAGTAATAAATAAACCTGAAAGATCAAGTTCAATTCTTATTTTGTAACAATTAAACAGACCCCCTTGTTCTGAACCTCACAAATATATCTGATTCCAATGCATTTAATTTTTGTGTCTAACAGAGCAGCGTCGAGTGAATAACACACACACACACACACAAAATAAAGCAAAGAGCATGGACTTAATGAAGGAACTCATATGTGTATGTGACTCGTACTCCAAGTTTAAAGGCAGGAAGGCACGTTGTGCACTTACATTGTGAAGGAGAGCAGTTGTTGTGCTTGTTGCACGTGTCTTGTTGCAAATTTCCACTCCGCTCGCCCCTGGCTAATCTGTCATGCCGAACGGGATTAAGTTTGATAATTAAGAAACCAGGAAATGAGCCCACGTAATTGCTGCAGAATGTTCGGGTTTAATAAATCGGAAGTGTTTTTTTTTTGTAAGCTATGTGGGGAAAATTCTTAATTAGAAATGGACATGTTTGTGATTAGCCGTCGTTTGCGTGTAAGGTGTGCTGGAGTGGCAGTAAGTGCCGCTGACTGCTCACGGCCACCTTTGAAGTTAACTCGCGTGCCTTATTAGTGTCATTCACGGTGTCATTCGTATTCTGCTGACTGACGTCGATGGCGGGGCCGTCACTTCAAAGACCCATGTGACTTGGTTGCCAAGTTTAGCGTTAGGAGTCTGTGCCACTGCCTGCTGAAGCCATGAGAGCTGAAGATGCAGGCATCAAAATTTCAAAAAAAAGAGAAAAACCTCAAACTTACTCGCAGTCTCAGCTAGTGATACACAGCACCTGGAAACATAAGGCATGTTTTAACAATTCGCCTGAGCAGGTGGCATGACGTTATGTAAATTCCCTCAAGCAAGAATGTACAATATTCTGTTGCCTTACCCGTAGAGAGTGCATAGAAAGTTCTTGAATGTATTGGTATCTGAGCAATAGTTGCAGTGTACATACAGCTACCAGGTACTGTGTGTTTGTTTTGCAGTATATTTTATAAATTCACCTATAGCACCTATAGCAGGTTCCATGTAATGTAAACTGACCTGAAGCTAGAGTGTACGATGTTCTGTTGCCTTACCTATGACTGAGTTATAATTTTAGTCCTTGGGGCCCCAAACAGTCCACATTTTTGCTCCTTCCTAGGTCACAAATTGTCTGTACCATTTATTAGCTCTTCTTCATTGGCTGGGAGTTGGAAAGGAGCAAAAACGTGGACTGTCTGGAGGTCCCTGAGGACTGGATTGAGAAACACTGCTGTACAGCTTTACCTACAGCAGGTGTCTGGGCTTTGATCAAAAATTCTGTTGGTAATAAATTCCTGGGAGGGGACTGTGTGCTCACCTAATCACGGTGTGCTCTACAGAGGGGGCCCGTGAAACAGCCTGCTGCTGGAAACGCTCTGGATCTTGTTTGTGGAGATGGCCTCCTGGGACCGGGGATGTGGTTTGATTTCCTAGAAATCTCAGAGAGTGTGGTGTGGGATGGGGAGGATACAGATACACAGGCAATAATGCAGTATCAGCGCTGGCAAACAACTGGAGAAGTGTTTTTAATCTTTCTGTAGACAGCTTCATGAGTCTTTTTTCCCATCTTTTCATCACAAGCCAATTTCACTGGTTAAAAAAAAAACTGTGAGATACTTCACTTTCCAGGTACCTCTTGAAGGTAAAATTGGTCTGAGTGGGGGAAAAAAGCATTATCTGCAAATAGTGTATTTCAGAATATTTTAGTGTCTTTCACATCATATTTTGTACAGAAAAGCAGGCTATTCTATTTGATATTCACATCATTGGACTTAAATACTCATGAAAGGAAAGCGATGTGGTACGGAAAGTCTGTTTAAGGATGTATATGCATATTTCTCTGGTTTTAGTGAATTACAAATAACATTAGGTGATCTCTTTATATCTATTTATAATATTGTACATAAGTGTCTCAAAGGAGAGAAATATAGGCTGTTTGCTTTTTAACTCAAAACCAAATTTCCTGAAACGTGACTCAAAGACTACAGATGGAGTTGGGCCTGTTGATTTACTGACAGCAGAACCCTCAGTAAGGCGAGCAGCTGTCACTGAGGCGGCGGCCATTTTGGGTGTCGGGGGGGGGTTGGCTGCTTTGAATCTGGGTGCCTTGTCACCCCCTGCGGGCTGAGAGGATGCGATGACACAGATAGTGGGCCTCCGGTTGGCGTGATTCATTAAGAGATTCTTAAGACAGTCGGGATTCCTTGGGGCTTTGGGGGGGTGTCTGCGGAGACTCTCAGAGATGTCCTGAACAAACCAGCGACGGCCATCTGGTGACGGTAATAAGTGAAACATGTGACATTCTGTGCCACTACTAGTTCATCATAGAAAAATGACAAGGCATAGAATGCTCACGCCAGAGCTTTTTCATGTGTTGTCTTGAGCTCAAAAGATTAACTCTGTAAGTAAAGATGAGACCCTGATGATCATTGTTATTCTGAAACATTAATCAATTAGGCTTATATCCTGGTTAATATTTAGAGCGTATTTAGATCTCTGGCAGTGGGGGTTAGGGCACACTTCGGGTAGAGGTTGGTGGATTATGCTGATCGCTACTGGCTATGAGGGGCTTCGTTCGGCGAGTGTGCTGGCATCTCAATTAGAGGAGCTCTTTTAATGAACGCACTTTGGAAAAGAGCAAACCGTCCTCCCGGGATGTCAGACGCTTGGCGGTGTGAGCAGGAAACATGCATATTCACACCTTAAATGACCGTGCAAGCCGTGTCAGGATCTTTTACGGCATTGGGTAGTTTGTAAAAGTTAGCCAGTAGGTGGCGCAGTGGTATGGATGAACATTGTAACATTGTAACCCGGAGGTTGCTGGTCCCGGGAAATGCCTTGCAGCAGTAACCTTCAACAATTGACTTTCACGTGAATTTAAGTCTAGCTTTAAGATTTTTAAGACCAGTGTTCCTGGGATAAATTTCTAGTCTCCCATAACCCCGCATAAGTGGTTGAAGATGGATGGAAGGGAAGCAGAGTCACTGATAGATCTACAATAAAGCAGAGCATTACCCAGTAATCCAACACAAATGTCAGTGCGATTCTAGGTCATCTTGCTCAGATGCAGTGCTGGGCTTGGAATGAATCACCTGGGGCATCATTTATCAAAGTTGCGTATGCACAAAAAATGTGTTTATGCAACTTTTTATGCAAAATCCCATATTCATCAAACAAATCTTAATGGGAATACATAGGTATATTTATGAAAACTAAATGTATATGTAAACTCTATGTAAAGCATAGAACTGCAGGTAAACTAGCAAAATGATTTTGCATATGCCAGCAATTCATATAATCATCACTTGCCTTCATGTGAAATACAACATCTAAAAATGTGAACTGGGGTGTATTATTATTATTATTATTATTATTATTAGTAGTAGTAGTAGTAGTAGTAGTAATAGTAGTAGTATTATTAACATGGAATTTTATTAATTTTATACTGCTGGGATTCCAAAGCACCCTAGCCTGCAGCTCGATGCTGAATTTTGTAAATGCATCAGGTCTGCAACACCATGCTGTGGACACTCACTCTGGTGGTGAGTTGGATCAGATGGTGGGGAAAATGCCAGATATGATTGTTAGATCAAAACATATAGTGAGGGTGAGCTGGGAGCATCTGGCAGAGGCACCTGTCTCAGAGACTCGCACCTCTGGCATAACATCTCTTGAATCCTGAGGGGGGCTGGTGACATTGAACCTCCTTTGCTGAGACAGCTGTATGGAGCTGTAGCCATATGGTTGTTGATGCCTCTCATGGTGGCAGTCCCTGAAGTCGGAGGCGGACACCATCCTTCAAGTGAGCTTTTGTGCTCAAGAAGGAGGTCTTTCAAGCTTGGCTGGCTTTTGTGACTCCAGGAGCAGCTGATGGGTACCGGCAGGCCAAGTGGAATGCAGCTCTGGAAGTTGCTGAAGCAAAAACTTGGGTGTGAGAGGAGTTTGGTTTGGCCGCGGAACATGACTTTTGGTCACTCTTGTAAAGATTCCGGTAAACCATCAGGCGAGGATAGGAAGGCAGGGGTTTGCCCATGCTGGTTACAGCAGGGTTTGACCACCGTTGACCTCAACTGGGGATGTAGTCAGGCAGTGAATGGAATACTTCAAGGACCTCCTGAATCCCACTGACACGCCTTTTTTAGAGGAAGTAGAGCTAAAGGACTCTGAAGTAGTCAAAACACTCATCATTGTTGGCCTCTGGGGGTGGATGAGATTCTGAGTTACTGAAAGCTCTTGATGTTGTTAGGTTGTCTTAGCTGACACACCTATTTAACATTGCGTGAAGGGTGGGGACAGTGCCTCTGCATTGGTAGAATAGGGTGGTTTTCCCAATGTATAAGAAAAGCAACCAGAAGATGAGTTCCAACTTCAGGGGGATCACTCTTTTCAGCCTCCCTGGGAAGGTCTATGCTGGGGTATTGAAGAAGAAGGTCCATCCATCGGTCGACCCTCAGATCTAGGAGAAGCAATGCAGATTACATGCTGGTTGTAGAACACAAGACCAGCTCATCACCCTCACAAGGATACTACAGTGGTTGTGGGAGTTGTGGGACAAACCAGTCTACATATGTTTCTTGGACATGTCCAGTTCGGTGACCTCAGGATCACATTGATGTTTTTGGAAGATGATGTGATGCTGTTGACTTCATCGGGCTGTGACCTGTAGCATGTGCTAGGACCATTTGTAGTTGAGTTTGAAGCAGCTGAGCTTATAACCTCCAATTCTGGGGTTATGGTTCTCAACAGGAAAGATATGGATTGTTCTGTCTAGATTAGGGATGAGTTACTGCCTGAAGCGGAGTAATTTAAGCATCTTGGGGTTTTGTTTACTAGTATGGGAAGAAATAAGTAGGAGATTGAGTAATGCAGATGCTATACTATTCCGTCATAGTAAAAAGAGAGCTGACCTGGAAGGCAGAGCTATCCTGCATACCAGTTGATCTACTTTTCCACCCTTACCTATGATCATGAGCTTTGGGTAGTGACTGAAAAAGTTAAATTGCATATTCAAGCACAAGAAATGAGTTTCCCTCATGGACTGTCAGATTATATTTCTCAGGTGGTCTGGGAATGCCTTAGTACTTCCTGGAGGAGGTGGCTGGGGAGATTGAGGTCTGGGCATCTCTGCTTAGACTGCTGCCCTTGTGACCTCGCAGAAAATGGATGAATGGAGGGATTCCATTTATTTGTATAATCCAATGACTATGTATTTGCCTTGAAGATTTAATTCATTTCAAATATTATGTCTTGTCACCTCTTCCCATGAATTGAAAATATCACAATTGCCACTAGTCGCACTAAAAGTGAATTAGACATCTGACATTGGCAAACATGCATCTACATATAAAAATTGCTTATAGTCAGGAGAATGTGAGTGCATAATGGCACTCTTGCTTGTGACTGTAAATGAAAGGATTAGAAGGGAGCAATTTTTATGGACCACCAAAATTCTTTTTACTTGTTTGCACTAATTTGCATTATGTCCAATGTTTTTGTGTCAGGTTCAGTGCCTGGCTGTCCCAGTCCCATTTGTTTGAGCAGGTGTCGCTGGTCAACCTATTGCCTCTGTCTCGTAGCCCAAAGCCCCTAGTGTGTTTCCCAGCTCCCTCGGCTGCTGTGTAGCTCAATCCTTAGGTTTTTTTTTTGTTTATCTTTGTTTTTGCTTTGTGTCCCTGTTTATAGTCTACCCTGCCCATGCCTTGTTGAATTATGTTATGCTTATGTTCCTAGTCACTCCTATTTTAGTTAGCCTTTAGCATTCGTTGAAATGTTATAGTTTCTTGTATGTGTTCATTTGTAAGTTCATGTGTAACTTTTTCCACCTGATTCTTGTTGTCCCGTGCCTGTCCTCATTGGTTAATTTGGTTGTGGTCCACACCTGTCCCTTGTTAGCCTTGATGTCTGTATGTATTTATGTTTTTGTCCTCATCCTGTTCTTCTGTTGTTATGTTTTAGATGTAATTGTTTTGTGTGTCTTCATCTGTAGTTATTTCCCCGTTTGGTTCTCAGCTTTGTTCTGTTCCCTGGTGAGTTACTTTGTGGTTCTTTTTTTTTTTTTTTTTTTTTTTTTTTTTTTTTTTTTTTTTTTTTTTTTCCTATTTTTGTTCTTAACCCATGGTCCTTTTATTTTGTGGTTTTCCCCTTTGTGTTCTGTCTTGGTTTATAAACTCCATTTTTGTGATGTGCCGCTCCATGAATTGTCCCTCTTTTCCTTTCTTCACCATGCCATGCCGTAATACTTTGCCCTTGGTCTGTTCTCCCTACACTGTGGGTGAATAGTTAAATGTAAAAACTACATTTGTGGTGTTGTCCAGTGTTCCTAATGTAATCAGAGCAGTCGGCTCCACTGACATTGGGATGTAGGCACCTCAAATCAAATTAAAGTTTATTGAATACACAAAAGTATAGCATACCACAGTAGATGCAGGCAATGAAATGACTTCTAATTAAACTACTTTTGTTAATCGAAAATCATTTCATTAATGCGCAAGTGTAATCTGTGAAGCTGACATGACCTTCACAAGTATAGTAGCTGAATGGTCTGGGTGAACTTATAATTTGTTCATTATGAGTCTCACATACCGCATCAGTATCTCCCAAATGCTCTGGCACAGCACCACATAACAGGGCATCCCGTAATATAGATGCTATACACATGTCGAAGTTTGAGGGTGAAGATGTGGGTTTGCGTCCGACACTTATAGTCACACCAGCCCCGTGTGCAGCAAGTTGTGTCTTCAGATCTGACCACCTTTTCCTGGGGCTTTTTGTGCCGCATGATTTACTGCAGTGGTGATTTGTTGCCATTTAACACACTTTTAAAGATTTTACTTCATCATCATTGCACAGTACACAGACGGTGAAATGCGAATGGACATGTAATCCAAAAGTGCCGCAAATAGCGGTACAATATATACGTGTGAGATAAACAGTTGTGATAAATGTTATTAATATAACATTTTGCCATGCCTCCACCTCACACTGTTCAAAGTTCCTCTGCTTTGTTTTTTATTTACCGTCGCTATCATGTAACTCTACAACCAGAATAGGTTTATTTGCATATTATATGACCATGCAGTTCATTTTCATAAACAATTTATGGTTATTTGTGGGTGTAAGGGTAGATTTGCAAGCTTGTGCATGTATGCACATTTACATGATGATTTTGACTTATCGAAGTGTAGTGTAAATCGCATGCCGGATTGGATGTATCTGAATTTTTTTGTGCATGCATCTTTTTCTTTTCTTGTGTATCCATTTGTTCATGCTCCTGGACTTCTGGCATCCTCTCTGTTGTTATAAAAAAACGGTTCTTTGAAGGGAACCAGATCTTATAGCTCCATTCTCTTCCTCCTTTCTTTGTTCTTTTTTCTTTCTTTCTTTTTCTTAGACATCCCACCAATATAACTTTATTTCCAATTTGTGGACTAGGTTTAACAGCACTAAATTACTTATCCCTCTGCTTTTTCAGTGAATTTAGTACTTTGAATTTACCATATGTATGACATGTGTTATGTGAGTATAGTTCCCTTGGCTTGTATGCAATTCATACAAGGTTTAATACAAAAAAAAAATTATTGGCACAAAATCTGCTCACTGTGTTTAACCTAACACAACAACAATAGTCTACTTCTGCTTCATGTAAAGGGGAGTGGAGTATATTTGAAGCAGGCAGTGAAATTTGGGCGTAACAATAAAAAGAATGGCTTTCAATGACTCCCATTGTTCGTACCTAAGAGTCGTGTAACAGAATCGGATCATTTGCAGATGTAACATCACCAACTCTCTGTCCGAGCGGTTAGACCTGTGTCAGGATCAGGATTGAAGCAGTCTGTCCAATTCCATGATGGTGTCATGGTGGAGAATACAGTTGTATATAGTTGTGGTCACTGGTCATCCTTCCAGCTGTCCCATTTGGACAGCAGAGAAAGCAAACTTGCTCACGTGTTCTCTTCTCTCTCTGACTTTTTTCTCAGTGCGGGCATTAAACTTATTCTTCAGCCAGTTAACAGCCACCAGTCATGTTCTATTACCCAACCATGAGAAAACAACAGTTACTGTTGACCTGCATGGTGTAGATTGCCCCTTGCTGGAGTGAGGTGGTCCGTCATGTCACACGGTCCCATGTCCCATGATACATTTCACCTTTGCTGGGGATTTCTGTTCCTTAAAGGAAAGTGAATCTTAGCAAAATACGTAAAGATTATTTCATGCATACAGTAGCAAATGACACGTTTAACCAGTAAGGGTGTCTTGTGTGTCCCCCCAGGTAACCGGCCCTACGTTGTGCTGACAGCACGGGTGCACCCAGGGGAGAGCAATGCCAGTTGGGTGATGAAGGGCTCCCTGGAGTTCCTGTGCAGTGACGACCCAGCAGCGCAGGCCCTGCGCGAGGCCTACATCTTCAAGGTTATCCCAATGCTCAACCCCGACGGCGTCATCACAGGCTCGTAAGTACACCGCCCTCCAGCACGTCCCTGGCACATTGTAACCCTGGCTACCCAAAGCATTCTTCACTGTCTCTGTGAAAGCGCCTTTGACGTAGGTATTCAGTATGCAGTTGTACCAGCCTCCTTTTTCTCGTAAAGCTCCCCTGCCCTATCGACAGGCCGCCCTGGGTAACAGGCAATCGATGTCCTCTCCTGTTCCCCCTTTGCCTGACTGCAGACCCTATTTCCTTCGTTCACTGTGCCTGGACCATGCCAGTTCTGACCTGCGATCGCGTGTCTGGGGAGGCCTGGGCAAACGTCATTGATCAGATTGGCTAACTGTATTATGCTGTTTGTCTAGGGCCGAAGAAGCGTGTGAGCGTCGATACGAGCCAGTTGCTGCCGGTTGCTCTATTGACAAAAACTCATTTTTCCCTCCTCCGGGAGCACTGTCAATAAAAGCGCTGCATTGATGGGCCGGCTGCTGTGTGTGGAGGTGCTGTCACAGGCTGAGCTGCAGAATGCAGGCAGGAGTGAGAGGGACTGCAGTGGAAGTCTGCTTCCCAAACACCTGAGGATGGAATTAGCTCTGCTAATTAAAGCTGTGTGGGCCACGGTGACCTTACTGGTGTCTGGTAACATCTCTGCGCTTTCATGCTTGTGGCCACACCCTCACCACCTCTTCCTGAAGAGGCAGAGCACCTACTGTTTGCTAGACCTTTCCTTGAACTTTCTGTGGCTTGAAACATGACTGCGGACATTTACAGGGCTGAGGGTTTGATCCCAGCATGAGCTCTGTGCATGCTGTGTGGGTGTGGGTGAATGTGTGTGTGTGTCGCCCCACTCTGGAAACTCCTCTTGCCTGCCACGGCACATCCACATTCATTTGAGGTGATTGGGTAGATTTTCCCTCAATGTTGTGGTTAATGTCCCACCCACCATAGACATAAATGAGAAGCACTAGGTCACTGTGACTCATTTGGTAATGGGTTACTGACATGTGATGTAATTTGTATTTTATGTATTTATTTTCATATACAAACCTATTTACTGCTTCAGGTGAAGGTATAAGATTTTGGAAATGTTCTGATACAGTCATTAAAACTTGCACCTATTTGCTGTTTGAAATTTAAAACAATTGACTAGGGTTGCATGATTTGTGGTAAAATATGAATCATTATTTTTCGTCTAAACATTAAGATTGCTGTTTTCTGTTATGATTCTTCAGCAATATATTTCTGTTGTTATTATTATTTTTATTATTATTAGAGTGCTGGTGCTCCCTGTTTTGCTGTATAGCTGGATAAATCTGATTTTTATGTATAAATATGCATATGCATGCTCCTCTCCTGGAGCTGACACCTTACCTTGGTGGAGGGGTTTGCGTATTCCAGTGATCCCAGGAGTTAAGTTGCCCGGGGCTTTATGCCCCTTGTAGGGTCACCCAAGGCAAACAGGTCCTGTGTGAGGAACCAGGTGAACTGCGGGTCATCAGACCCCTTATGATGAGAAATAACATTAATTCACGTTTTCCCTCACCCGGACATGGGTTGCGCCCCCCCCCCCTCCCCCCCAGGGGTGGGGCTCGAAGGCAAATGTAATGGACGAAAGGGTAGCCTTCCTTCACCTTCGGGTGGGGGGAGAGGTCTTGACTGTTGTTTGCGCTTATGCACTAAATAGCAGTTTAGAATACCCACCCCCACCATTTTTGGAGTCCTTGGAAGGGGTGTTGGAGAGCGATTCTCCTGGGGACTCTCTTGTTGTTGTTGTTGTTGTTAATGCTCATGTGGCCAATGACAGTGAGACCTGGAGGGGTGTGATTGGGATGAACGCCTCTCCCGATCTGAAGCTGAGTGGTCTTTTGTTATTGGACTTCTGTGCTCATCATGGATTATCCATAATGAACACCATGTTCAAACATAAGGACACCCTAGGCTGCAGTTCAATTTCATCGGACTTGTGGCTGCATATATTGGACACCTGGGTGAGGAGAGGTGTGGAGCTGTCAACCGATCACCACCTGGTGGTGGGTTGGCTCCGCTGGTGGGGGTGGAAGCCGATCAGTCCTGGCAAACCCAAGTGTATAGTGAGGGTCTGCTGGGAACGTCTGGTGGAATCCCCTGTCAGGGGGAGTTTCAACTCCTACCTCCGGCAGAACTTCTCCCATGTCCAGAGGGAGGCGGGGGACATCGAGTCCGAATGGGCCATGTTCCGCACCTCCATTGTTGAGGCAGCTGACCGGAGCTGTGGCCATATGGTGGTCGGTGCTTGTCACGGCGGTAATCCCCGATTAGTGAGGGATGCCGTCAAGCTGTAGAAGGAGTCCTATTGGGCCTTTTTAGCCTGTGGAACTTCAGAGGCAGCTGGTGAGTACCAGCAGGCTAAGCGGAACACGGCTTTGGCGATCAATGAGGCAAAAACTCAGGTGTGGGAGAAATTTGGCGAGGTTATGGAGAACGACTTTTGGACGGCTACGAGGAAGTACTGCTCCACTATTTGGCGGCTCAGGGTATGAAAGCGGTACTGCATCAACACTGTTTATGGTTGGATTGGGTACTGCTGACCTCAGCTTGGGACATTGTTAGTCGGTGGAAGGAATACTTTTGAAGACCTCCTCAATCCCACCGACACACCTTATAATGAGGAAACAGAGTCTGGGGACTTGGGGTGCACTCTGGGGCAGAGGTCACTGCGGTGGTTAAAAAGCTCCTCGGTGGCCAGGCCCCGGGCATGGATGAGATCCGCCTGGAGTTCCTCAAGGTTCTGGATGTTGCAGGGCTGTCCTGGTTGACATGCATTTGCAGCATCGCATGAACATCGGGGTCAGTGCCTCTGGATTGGCAGACTGAGGTACTGGTCCCCCTCTTCAAAAAGGGGGACTGAAGGGTGTATTCCGAATATAGGGGATCACACTCCCCAGCCTGGAGAGGAGGATCCGCCAAATTGTCGCACCTCACATTCAGGAGGAGAAGTGTAGTTTTCGCCCTAGCCGTGGAACAGTAGATCAGCTCTATACTTTCGGCAGGGTCCTTGAGGGTGCGTGGGAGTTTGCCCAACCAGTCTACTTGTGGACTTGTGGAAGGCATTCGACTGTGTCCCTCGGGGAGTCCTGTGGGGAGTGCTTCAGGAGTATGGTTACGAATACAAGCGGCCGAAATGAGTTTCCTTCTCAGGGTGGCTGGGTTCTCCCTTAGAGATAGGGTGAGGTCCTCGGTCATTCAGGAGGGACTCAGAGTAGAGCCGCTGCTCCTCCGCATTGAGAGGAGCCAGATGAGGTGGCTCGGGCATCTGGTCAGGATGCCTCCTGGATACCTCCCTTTTTAGGTATTTCGGACATGTCCCACTGGGAGGAAGCCCGGGGGAAGACCCAGGACACGCTAGAGAGACTATGTCTTGACTAGCCTGGGAACACATTGGGATTGCCCCAGAGGAGCTGGACGAAGTGGCCGGGGAGAGGGAAGTCTGGGTTTCCCAGCTTACACTGCTGCCCCCGCAACCTGACACGGAAAAGCGGTAGGAGATGGATGGATGGATGAATGCATGGACATATGCATGCTATCCAGTAACCTGAGACAGACTTGACTCCTTTAATACTGTGTCTCTTCGGAGAATCCTTGGGTCCCTCTATTTTGACTTTGTGTTGAATAAAATGTTGCTCAGAGAGTCCCGAACAAGGCACTTTATCTGCATTGCGAGGGAGCGTCAGTTATGGTACTTCAGCTATTTAGCGCGTTTCCCTGAGGGTGATCCGGCTCGCAGGTTCCTCATTGCTGAAGACTCGCGCGACTGGACCAGGCCAAGGTGACACCCACGTAATACCAGGCTGAGGCAGATAGGCAGCCATTTCCAGAAGGTGGGACTGGATCGCGTATTGCCCTGGGGGGGGGGGTTGCCAACCGGGATCCCAAGGTATTTCATACTGTGGAGGATGCGGCAATGCAATGTAACCAGTGCGTGGTCCCTCAACCTGACCTGATTATTATTATCATCATTTTCCATTACACATAGTCTTTATGAAGATGTAATAAAAAAATATATATATATATCAATTAAGTGAGCCGTTTGAAATCCAATTAAGCAGCAGTATAATTAGTTAGGCATCATTCATTAAAGTTTGCACTTTATTTAGTTTGAAGTTTACCTCCATTGTTTGTACGTGAGCTCTGCATGCAACTCTCCAAGCCAATCATATTCATTTCCATCCTTCGTTGTTGACAGTGTGGCTTGTTCATGAGAATTTTAACAAAAGTCAGTGAGGCAAACAAGAACCGGTGGCCAGAAGACATTGGTCATTGCTGTTTGGAAATATTTTGGTTGAGAAAAAACAACTGATTTATTGGCAGGGTCTGTTGGCAGAACTCACAGCAACAAGTGTAAGAGAATCTGATTATGCTGATGCTGTTAATTTTATATGTATATTTAGGTTTCTATGGTTGTCATTAAAATGTTCTTGAAATTCATAAAATTTTAAATTAGTGTGAATTATCAGGATACCAGAAGAGACTTTTTGGCAGGTTATTCAGAATGCAAACTACTGACACCCTCTATTGGTAGGTAACATCATTTCACCTGGGATCACTACAGTGCATCCATCCATCCATCCATCCATTTTTTGTAACCGCTCATCCTATTCAGGGTTGCAGAGGGTCCGGAGTCTATGGGAAGAACCCATAATGGGTTGCCAACTCATCGCAGCGCCACTACAGTGCATTTTAATCTTAGTAACAAGTTCCATTTCTCTCTAGTTTGTTTTTGGTAAATTTTAAACTCTTTTAATACTCGCACTCAAACCTTTTTTGTTTTAGGAATATTGTAATATTTATTGCCAATATTTCAAATGCTTACAATTTTCCAATATCGTTCAGCCCTAGTTTCTAGGCTACTTGAAGTAGCTTGTAAACCAGCAAAGAATTGTTAGGGCTGTGTTGATAGAAATTGCCATTTGCCATAACTGCCCAAGGCACCGGCTATTAAACGTTATTGAATGCTACTGCAATTTAGCTATCTCTCAATTTCAAGTGAATTTCAATTTTCAAGTCAATTTCAGTTTCAGTTTCAATTTAATTTAATTTACTCAAGCTACTTTTCAGTGTTTTACATTATCTTTTTGCAACAACCAATAGTCTTATTTTGTATGGAAAGAAAGAAATATTTTGATCGTTGCACATTTCTTCATGTGGGGTGTGGTGAGAGGGGTTTACTGAATATTATTTGAATAACTGAGTTACTATTAATTCTGCCGGAATTGTCCATCTCCAGTACTGCCCGATATTCATTAACAATCAATAGATACATTTAGGTCCAATGTGTGAATCTTTGCTGATATTGCCGGCCGATATTTAAATTTTATCAATGTTTTATCAATAGTAAGCAGCACTAGATCTAAAGAAGCTACTGAAATAATGGAGATGATTGCATTGGATGATCGACCGTTTCCCGTGGTGGATGTCAAGGGATCACATAGGCCGCTACATTCATTCATTCATTCATTCATTCTTCATTCATCAGCTTCAAAGCACCATCCTGCGTCTAAAATGCATTTTTAAACCTTTGTTTTCCACAGAAATAAAAAAGATTGTTTAGGCTTACAGTATGAATGGAGATCATAATTTAAGAATAATTAGTCATGCCACTATACTTTTGACCACCGAAATTTCTGTTTGATCGCAGTATTTGAAGAAGCACTTTTTCCTGTGACTGAGGGATTATAGTGAAGCACCCTGTTTCATATGATCATATCACACACACAGCACACGGTATATTTTAAGGTAATTAGCAAAAAGAAGTCCCCCCCATTCCCCCCAGAAAGTGGGCGAACTGGAGGAGGGACAGGCGTGAGCCAGTCTGGTGCCCCTGATAGTTTTCACTTGGGAAATGTGTTTCCTCAGCTTCCCAATAAGACACGTCTGTGTCACACCGGTGGAGGTGTGTTTCTGTGTATGGCGGCGGGGGGAGGGGGGGCGAACATGTGACCAGTATAAAATGGGAAGCTCAGGCTGAAAAACTCTCCTGCAGAGTCCCTGGTGTGTAGCCTTTTCGATTCACTTGACGGGGACGACGTTGCACCTGCGGTGGGGAGGGGAGGGAGCCTGTACCACGTCTGTGCCTGTGTCTGAGGAGAACGGCAGTGTCAGCTTAAGGTTATTCCAAGGGAAACCTCACCAAACGGAAGAATAGTGGCGAAAATATACGCTTGCAATAAAAGGGAACATCGTGTTCCTGTTAGCTTATGCAGGCTGGTCGGGTTAGCAAGGGGGATTTCATACACTTCGCAGACAGGCGCTTTGCCTGTGAAGATGAGGTACAGCAGGTGCGGGACAGGGAAAACATTTAGTCTCTCTAATGCTTCCTGCTGAGAATCCCTAAATCATACCTTACTTCTGTGATATTGCCTTAGAAAAATGATATAAATTCCATGCTTTATATGTGTAGCAGTGAGGGATTTGTCTGGCAAATGATCTCTGAGTCTTCTTTGAGTGTTGTGTCATATTGTCCGAAAGACCAGGGTTAGCCTTCTCTTCTCCGGGCCCTTTGATTCCTGTCTCTGTTCAGCTGAGAGGGCCTGCAGCCTCTCAGATTATTGCCCTCTGACTCCAAAGTGAATTTCAGTAGAGCACAGAGCTCCCACTCTGAGAAGCCGAAGTCCATTATGATTCCCTTAGCCGCCTCAGAAAGACAATACGCTGTTTTAGCCTGTTCTTTGGTTTGGCCGATGAGATTTAGGGCTGAAGTGCTCACACTATGGAATTGACTGACTGGCCGAGATGGCGGCTCTCCGCTCTCCCCTGTGAAGCCATATGGCTCCTCCTCTGCATCTTCTGGGCCTTGATGGCTGTAATTGTGCAGGGGAGCCAAGCTCAACCCTGGGGAAAGTATGCGGTTATGGGCTACCTGTACCTCAGATATTGGTTTGGTTCAGGTGGGAGCCAACTTATAGCAACCACCACTTACTCCATTGACCTTGGGGGAAAATGTGCTGAGGGGCTTTCTTTTGGCCAAATTTGAAAAGTAGTTGACGCAAAATGTCCCGCCGAAAAACAAAGAGCCAGCAGCGGGTGCTCACATTTATCAGGGAGAGGTGAAGCTGCCCAATATGATGAGATTATCTGTCCTGCCTTAATGTGGCTATAATGAAACCAGACTGATGTTTTTGGCTTAAAACTGTGACAGGACAGAGTACTATAGAGGAATATGATGGACCTACGTGTCCCTTTGTGTCCCTAACCGGGGGGAGAGGATGAGTATACAGTGATATACGAAAATGCATTTTAAGATAAAAACAGATGTACAATGTGGCCTTTAGGTCATTTTATATTAATCCTTATTCAGTTACATTTAAAATAAAACGTATGTGTCACCCTCGTCCCACGCTACGTGACAGTATCAGTATGCCTTCATAATGTATTCATTAAGTATAATATTCATAAACAATTCATAAACATCATGTATGTATACCTTAACATCCTAACATCCATTAACAGCTGTAATATACATTAATAATAACAAACATAATCATGCAATGTTTGTTATTAATGTATATTAAAGCTGCTAAGGTATGTTAGGATGTTAAGGTATACTTGCATGCTGCTTATGAATGCTCTACGAATGCTCTATCAATGCATTATGAATGCATTATGAAGGTGCTATGAATGCATTATGAAAGCACTACTATATATATATATGTATATATATATATATATATATATATATACTGTATATATTTACACACATAAACACACACACACACACACACACAAGACAACAGAAGGAGTGGGGTTAAACAGCTGGAGTAGAATTACAATTGGCCCTAGACTTTGGGGTCTCCTGTGGCAAACCGGGGATAGGGAGGGCATGGTGATTTTTTTCCATGCTTTTACAAAGCGTCCATTTATATTTCTATCAACAAAATGCCCAGTTTACTTGTTCAGCCCAGTCTTCAGTTCTTCTAGGAATGTATTCATAGATGTTGTCATGGCATATTGGACTAATCTTCCAGGAATGATGGAGGTGGACATTATCTTCACACTATGTACATTGTTACATCCCATCAAGATTCAGTGATGATTAGATCTGCTGATGTAACCAACCATGGAACAGGTTGATTGTATCCTGGAGTTCATGTTGCCACTTCTGAATCTTTTCAATTGGCTGCCAATACCAACAGCCACTGTCGCTTGAAAGCAGCCCTGAACGTGCTCCTAACCCTAATCCCCTGTGGCTGCGTGCGAAAAGCTGCCATGTGGCTTCTCATGTTGGAGCTGGGCGATTCACAGGCTTTTTAAAGAAGATAAAGCCATTATTGTGCCACATCTCTTTTCGCGATGATGCTCCCATTTTGTCTCGTGTCATCAATCCAGCGTACCCCTATTCAGCCCATTTTCTTTTGTTTCTCAGATGGCTTATATTTAGAGTTCAAGGAAATCCACTGTTAAAAATACAGTTTCTATAAATGAATGATATTTCCAAAGTCAGTGAATAAGCATGTTAAATAATCGTGATCAAATTACATTGTAATTAATTTCATATATTGACCTAAATAAATGTGATTATGAATTTTTGTGGTAATCCAGCAGCCCTGGAACATATTGCTTTTTCCCTTTACTTAGGAACCCAGGTCTTGTGCTCCTTACACCAGGTAAGGCATCTTTGTTCATTGGCTTTGGGTGCAGATGGTTTCCAAACTGCCACCTTCCCACGAATTCCAGTGGAATTAAGGATGTGGTCTTTGTTGAGACTTTGCTCGGTCACAGAGGTACTGATTCTATTCTCTGTTCATTCTGCTGTTGAGCAAGTGTCCTTCCGTGGTTCCCTCAGTCCCTGTGGGTGAGCTTTGATTTGTGACCGTGATTCTTCTTTGCTGTTGTCGTTTGTCTCTATTTAGTGTTATGCTGTCATAATTTATGAGACTGCTCCCCTTGACACAATACATCATTTTGCGGTTTTTGTGACTCTTCGGTCTCTTTTGAAGGCTGCTAGTGGCCTCATGTTGCTTTGAAAGCCCAGATATCAAAGTGCTGATTGTCAGCTCTCTTTTATAGGTGACACTTACTGCTAGCTGACATTCAGCCTAATATGACTCACCTTTATAGAGGCTTTGTAGTTCTGATCTAGTTACTGTGATCTAGTCCTTATTCATGTACTTTTTCTGTTATTTTGTCTATGTCCACCCACTGCATGCCACAGTATCATTTGGTAACGCATTACTTCAACTGCACTTTATTAATGTGTAGAATATTCATTATACCTTCATAATGCATATAGAAAATTCATTAGCAGCATGCAAGTAACATCCTAACATGCCTTAACAAGTGTAATATACATTAAAAACAAACATTGTATGATAATAAGAAACATCGTAATAGTATAATCATATATTTTATGTTAGGATGTTAAAGTATACTTGTTTGCTGCTTATGAATATTCTATGAATGCATTATAACATTTACTGCTGTTTTTTGAAGTGTCTTAAGATTAATGTCATCATGGGTGGTCCGTGCCCTTTTATGTATATGCCCTGCTTCAAGTCCTGCTCTGCCGCTCAGGATGCTCCCCCTACTGTATATTTCCGCACTTTTCCTTCTGGATGCTGGTTGGCCTGCTGCCCTCTTGCTTGCAGTTTCCTAATCTGTCCCATTCGCCCCGCGTGATTGTTGTGGGCCCCGTGGCCACACCTGGACTCGCTTTGCACCCAGGGCCAGCTGTAATGAACCTACAGCAACCTTTCAAGGATGAAGTGGTCGAAGAGCGAGAGAGAGAGAGTGAGCACTCGTGTTCAGTGTGGTTTCCGAGTAATGAATATTAAGATGGTTAGGTTAATGATAATCAATTAGCAAATGTATTTCAATGACAGGCATGAAGGTTAGTGAATATTATGCAGCATTGCAGATATACTGTATATATTACAGCTATGAATATAAATACAACGTAATTTAAAATGTTATTCGCCGTTTATCCTGGTTATTTTGACCTTAATATCAATTATGCAATTAATGCAGCACATCAGGTCAACATAGTTATTCATAAGTGGATGTGATAATTTTAACTGCTGTCTTTACACACGAAGTGTCTTCCTTACCAATATATTTAAAATGATCAAGCCCATAATTATGAAACTTATTGTCAAGAGAATTTTCAGTGATATACAGAGGATGTCTTCTGTAATATTATCCATACCTTTTCAAAGCATGTTTATTTGCACCTTGGCTGTCAATTAAAAATAACAATGCATTAATATCAGTTTAGCAATCTATAGTGAGTGAAATATTTAGCTCTGTGTGTTGTGGAGCTTCTGTGACTGATGTCGCGCTCTCAACAAGTGAATCTGAAGGTTTTATTAGACATTTATAGTGAAATCACAATACAGGTAGATTGACACAAAAGCCTGATTACCGAACACCCCCATACACATAAGATGTGACAGCTAAATAAAAATGCAAAGCTTGTATCAAGTCATTTTCAGCCAGGCAGAGCCTCTCCTTCCAAGCTTCCGGAACCTTGCTCAGGCTGTGTTCACCCAGCTGTGCCATGATTGCCTGTTGTTTGGGACAAACCGAATAATTCAACAATTCCCAATGTCAATGGGAAATGGCTGACTTCAATTATACTGGAAAGAGTTCTGCCATTTTCCTGAATGGGCACACTTGTTCCTTCCTTCCAGCAGACAGGAGACCCCTTGGCCTAACACGGACCGAATGTAAAAAGCTTGACCCCATTTCATTGTGCTGACTTAGAGACAGAATTCATTTCCAAGGTATTTGCTGGGCAGTTCATATCTGTGACTCATACTGTCAGTTGAACTTTTGCCATTGGGAGAAGTAGCCCAGAAACATTCTGTGTGTGTGTGTGTGTGTGTGCCTCTTTCACTCTCTTTCTCTTGAAAGGTGATTGCTTTTCTGCTGAAATCAATCGTTTTCTCCTCCATCACTTTTTGGCATTGCGTCCCTTTTCTCTTTTCCTTCTGCTACTTGTTGATTTCAGGCCTACTGAGAGAATAGCTGTTCATAGACCATCAGCGGTTCGGTGAATAAGTCCAGTGGCTCTTTCATGCCCTCAAAGCATTGGACACTCCAGATGCACATAGTCTTCTATCATATTCCCAGCATCTGCTCACTACTGGTTTGCTCTTCATCAAGGCACATTCTCATAATGACACCTTTGCTTTTGTATGGAGGTTGTGTGTGAACCAAACTATATTATCTATTAAATACACCAATACACAGAGAAGAATAAATATTGAACAACTTTATTATCTGCACTCCCCTATACATTGTATTTAATTAATTTCAGGGTTTTGAGTTGGAGGATTATGTTTGGTATTGCCTTTCAAAAATTTTAATAGGTTTCATTGCAGTATTTTTTTTTTTTTGCCTGGGTTTTATTTTTCATGAATAAAAGATGATTACTGGTCATTTCATCATACTGTCACTTCTTAGACCATTCAGATGAATCCCATGTGAAGGTGACCTGCACAAACCTGAACCTGTGGGAGGAGCTGCTTTAGTGCAGAGAGGAAATGCAGAGCTATTCCACGGTTTTACCCTGTTGATGCGCAGAGAAGAAATGCAGAGCTATTCCACGGTTTTACCCTGTAGATGCGCATCAGCGTGTGACACCGGTGCTCTGTCAGGCTGGCCTGTGATAAAGGGAGCTTCCCTCCGTCATTCGTCACTCCGCCAGGCCGTCGCCAAGCGCCTGGACGCCAGACCGCGGTGGAGCCCCAGTTGTGACCTCCTCCTGAGATTCTGTCTGGAACCAGCCACTCGCCTCTATCTGACAACAAATAGGGAACACACACACGAGCCCCACAGCAGGCTGATTATCATACAGAACTGCGGGTTTCTACGGCTTTTTGGAAGGTTCTGGAGTCACACACTGGCATTTTAAAAGGAAAAAGAAGCACTTCATTAATTATGCACTGAATTTACAAGACACCCGTAAGAACCTTGCATTTCTGATTCCTGGTTCTGCCTGCTGTTATTCCCATCTAGGGAAGGTCAGAACGGGAAACACAAAAACAATGATGGGAAAGAAAGCAAACATGAAACTTACCTCTAAGCCACCAGGCTGATACCAAGGCCACATAAAATGCAAGCAATGAGGAGAGTTTTTATTACATTAAGAAGCTGCTTTCAGAGGTGGACGATGCCATAATAACAAAAAGAAAGATGAATGAAAATATATTATTCAACTTAAAAAGGAAACAAAGGGAATATTACAGGGTTACTTCTCACAAGAAAATCTAGCAAAAGGGCACTTGGTGAATGAGGGGCTTTACAGCTAAGAAGCGGAGACACTGAGAGGCTTATGGGGTAATACTCAGCATGGACCTCTGCCTTCCTGATTGGTGGCTGTGGTCGGCGCGATGGACCTCTGCCTTCCTGACTGGTGGCTGTGGTCGGCGCGATGGACCTCTGCCTTCCTGGCTGGTGGCTGTGGTCGGCGCGGTGGGGTAATGCTCAGCATGGACCTCTGCCTTCCTGACTGGTGGCTGTGGTTGGCGCGGTGGGGTAATGCTCAGCATAGACCTCTGCCTTCCTGACTGGTGGCTGTGGTCGGTGCGGTGGGGTAATGCCCAGTATGGACCTTTGCCTTCCTGACTGGTGGCTGTGGTCGGCGCGGTGGGGTAATGCCCAGCATGGACCTCTGTCTTCCTGACTGGTGGCTGTGGTCGGTGCGGTGAGGTAATGCTCAGCATGGACCTCTGCCTTCCTGACTGGTGGCTTTGGAAGGTGCGGTAAGGTAATGCTCAGCATGGACCTCTGCCTTCCTGACTGGTGGCTGTGGCCGGTGCGGTGAGGTAATGCTCAGTATGGACCTCTGCCTTCCTGACTGGTGGCTGTGGCCGGCGCGGTGGGGTAATGCTCATTATGGACCTCTGCCATCAGCCACTACCCCTTTGTTTCTTCATGGGCGGATTGACACAGGGCACTGTGTCATAATATGGAGCTAAAAACATTGATACGCACACAAGTATGGCCCAGTCATGGGTCATAACAAGACTTAATTGTGTTAATTATGGATTTTAAATATTGAATTCTTACTTCCATTGGCTCTTCAGATTAGTAGCCCAGCTACTTAATCCCTGCCGGTTTTTCTCTCTCTAAAAGCCCTGGTTTTATGCTAACTTCCCATTGTTCAACGAGCTGTGAGGTCCTTCTGTTTTGTTTAAAAGCTACTTTTAAATGTTATTTTCCTTTTATGGAAACCTTCAGAAGACGAACCACAGATGACGACATGCTCAACATACACACTTTTCTTAACAATATTTATTTTTAGAACAATTTGTGATTTACTTAAATTCAAAGGAAACATGCCTATACTTTTTCCAGATAAAACACCAGTGAGCTCCATACTGTATACCAGTTTGTTTTTCAAAGAGAAGTACATTTATGAGAAGATGTATTAGACAGAACTCTGAACACAGACTTGAGAAGCAACCAGCTTTTATTTGCTGCTTCAGGGCGGACAAGCAGAGAGGGAACAGGCAGTAGCGTGGTCATATGTCAGAAACCAGTTGGCAGCAGGGAGGCTTGGGGACAGGATACCAGACGTGAAGTGAAACCATGGATCAGTCCGCGGATGAAGGTATCACACAAGTGTCGTCACACACTGGGGAACTTCAGGGAGAGGATGGGCAGGGGGGCAGTGGGTCCGGGTTCGAGGGCAGATCAGGCAGTGCAAGCAGGGCGGGTCGGAGCTAGAAAAAGAACACAAGTTAGTTTGCTCAGCACTTCTCATCAAGAATGGACAATACCGCGCGTCTATCCATCGATTGTTAAACAGATCACTGTGTCTGTTGCATTCTCATAAGGAAGGAAATAGATCACAAGCTGTGAAGAAATGCATTTTTTTCTGGAACAAGATATACCTAAAATATAAAGTAAAAAACTGAAAGTGATCTCTCCTGTTAGTCCAAACGTCTGAATGTAAAAGTATTCATATTATTTGGTCATTTTTGGAGTATGGGGGTCATGGTTGGATTAGGCACATACACCAACATGCCGGTTTGCCTCCTGTCCCCACCTCTGTGTGTGTGTCTATGCTCTTCGCGGGTTTTTACAGGTTGCCATCTACTCTTTAAGAACAGATTAATTATTTTTATCTAAGTCACCCATTGTGTACGTGCGCATGCACCCCATTTGACTGACAGCCTGTGCAGGGACTGCGGCACGCATCCTGAGAGAGGTATCAGGCTCGCCATGACCGTATAAAAGACAGGGAGATGGATTATTAGATTATATAGAGCCAAACCAAACATCTATGTTCATATCCTGCTTTATTAAAAGTGAATGACCAGTGTCATAATGAAAAACAAAGTAGACTAATGACTTGGGTAATTTATTTTAAGCTGTCATAATTATATGGGTACCTTCATAATGCATTATAATGGTGGCTATAAGAAATAATAAACCATTACAGTATCTTCTATTGACAGTCATAAGGCATTATAGTGTTAATTATAATAATTCATAACCTCCTATAAAGCTCTCATCTATAATGCACTAGGTACCTTCATAATGCATTATAATGGTGGGTGTAAGAATTAAGGATGCTTTGTACTGCATTCTGAAGGTATCTATAGTACATTATAGATGAGAGCATCATAAGGCTATCATGTGTTGTGCCTTTTTATAAACATGTATAGCCATGTTTATAATGTATTATGAATACATTTTAAGATTCATAGATTCTTATAGACTTGTCATTGGTAAACAGTGTTACCGTGACTTGTCAGAAATCCCATACAGCCTGGTATGATACGATGATATTAATGCTTTATAACAGTGTTTTCCAGTCCGGTCCGCAGGGACCTGTGGGTAGGAGACCGAGAAGACAAGTATTGCTGATGAGCTGGATTGTCAACTATGGTTTTAAAGCTTGTTTATAATGCAAACACTGCATATATGTTTATACTGCAATATATGACGGGGTTCTTGTTGATCCTCATAGGCAATGTAAATGGTTTAATTAATGGTAATTAGATCACACTGAATGACAGCATCCACAGGCTAACTAACATCACTCTTCTTCCTCTGGAGGAGACTTTGTGTCATCTGAGTACACAGTTGATGAGTGCATCGGATTTCCCAGAATTCATGAATGTCATTTGGACATCCTGATTTTCTCAAGTTCTCTGTGTCCTTGTGTCAACAAGGGAGAGTCACTTCTTTAACCAATCTTTATTCTATGACATCACTGTTTTGAATGTCATTTGGACATCCTGATTTTCTCAAGTTCTCTGTGTCCTTGTGTCAACAAGGGAGAGTCACTTCTTTAAC
>JAABNX020000021.1:10340288-10352882 GCA_015163995.2 Mormyrus lacerda
CAATCTTTATCCTATGACATCACTGTTTTGGTCTGTTTTTTCTCATTTTGAAACTGAAGCCTTCCAGCCATCCAGCTAGGAGTGGAGTTTGGTTCACTGGGGTTAAGTCTTGTGAAATAAATACACACCCTTACATTGCTCCGTACAGCCTTTGCAGGGGAGCATATTCCTGTGTTTGATATCCATGACATTCCCCTTAACAAAAGGCATGCACAATAAAACGGGTACTTTACAAATCTGTGCGCCTTACCGCTTAACAGAAAAAGCTGGTTTTAATTAATGTGGTGATGTCATACAAAGAAGTCTGTGATTGGTTAAAGAAGTGTAACACAAGCCCCTCCCTTGCTGACGCAGGGATGCATTGAACTCCAGATATTCGGTACATGCATTTCATTAGATTATGGCAAGTATGATGTGCCCATGTATGATTTGGTTTTTTGGACTGTAGCGTGAGTGCATGTTTACAGCAGTTCTGTGAAAACAGCTGGTGTATGGGACAAGGATATATTTTCCAAATATCTGCCACATCGATGCCAAATACTCACCAAACCCATGAGGACACATGCAGCTACACTTGTGCTTGGCGTCAGAATATCGGGCACGAGCTCCCATGGAGCTCATGGCTGCAGATGTTCAAATCCATGGCCAAACCTGCTTCTCATTCATAGATAACATCAGTCCACATTCATTTTAATGCGTGCAGTAGACATTTTCTACCATGGTATTTTTTTATAGATCTTGTAATTGCCATTTAGATAAATCTTGTATGAGAAACTGCTAAGATTGGTTTTATAAAGGATTGTGATACAGTTTTGTGCGGTAATAACCAATGTTACAGATGGGAATGGTGGAAGAATGAGGGACTCTCTGACTATCACTCTTTATATTCAATTGGTTGGTTGAAACAAAATCTTGGTCTTGATTTGTGCTTTCTGAACCTTCTTTCTTTGCTTTCTGAGTTTTCCACCTCTGATAACAATGGTGGAGGAGGAAGGAGGCTTCAGAAAGGGCAAATCCAAGATGGTGGCTGTACCATGTGACATGCAGTAGTCACTGGAAGATGACATAATTCCCTGTAGGGCTCCATATGATCAAAGAACTTGCACAGCTGTACCTACTGAGTACTTTCAGCAATATAACACTGATATTAGAGACCTTACTGGTTTCTTGATTATATTTATTGTGATTTAGCACACTCCTGATTTTAATGAAGGTTTCTTGGCAATTGAATAAATGGCTCAGAGGGAATTACGATTCCCTAAACCAACTCTACCATGTGACCATCATTGTCACCAGCCTATCAGATTAGAGTTGTCATGACATTTAACAAAACAGTGCCTATAGTAGCGGAAGTAAACAAATTAAAGTGCCATTTTAAAATGTTTCCAGCTAATTTCACATCATGGCCTCATATAAGGATGCTGCATTCTGCACGGATAAACTGTGAAGTTATTGCATATTTTAACCTTAGTGCTATCCACGTTGCGTAGGGAGATAGCATTGCTGGTGCCGTTTTTTAGGCCTAGGTAATACTGAAAT
The DNA here is from genome assembly GCA_015163995.2 of Mormyrus lacerda. Taxonomy (NCBI): domain Eukaryota; kingdom Metazoa; phylum Chordata; class Actinopteri; order Osteoglossiformes; family Mormyridae; genus Mormyrus; species Mormyrus lacerda. The sequence continues at coordinate 10,341,828 of JAABNX020000021.1, forward strand.
GGCCGTTGCTAATAGGTTTGTAATGTGGCCTACCAGATACACCAGGCCAAAAAGAGCCACGCTGTACAGGGTCACATAGAAATTAGGATCCTCCTGTGTGCTTGAAAGGAAATCATCAGTCAGGTCCATGCCATGCCTCCCCAGAGGGGACTTAACTGCATCCGGCGTGTCATGTGGGTGTGAAAGCCGGTTCTCTCAGCATTCCACCCCCCTGCCGTAACCACAGTCTCGCAGACTGCTGGGTTTTCTGTATGAAGCTAAAAGGCGAATGTCACTGTGGGCCGAGCAGGTGGAGGCGGGGGAGTGTGGCTATTGAGTCATCGCTTTCATGTGCCTGTGTGGCGTCGTGCCGAGGTCACATGACACATCTCCACAGCACCACATCAGGAGAAGCTCATGGAGCGAGACACCTGTTGGTAGGTGATTAATCACTAATGGTGCATCACGGCCAGTAGTTAAGGGGTCTAAAGAGGAAATTCTGAAAGCCGTTCCCACCCATGTCTCCTGCACACTCGAGTGCCTGGGTGTCGCTGAGAAGAGCCCCATCCCGCTTTCTGGTTTCCTTGCTCACCATTTTAGTTCCTGCTAATGAAAGGTGATTGGCAGCTAATTGTTCCTTCTTGTACAACTGAACCAGTCAGTCAGTATAATAAAGTCATTTTTACTTTTTATGATTGAGTCATTTTAAAGTTTCGACTCGTTAGGTCGTAGACGGAGGTCTGAGCACTGGGTGAAGTGAAAGGTGTCAGAAAGTAGCTACTTATTTACTGTCTCTAAGTGAAAAATATTAAAATGGACATGGGATATTACATGGGTAATATATGAGCGACTCTAATATAGAAATGAAAAAAGTATCCTCATATTAATAGAAATAGATTAAAAATACGGCCCTATAAATGACTTAATTGACATGTATTTTCCCCTTTGTGATGACACTCTGATCTAAGCAAGATAAGTTCCATATTTATGCAATGCTAGACAAGGTCTGTTCTTGAGTCGAAATTAAACTTTGTGAGGTAAAACAAAAAGTGACCGAGGAACCGCTTTGGGGCTTCAAATGAGGGTCGTAAGGAGCTCAGAAGTTACAGAAGATTTGAATTTTTAACCTTCTCTGGTGCACAGTTAAGGCCTTTCTAACAAAATGGGGGGAAAATAGGTGTTCAGGACATCTTACTGAAGTGGTGAACTGGGTGAGAATGGCACCTACAGTATGAGTGGAGTGAGCAGGACGGCAGCATTGGCACATATGCAGCTTCTTAACGCTGTCCAGAAATCATCCTCTTCATCAGTTTGCACGTTTACATGTTTGGGGGAGTAGAGATTGATATCATTAGTGAGAATGGCCAATCAGTTTTGTCTGGAGTTTGTCCAAGATCATGTGACTGAGAGTCATGTGACTGACGTTTCCGAGGAACATTGTGTTGTCTGATCAACTTAAAGCCGACTCATTTGGCCTGAATGAGAAGCACTCACCAAACAGAGGCCATCCCCCAGGTATCATCTCCAGGAAGGTGGGGCTCCTTCTCTTGCCCTTGACGAAAAGATGGACAGAGTCAAATCAAGGAAAATCCTCAAACAAAATCTGTTTCAGGTAGTGGCATATGAATCAGGGAGGATTCATGCGCTGACTGGACTCATTCCAAAAGGCAGGGGTGGCACAAACGGAATGCAATCCTCGAATGATTGAGGGCCGCAGACATGAGAAGGGCCTTGGCACATGCGGAAGTCTGCTGTGGGATTGGGGGCCTGTATTCAGCCTTTGTCAGGGGGCCCAGGATTTCTAGCCTTCTCCCTGCTCAAAGCCCCCAGCTGACACAACGAAGAAATGGCTCAAATTCCAGAAGGTCAGTATTCTGGACTGACTCAGTGAAATGGACCAGATATAAACTGGAAACTGTGACCTGAAAGTTACCAGCCGCTCTCACTCTCGGTCTAACATGATCAATTTTGGTTAGTTTTTGTGGAATCATTTGCAAAAAAACTCAAAAAGTAGAAGTGCATGACTCACACAGACAACCACAAGAACTTCTAGGTCTAATTGCAGCCAAAGACCTGTCTTTGTGGTGATTACTTTTCTAAATGAGACACATAAATCTTATTCAGCTTATTTTTTTTAAGATCAGATATTTTTGTGGCAGCCTCTGAAGGCTCTGAAAGAGGGCCAGTACAGTGAATCAGCGGATAGTACTGTTGCCTCACATCTCCAGGGTCATGTTTTTCTCTCCCCGTGTTCATGTTTCTGTCCTAATTCCTTACCTCATTTTAAAGTATGCCGATGAATCAGACTGCCCTGTGGCTTGGTTCAGTATATTGATCAATGGAGGATCAGAATCAGAATCAGAATCAGCCTTTATTCGCCAAGTGTGCTGGGCACACAATTTGTTCCAGCAGCTTGAGACTCTCTCGTACACAGAGACACTATACAAGCTATACAACAATAAATGACACTATACAAACAAACAATAAATTACACTGTACAAAAAATAGAAATGTGAAACATATAAATATTATAAATAAACCCTTGTGGGTAACATTGTGCAGTTTTAAGGTGCGAGGTAGAATGCAGACAGGGGGGAGATTGACATGAGGCAGGTGACAGCTTAGCTGTTTATGAGGGTGATGGCCTGGGGGAAGAAGCTGCTCCTATGGCTGGTGGTTTTTGTGTACCGAGTTCTGTAGCGTCTGCCAGAGGGGAGGGGCTGGAAGAGATTGTGTCCTGGGGGTGACGGATCTGAAATGATTTTAACTGCTCGTTTCCTGGATGGAGGGCAGGGGGGCACTGATGATCCTTTCTGCTGTCCGTCCGGTCCGGTCCGGTCCGCTGCAGTCTGTTCCTGTCCTGCTCCATACCAGACTGTGATGGAGGAGCAGAGGACAGACTCAGTGACTGCAGTGTAGAATTGAATCAGCAGCTCCTGTGGAAGACTGTACTTCCTCAGTTGGCTCAGGAAGTACATCCTCTGCTGGGCCTTTTTGAGGATGGAGGAGATGTTGGTCTCCCTCTTCAGGTTCTGGGAAATGGTGGTACCCAGGAACTTGAAGAACTCCACAGTAGACACCGAGTTGTCTGATATGGTGAGGGGGAGCAGTGTTGACGGAAGTTTCCTGAAATCTACTGTCATCTCCACAGTTTTGAGCGTGATCAGCTCCAGGTTGTGCTGACTGCACCAGAGTACCAGCCGCTCAACTTCCTGTCGGAATACAGATTCCTTAAGTCTACCTCCTGTGCTTCAGTCAATGTTCATCCACACAATCACAACTGCTGGCTGTTTCAGACCTGCTTACGCAAGTGTATGAAGTCTACAGGGAAATTATGAGTTGTATACTGGGCACAGAGGTAAATAATTTATTTGCAAGTGTCTTCTCATTCACACAGGGAACAATTACCATCACTCTGTGACTATTATGATTATTTTAAAAGTCAATTATTTTTGAAAAGAGAAAAACAGCATTTGTTGGGGCTCCAGCATTAGTGTTTTTACTGCAGACGTGCCCAGAAGAGGATGGTGTTTATATAGGAAAGAGAAGGCTTGATGATGCAATTCGTCACATGGGGAAAGATCTGCTGCAGCAGAAATCAAGACAAAGTAAAAAAAAAAAACCTTTCTGCAACATTTATTAGAGGTCGTGCAAAAGTTTGGGCTAAGTTTCCCAGAGAGGTGGTTAAATTTTAAAGCTGCTTCCAAAAAAGTAAAACAAAAATTGGGAATTACAGCACGTTCAACTTTCACGAGTTTGCTGCAGATATTTTGATTGTATTTTCTCTCCTCTTTCTAGGTGTAAAGCATATTCAGCAAAGAAAAAATAAGTGTTTCTTAGGGATGTACGCGGACTTGGTGTGTTTTAGACTTTCTGACTCTTGAGCTGATTATTCTTTTATTAAACTGTCAATGCCCCAGTTATCCAGTTCTGCAGTGTTCACTACCTACTCAGTTCGACTTAAACCTGACAGAGAGCTTTAGCTTAGGTCATGTAAGGAGCGCTGTGCTTTCTTGGCATAACCCTTGCAAACTGGCCCCCCTGCAGGACCCGGAGTAGTAAGCTGCTTAAGAAGAGAGTACACTGTGATTGCACAGCTGCATGTTGTCCAGTCACAGAACATGGTTTCTCAACGTGCCTTGAGGTTCTTCTTACCAATACTATGTCAGCTCATACTGATGTGTCCATCTTTGTTTTCAGTTTTCCCCCAACTGGGGGAGTCAAGTGGCCAGGTACAGTTAGGGTGGGGAGGGGAATATACCAGAGGTTACTATGACTACTCAGTGTGCTTCAGTGGTTCAATTTACGTTTATGTAATTCTATTGGGTTTATTCATTACCAATTAATTTCTTGACATTCAAATTAATAGTTATTTAAAGACCTTTTTTTTAAAAAAAAAAATAATACTAATTTGAAATTGATTTTCCTCCATCCTGCAGTTGGGACAAAGAAAATGCCCCTTCACCTAATTCAGCCAATTACTTAGATGACAAGCTTGGTACGTCGGAAGAATGAGAGAGGGTGGAGGAGGTGTGTGGCTGTGGAGGTCCTGCTGTCCTTTGTGCTTCCAGGCAGGAGAAGTCCTTTCAGGATTTCACCCTCCTCGTCTGAATGGAGTTTAACTTTACTTCTTGTGGTTGTATCTGTGCCCTGTAATGGCCTGGCAGGCTGTGCCCCAGCTGGGGTAGACTCTGACCTGGTGCTGATCAGGATAGCCAGCTGGAAGCTGGATGGATGGATCTTTTGAACTTGAAGTGATCCCCCATGAGGAATGAGTAACTGGAACTGTTTTGGGTCCATTCGATCATGTCCTCCTTGGCATGGTGATAGTAGGTCTATAACTCTTATCCTGGAGCAGCACCATCCATTGCCTGTGCCTGCACTGTACAGTGATAGGGCGCAGTGACGCCTAGACCCCCCCCCCCCGTGAAACCAGAACCTTTGCCTGGCCTTACCCTATCAAGGATAAGGCACTTAGCTCCCCTGCCATACCACCCCCCACCATCCAGGCTGGCTAATCATGTGATTCTCCTCACTGCCTCAAGCCAGAGACCAGTCACAGCTAATGCCGCATTTCATTGCATGAGGAGGAGGAGGACGTATGCGATGACCTGGTTCACAGGAGTCAATCCACTGCAGTGGACGTTATTTATAGCCTTTCCTGTTGACATGACTGTCTTCTTGTCTCCCATGGACTGAACTCTCTCCCAAAGGGATGTTGATGCTGATACTTCCCCTGATGCCCCGCACTCTGTCCAATGGCTGTTTCATCCCACTTATGTGTGAAGATGCAGTGACATGTTTCTCACTCTGGAGATCAGTCCGACTGACATGTTAATTCATGTCAGGGATGTCACAGGAATTGTTAAGATTTCTCTCAAACGTGAAATGAAGCTGGCGGCTATGATTTGGGCCGAAGTGTGCTTTTAATGTCGGACAGTGTGTATTGGGCATGTCTGAATGGCCGCAGGGTCCTGCTGTCATCTAACCAGAGTGAAATAAACGTAAAACGAAATAAAAGTCACCCATGCAGTGGTTGTGAACAGGCTTTGACTGTGTATCATTTTTGTGACATAAATATGTAGTGATTTGTGGCATTTGTGCTGTTTACTGTACCTCTGTGTTACCTTCATGACCACCTTGTAAAAAAAGTGCACAGTCCACAGTCCTTCCGGTTTCTCCTCCCAATTACTGTTTGACGGAGGGAGAGAACTCATTCACCTCAATTTCTGTCAACAGTACACATGGTATCACGTTTCTTTTTTCATTCTACTTGAAAGACTTTGATGTGCTGGAAAAGAACGGTTTAAATTAGCCCAGATACCACACGGGAGGGAAACAGACAATTAAACGTCTGGGGTCAGCCCTCAGTCTGAAAATCTAGCTTTCGACAGGTAAACGAATGTAAATATATTCTCTCTCTCATACGCCAAGACGAAATGAGAGAAGAATGAAAATTTGCAGCTCATTATTCTGGTTTGTGTTTGAAGTCTTGGGGGTTCTTCAGTGGAATATTTTTGGCAGACTTGCTGTTACGGACAGTTTGGTCATTTATAGTGTTTGTGAAGAAAAGAATAAAAAATTCTGAATAAGTGGTAAGATTCTGACCTAAGTTGTCAAAGGTTCAGTTAACTTTTTTTTAAAATCCCTAATGATATTGAAATAATGAATGTGTATAGATAGTGATAGATAGACTGCCATCCTGTCTGATTGTCATGACCTGCTCGTCCGATCCTCCTGTGTGCCACGCCCCCCTCGTTACCTCGTGTTAATTCCTGATTGTTATCACCTGTTCCCTTTTAAGTTCAGCCTGTGTATTTTGTTCGCGTCTGAGTTCATATCCCCAGATCCGTCATCGATGTAGTGTCATGTTCATTGCCGTGTGCTCCTGGTCTGTGCTGTCTACCATGATTAAACCCCGTTTACCTGCATCTATGGCTCGCTTGCCTGATTCCCTGCTCGCCTGCATGCAAATAACAACATCGATATGTTCCCCTGGACGTCCTGGGACAGGCTCAGGCTATCCCTGTGACCCTGCACTGCATAAGGTTTTGGAAGATGTATGGGTGAAGAGAGTCATTTAGCCTGCAGATTCACTGTGACGCTGCATTTTATTACGGTAATTATGAAAACCGTAATTTTTTATGGAACTTGACAATCCAAGATCACAAAAATGAGTGTGCCATTCCGAAACCTGAAGACCCAGCAGAAGGCAGGACATTTTGTTGGAATGTTGTCTGTTGACGTTGACTAGATTCCAGCTAACAGCAGTAATACATCGGAAGTGGAAAGACAAAACGGCTAATGAGAGGCCATCCTGATTGACCAACAATAAGATGTAAAACTAGGGGCAGCGAGATAGCATTAGCGGATTAGCCATCTGCCCTTGCACCATAAAGTACAACCTAAACACCATTCTGCTCATAGCCAGAGAAGGACACCCGGAAGGAGGAACAAAGATACCATAGTAAATCTGAAGCTTGTAACAGACAGGAAACTTGAAACTTGGCCAGTAGTTTGACTTATAGCGATCCGGTATTAGAGCAAGGACTGGAGGGGCCTTCTATCCGGGCTCCTCTCGTGGATAGAAGCTGCTGATGCCATTATGCCAGCCTGCTGAGCAGCTCACACTGCAATGGTGATGTGCCAGTCCTTGCAGAAATAAAAAAATTCCAATTCTTACTTTATTGACAAAAGTTTGAAGCCATTAAAGCTCTTGATTCTTACTTGGGGTCTTATCTGGTATGAGTTGCAGTGGTTTGGGGTTTTGTGTCAGAGATAGAATCAAAAAACAATCTAGGCTCAAGTAGAGGAACCAATCGTCTGTAAATCCACTGGCAGGTAACCTATCAGAAAAATCTGTCAAGGATGTTTTTAATAATTCCTAGTGACTGGCCACCAGGGCCCTGGGATACACCCATCAGGTGGGACCCCTCAGGCGCCTCCCAGGGCCAGGTTACAGACCAGAGCCCCCCCACCACTCCCCAGTTCCGCCATCCGGGTCGCAGTCAGCACGCCCTGGAAGAGTGCTGCCTTTTGTATGGCTGTAGGCCTTGTGTAAGAGCCGGCCATCACCCCGTCGCCTCGAGGGAATGAAACAAGGGTGCTGGAATGCCGCTGATGTTATGTGGTGTTGCTTTACTGCCAGCAAGTCAAGTAAATGGTCAACTCTGTGCTGAAACAAACTAGCTCTCATAGTTCATTTGACACAGCTGATTTCACTGTGTGCACTTTCAGGTTTCATGCTGAAATGCCGTAAGAGTGTTTTCCAGAGAAGGGGGTGGTGTAAAGTGTAAGAGTTCAAGAAGTCTGTTTTAAAACATTTGACTTGCTTCCCCCCAATTTACAATAAACAACAAAAATGTGTGACTTTTACCCAACCATGCGGTGGGCCATGCCCATGATTGGGCGGGTCAGGCATGTGATTCAGTGGGCCATGCCTGGGATTGGATGGGCCAAGCATGTGAATGGGTAGGCCGAGCCCACCTTGACTCCACCCTCTAATTTTGCATAATTTAATGGTTCATTATGGAAAATTGCTTTCCTGCAGATTACTATCTGTCAGTTCCTTTAACTCAGCAAATAAAGAGGCCTTTATTGTACAGACATCACATTTTTCTTTAATTTGTGTTTAATTTCTAATTAACATTGTGTGCATTGTTACAGTTAAATGTTCGTGACATTCTGGCTCTGAGATTTCCATTTCTTACTTCCTTGTACAGGCACACTGTCCACGCCAAGTAGATTCGTTTCAAATTTGCAATTATAAAACTAATTGGATTTTTTATGTGTTCAGAATGATTCCCCGTGTGTTCGGGCAAAATCTGTCCTGCATTATTAAAATGTCGTCCAGCTTCCTCTGATAGCCCTTTTTTGAGTCGTGTTTTGAATTGCACCGTTATCATTTGTAAATTAAATGCCTCATAGGCTTTTAAAAGTGCTTTCGACTTTCCAGCTCAAAATTGAGTTTAGTCCGAGTGTAGACTCTTATTTTGATACCTCTGATTGTGCAGCGTTAATTATGAAAGGTGTCTTGGCAGTGAATAACGAACAATCACACCCTTGTACGTGCCAGCACTTCCAGGAGAGCGATAATCTAACTTTAGATTAGATCCTTGCTTCAAGCGCAACATGAATTAATTTCCAGCAACCTCACCTGATGTGACTTTTCTTTGTTAATGTGATGGTGAGAAAAAGGGGAATACGTTTTGATTTATTTTAAATTGTAGCCCTAGAACTAGAACTTATTAATTTTCAATATGTAAATCTGCTCTAATGAAACGTTCATTGTCTCTTTGGTCAGGGTTTTCCGAAAAGCCCCGTCAGCAGGTACGGCATCACAGATCACTCTGCATCCATCGATTTATGGAGCCTAAGTGTGGAACTTTCCCAGCATGTTCTCAGAGGGCCTCTGCAGTGGGTGTGCCCATCCAATCAGTTAGCCTTTCTCCCTGCTGGGGGGTGGAGTCAGGAGATTTGCTTTGACTTCACTGGCTGGCCTACCTGTCAGTGTTGTTTATGGCTCCATTGAGGGAGCAAGGAGGGTTCTACGAAGCTGAGACGTGATCTGGGGGAACAATGTCTATGAAAGCTGAAATGTAAATCACTACAGGTTTTATTAGGGATTCCGGTGACACCCTCTGAATATGCATGGATTCTCTGTATGCCAGCCGCTGGGGGCATGTATTGTGCCATCAAGTGCTTCGTGTAAATGTACGCTTATCTTAATTGAAGTAGATGAATCGTTTAACATATTTTAAAATATTTTGTGGAAAAGTAATTTCTGCAACATCAGTCTGACATTGCCTTTAGAAAAAAGCTAGATTTCCCCAGAACTATGCAACGATAAATGAGTATATAAAATGATTACCAGTGCTGTGAATTTTCGGAGCACAGTAATAAGCCTTTGAAGACTTGGGAAATCAAATGAATCCTGAATTATTTAAATTAAATGCTAACGGAGGCAATACAGACATGCACACACACACACACACACACACACACCTCTGATACTTTGCTAATGCAGATGTCATGTCATACCCTCTGGGGGGGGGTGCTTAAAAAGGGTGGCCAACAGTCATTGAGAGCCCCCCCCCCCCCCCATTCTCAACAATATGTCGGTATTGTTCTGTCCTATTACATTGCTGACAGAAACATGAAATGAAATCCCTTTACACAGGTTTAATATGTGCCGAGTTTTCCCCTGTTAGAATAATGAGGTGCTACGCTGCCTCTATGAGTACCGCTGCCGCGTCACACCCCCGGAGTTGTGGTTTTGATTTACACCCCCTGCCGTGCGTGTGTGGAATGTCCTGCGCTGCCCCCAGTTACTCTCTTCCTCCCGCAGTCTCATCATAACAGGTGGCATCTCTGAGTGGCTTTTAGTGAATGTATCGGTCGGGATGGTGCAGTGGTTAGCATTATTTCCTCACACCTCTGGGACCACCGTCGCTTCATGTGTGTGGAGTTTGCGTGTTCTCCCCATGTCGTCCTGGGGTTTCCTTCGGGTACTCCAGCTTCCCCCCACTGTCCAAAAACATGTTGAGATTAATTGAAGTTAGCAAATTACCTGTAGGTGTACATGTGTGAGTGACTAGTGCGTGAGTGACTGGTGTGTGAGTAGTTCCCTGCCTTGCGCCCTTAGGCTTTGAACCCCCTGTGACCATGAATAGGACAAGCAGGTACATGGATGTATGTGTCTGTCTGTGCCCACCAATGGACTAGCATCCCATTCAGAATGTCCCGTGATTTGAACTCTGTTTCTCTTGGGATAAGCTCACAGTGACCCTACTTTAGATGAGTGGTATGGAAAACCTGTTTAAGTTATTAGAACAGGAGAACCTGTCCATGTTAGGTGGAGAAGAAGCTATGAAAACAGAAATCAAGTACATATCCAGACGTCTCCTGCTATGCGCTGAAGAAGGGATGAGCTGACAATCTGCGCGCCAAGCGTGGAGTGCCGCACACAGGAGCCTGCCTGTCAGTGTATCAGAAGCTGCTGGGCAGCATGAAAAAGCGGGCAAACACGGACGAAGAGGGAAAAATCCTCCTTGTCTGTCAGACAGTAAAAAAAAAAAAAAACAGAGGGAATGGGAGGAGCTGCTGAGGGCCGGCGAGACGCTTTGCTGCGGCGACAGGGAGGAAAAGAGAGACGTCTGCAGTGATAGTAGCGATGAAGCTGAATAAGAAACAGGTTTAAGGGATCAACACGACTCCCGCCTCCTGTGTGCGCAGCCGTGCCCCACCCCCTGCCTCATTTATTGTACCTTTATACAATAATATATAATGAAATATATTATAAAATGTATAATATATAATAAAATAAAAAGGAAATCTCCAAAACCTCATGCACATGATCACTCTTAGAGAGTGACTTTGTACCTCACACACAGTCCGAGGGTGACACTGTACCTCACACACAGTCTGAAGGTGACACTGCACCTCACACACAGTCTGAGGGTGACACTGTACCTCACAGCCAGTCCGAAGGTGACACTGCACCTCACACACAGTCCGAGGGTGACACTGTACCTCACACACAGTCTGAAGGTGACACTGCACCTCACACACAGTCTG
>JAABNX020000021.1:10419313-10437391 GCA_015163995.2 Mormyrus lacerda
TCATCTTCAGCCCCCCCCCCCCCCCCGCACACACACACAGACAAACAACAGTCCTCTACTCTGAAATGGGGTCACACGTACCATGGCTGAGACGTATTGTAAAGACATTTGTGAGAAAGCCAAATGTTCTTTTTTTTATATTTAAATTTCAAACCTGATTGTTGCTACAAGGACCCAAAGGTTTAGTATACAAATAATGGTTTGGAACAAGTTTCTCTGGTTTCAGAGATTTCTGCATGTTTTCTACGGTACCTAGAAATGTCTTTAAAGCTCAGTCTCGATTGTGCAGCTGTCGCAGGAGCCTAACATGGCGTGCTGTGTCAGGAGGTGGGTGCGGTCACCTCCATCTGTGCGGAAGGGAGCCCCTGCAAAGAAGCGGAGGCCGGAGGTCTGACTGGGCGAGGAGGACCCTGGCCGCCATGGTGGCCAGGACCACAAACCAAACCTGTTTCTTTGGTGATGTCCCCATCATGCTCAGGGGAGTCTTATTCTTCCTTTGGGCTACTGAAGCAGAACAGAACACCAGGAATCATACTAAGTGAATAATTATCCAAGTGAAATGCTAAAGTGGCTTCCACCATTTGGGGTGCAAAACCCTCAAGTACTCCTGGTGTGTGTTTGTCAGAAACAGCCTCCAGGGAGGGCATGGCTTTTCAGGGGGGGGTGAGACTGTAATTAGCTGAAAATGGTTTAGAGGAAGTTTGTGCTGTGTGTGTCAGAGAGACTGCAAGTAATGATTTAGCTCTCCTGGGTTTACACTTTGTTCACTGAAGTTAGAAAGCAAAGTGGTTATTTTTGAATGCTGCTTGGTTTGCTTTACTCAAATATCCCGAGGGTGCTAATGAAATCAGCCGATACCCTCCCCCAGCCACTGCGCACGGGGAACGCGCTGCACCATGAAGAGCCAGGCCTTCACACATACCGTTCCCCTGGAATATCCTCGAGTATCCTGCCCGGCTCTGCAAAGGCATCGCTGTGATTTAAGTGCCTGAACCAGGAGCAGAAAAACGTAAATCCATGGTAATCTCTACCTTGATGATGTAAATATCGGGTGGGCTTTGTGTGTGGAGTTCGCACGCCCTCCCCATGTTCGGGTGGGCTTTGTGTGTGGAGTTCGCACGCCCTTCCCATGTTCGGGTGGGCTTCCACTGGGGGCTCCAGTTTCCTCCCACAGTCCAAAAATGTGCAGGGTAAGCTGATTGTAGGATGAGTGTGTACATTGGCCCTATAGTTGTGTGAGTGTGTGTGTGAGTGAGTGTGCGCCCTGCGATGTGTTGGCGACTGCCCAGGGTTGGTTCTATATATATAATGAAATGCAATGCAATTAAATTAAATTCAATTAAAAATTGCATAAATAAAGGAATGTATCTGATACCTATAAAAATGAGAACAGAGTCTTTGAGAAGCATCCATGCCCGCTTGTCCTGTGCAGGGTCCAGACCCTATCCTGGATGGAGCATCAACCAATCACAGGACACATAGACATGCACAACCCAATCACCTTAATAAGATTTTGGATTGTAGGGGGAAATCGGAGAAGGTCTGTAAGAAACCTCACAACAGCATGCAGACCACACACACGTGGGGGGGGTTCAGAGACCGGTGTCCGGAAGTGGGAAGTGGGTGGCCAGAGTACTGACCACTGCACCACCAAGCTGCCCCTGGAAAAGTGAGGTATCACAGGATACAACTGGAAAAAAATCTAACAATATGTTGGTGGTTTATGTTTCAAAATAATTGACAAAAATCTGTTTAAAGACAAGCTAATTCAACAAAAATTCTCATTAAAGCATATAAACATTATAAAATCCATTTTCAGGTTATAAAGACGTATTAAACACTCTATTAAACGCATAGATAGTTTTTTTGCAATACAGATTTCAGCGTACAAGGTAATAAATGTAATTATGTATAATAGATTACTTATGCATACTTTGCAGAGGTGTAGCTTGCTGTTAAAATGGTACCAAGATGACTTCTTACTGTTACACTGAGTGAAATGACCAGGAAACAGTTTTAATTCCTGGCAAGTATGGAATCCCCTCTGAACGGCAGCCACTACAGTTAATATGAATATTTAAGTGGCTGAATTGCCTCATGAAGATGAGTTGAAAGCACATTAAAAAACAATAGGCAGTTTACTTAATGGGCTGTGTGTGGGGCAGGCCCTCACGGAGAAGAGAACCGTAACACTGAATGGAAGCCTAATGTAGAGCAGGGCAGTCCTGCAGGAGCTCTTCCAGTCCCCTCTCCACAGGCACCCCACCCCCTGCTAACGTCTGAGCCGCACAGCGGCCTTCTGGGCAGTGGAGTGTTTTAAGCTGAGCTTCCTCCAGCTCAAGCCTTACTCTGCCACTCAGGGAATCCACTGCGGTAAGACTGGTGGAAACTGAAAGAACATGTCAAATCTCACAGTGGACGATTTGACTGAAATGGGCTCTGAATGAAACGTAGGAGAGAAGAGAAATGAGATTTATGTATTAGTAGGTTTCTACTACACACTGTATATACTGTGGATTTACTGTGTGTATTAGGGTTGCAACAGTATGAAAATTCACAGAATGGTAACCATATACCAATATCGCAGTTATCCATATAATCAACCCCCCCCCAAAGAAAAAACAGCATCCTCCCTGCCACTAAGTAGACAAACAACCCAAACATACATGGAAATGTATTTAGAAACTTATTTGATGTAAACATACTGATTTGTTTAGTTCTTGTCTTTTAGAACTTTGTCTAACCACCAGTGGTAGGTACATGACCTGAAAAATATCTACAGTATCTGTTCTATCCAAGTATCAATTTTTGGGGGGCAGTGTGAGGCTCAGCGGGCTAAGCCTCTGTGCCTGTCATCAGAAGGTGGCCGGTTTCAGCCCAGTCTTGGCGCACCTGCCGTTCCTTGAGCGAGGCCCTTAACCCCCAGCTCCCTGGGTGCTGCTATGGGTGGCTGCCCTTCACAGCCAGTTTACTCTCACCTCCAGACAGCAAGCTGGGGGAGGCATAAAGAGAATTTCCCCATGGGGATCAATAAGGTATGTATTATTATTATTTTTTTCCACCTGTCCTTTTCAAGGTTGTGGGGAAGGGGAGTCTGGAGCCTTTGGGCCAAGACAGGGAGCCACCCAGGATGGGGCAGCAGCCCCACTCACACACACATGCTGGACCACATTTAATAATGAATTATGAACAAAACACATAACAAATGACAAAATCCTTTGTCCTGCACTATGGAAGATTGCTGACCATCCATTTGATTAATAACGATCTCCATTATTTTTAGCAGTTGTGTATTTAGTTCTGCTTCTGATAATTTGAATATGAATAAAGTTTAAATATTGGCCATAAATATGGACCAAGGCATTATTAAGATATTTCATAAATACCGACATGTTTAAACGTCCTTTGATGACCACTGTGAGACTCCGCCCAAGGTTTCTTCCCATAAGGGAGCTTTTCCCTGCCACCTCTGGCTTGCTCTCTGAAGGCTTTGGGCAAGGACAATGTAAAGAACTTTGAGACAATTTAATATTGTCAAAATGTGCCGTATAAATACATTTCAATTGAACTGCATTAACCAATCTAAGAAAAACATTACTTTTCCCTTAGCTAGTTAGCTGCAGTGAAGGTTATTTGATCCCCTGTTGAATTACTAACTTGACCCATTTGTAAAAAAAATGAGGAGCCTGTATAGTGTTTTTTTAACATCAGAAAAGAGGTTTTCAACAAAACAAGAAATAAATCATATGTAACAGGTACAAACCAATTTGTTATTTATCTAGGGAAATAATTATTTGATCCCCTAGAAATTAGGCAGGAAGAAATTAGGTCAAGTACATCTGCACCAACACAATACAAGTAGTACTTAATTAAGTATTACCAGATACCAAGTCAGCATTGACATTTAATGGCATTACTTTGTCAAACAGTATTCTTGTGTCACTAACCTGTCTACATCTTCAACCTTATCACCATGGGAAATAACAAAAAGCTGTCTAAGGACATCAGAGACAAGATTGCAGACCTTCACAAAGCTGGAATGGGCTACATGACCATCAGCAAGCAGCTTGGTGAGAAAGTGACAACTGTTTTCGCAATTATTCACAAATGGAATAAAGACAAAATAACTGTCAATTACCCTCGATCTGGGGCCCCAAGGAAGATCTCGTCTCATGTGGCATCAGTGATCTTAAGATTGGTGAGGGCTAACGCCAGAACTACACAGGAGGAACTTGTTAATGATCTCAAAGCAGCAGGGACCACAGTCAACAAGAAAACCATCAGTGACGCATCATGCGGTTACGATTTTAAATCCTGCATTGCTTGCAAAGTACCCCTGTTCAAGAGGGCCCCTGTTCAAGAGGGCCCATGTTCAAGAGGGCCTATGTTTAGGCCTGTCTGAAGGATGCCACTGAACACCTGAATAATTCCAAGAGGCTTGAAAAAATGTGATGTGGTCAGATGGGACCAAAATCGAGCTGTTTGGCATGAACTCTACTCGCTGTGTTTGGAGGCAAAAGAATGCTGACTGTAAGCACAGGAACTTTCCCTACTGTCAATCACAGAGGTGGAAGAATTATGCTTTGGGGGTCTTTTTCTGTCAAGGGTACAGGACAACTGCACTGCATCGAAGGAAAGATGGACAAGGTAATGTACTGTAAAATCTTGGATGAGAACCTCTTTTCTTTAGCTAGGGCACGGAAAATGCATTGCGGGTGGGTCTTCCAGCAAGACAACGACCCTAGGCAAACGGCTAAGGCAACAAAGGAGTGATTCAAGAAGAAGCACATTAAGGTCATGGAGTGCCCTAGTCAGTCTCCGGACTTCAATCCCATTGAAAACCTATGGAGGGAACTCAAGCTTCGTCTATCCAAGTGACAGCCTAAAAACCTTTAGATTTAAAGGAGGTCTGCAAAGAGGAATGGATGAAAATTCCTGATGATCTGCATGAAATCCTGGTGACCAACTACAAGAAACGTTTGACAGCTGCGCTTCCAAACCATGGTTATTCCACCAAGTACTAAAACGTGTTCCAAGGGATTAAATACTTATTTCCTGAGATGAATGACACATTGGTTTGTAACTGTTACATGATGATATTTTGTTTTGTTGATAATGTATCTTTTGCTGTTCAAATAAACCTACCAGTGAAACTATTTTACTTATTAATGGGTTAACTTAAGAATTCAGCAGGGGGTCAAATAATTATTTCCCTCACTGCACATACCTCAGAGACTTGCTACTGTGATTAGCAAAAAGAGCAACTTTTTGTGCTACAAAATAGAGGTATTTTCCAAAAGAGAGTGTTCTGCACGACAAAACAGCAGCAAGTTTCCCAAAAGCATCATAGCAGAAACATGGTCACCATAGTGCAAAGATGCTCAGATAGTGCTTTTATGAATTTTAATGTCCAGAAATGTGTAATTCAAATTCAGACTCAAGTACAGTATCAAATCCATATATGAATGGTCACACAATCAGGTGTTTAACTTGACACCCGTGACTCCAAAAACATTCCTGAGTCCATCTGAGTTAATAGTGTATGTCTGCAGCCAGTTTGCAGCCCCCTAATTTCATAGGTTTGATTTTTTTTTCAGTGTTGTGCACCCAGTTAACGCACATCCAGTCAGCAATGATCCATTTCCCATACATAAACCATAAAGTTTCTGTGCCAGACATCCAGTAAAAACAAACACACTGCGGAATCCAAATATTGTAAATCTGTGACTGTAGGAGTGTAAAGGTACACAAAATTCATGGTTCATTACGAACTTTGGTTTTGAGTTCACGGTTTAGTACAATGGGGAAAACGGAATGCTCTGAAATAGGAACAGCTGTAAACCAAAGGCAATGTGTTTGAATAACAAACCTAAGAGATGCTTATATATATTTTGTTTTACCATGTCTCCTCAAATAGTGACTGGGGTCTTTATTAACCTAATCAGCAGAAGTAATTTGTATTTGAGGCAGGCTGGAATTTGAGGCAGGCTGGAATTTGAGGCAGGCCTTTATTAAGAATTCCCTCTTATACTGCATTGTGCTGTTAATACAAATTATATGTATGAATGAATGAGTTGTGTTAGTTTGAACCCTTTAACACTTACTGGGTACATTTTTTTTTATATTCTCTAAAAACAAACTGTTTCATGATAGATTACAAAATTGCAAGGCCATCAAAATTTTACGAGTACCAGTAATTAGTGCTAAAAGTGCCGGTTAACTTTTCATCAATGCCATGTAAATTATATATACGATCAGTCATGTACAGGCATTTACCATAAATATGCCCAAGTATCACAACATAAAAACAAAGTGTCTCATGAGGTACTCCAAATATTGACATTAATAGAAATTCCTTTTTTACAGCACAGTCAAATACCTAATAACAATCAAATTTAGCTGCAAGCAAAATCTGAACTGAAAAACTAGGATATTGCTTAAATATAAACAACATTGCGGCTTACACTGACAAGTGAAACATATAGTCATTCATTAAAAATAATTTTAAAAAATGCTGAATGTTAGTTGTCTGTGGAATATAGTAAGAATGTCTCTATTTATTAAAGTGCATTTCAGCTATAAATATTGAAAGAGGAAAACATACGGGTGAGACCAAGAAGGACGTCAGTGTCAGGATAGAAACCTCAAAGCAATATGCCTTGAAAATAGAAAATATACAACAAAATAAATGAGAGGCAAATGGGCAGAAACAGGAGTTGTCGTCTGAGACGGAAATGGAGGAAATCGACAATGAATTTACATTGGGAAAAGACAAATGAAAACCAGCACTAACACCCAGAGGTGGAAAGTTCAGGTCCAGAAAGTACAAATCCAGACCAAGATTTTGTTTTAACCAACCAGTTGAACATAAAGAATCACGCTCAGAGACTGCCCAGCTGACTGGTTGAAACAAAATCTTGGTCAGGATTTATACTTTCTGGATTGGAACTTTCCACCTCTGCTAACACCTACAGTAAACAGAAGAAAGTAAGGTTACAATGGGCTAAAGAGTAGCAATCAAGGATGTTCAGGTAAGACATCAACTCAATCATGTAGCCGGTGGACAGTCCAGATCTCAGTCCAAAAGAAAATTTTCACTGCAAAAAAATTACTCCATGACAAGGTCTCTCTGCTATAAACATCTGCATTCACTAAACATGATTTTAAAAGTTGATAATTCCATATTTTTTCCTTAAAATTGAGTGATTCCATAATTTTGCTTTTACCTGATCTGGACGACTAACTTATTTCTATTAAATTTCCTTAAGCTATATTTCACAAAGCTGTCACGTTAGCTGTCAGTGGGGAAGGGATGACCCAAATGCAGACCGCCCCCACACCGGGGTGTTTATCGGAAGGTTAGACTGGATCGCAAACGCTGACAGGTAAAAATGACCAAACAGGGAACAAAGGACTGAGAGACGCTAATATGCCAATCTAACAAAAGAGCAAACACAAGGCAGCTGTGAGTAGAATAGAATAACGAACCCCAGGTGCGGCTAGTTCAGAGCCGCGGCTCTACAGATCAGACAGGCGGGATGGGCTGGACCTAACAGAAGCCCGGATGTCCAGCTATTAAATCAAAAACATACCAGTAACTTGTTTATTTCCTACTGAAGTAAAAACGCTGAAACTATTTCTTTGTAGATGGTCATTTTAAATGAACTTATTTAAATGTGAAAATTAGAGTTACGTCTCAAACTTGCCCCCCTGTTGGACTTGGTCTTGACTCTGACTCGATTTCTTATGGATATTGTCTTGACTCAGACTTGACTAAGGTGGATGTGAACGCAGTGCTGTCTTAACTCTTTAAAACAGCTTTCAAAGTTGATTCGGTCGGTGTCATTCAAGTGGAGATGATAGGGGAAAATGTTACCCCTGTCCATATATCAACTTCTTATATTCTGAATGAAGAGTAGAAAGACATTTTCACAGCACAAATCCCTGCCCACTGAGGTCATTTTTCCCCTTTTTTTGCCACAATAACAAAATGGCTGAGAATGAAAGGACTATTCTTTTTCCCAGAATTTTCCAGAGCCCCCAGAGAATAGCTTTGGACTGGTGTGCTTCATCTTCAAAAGATCTTTTATATTTGGCCAGATGAATGAGAGCCACCATTTGGACACACCCTTCTGAATTAAAGCCTCAAACCTGTTGTGATTTCTACATGAAAACCACATCGGAAATAAGCCTAAACTTTTCCTCAATTTGTTTTACATAAATAGTCGTGACTAGTGTACTTATTTTCTTATCTGTTATTGACTGAAGAATTAATATATTATGGTTTTAAGCTCAATGTGTTTTCTATGTTTTCTTTAGCTGAAAAGTACATATTATATCAAGCACATGTTTCATTAATTGTAAAAACCAATATTCAATTTCAACAAGAAAATAAAAATTTCAATCTAAATAGTTTTTTTTTTTTCCTAAAAATTGGAATTCCTTGACTTGAGCCTGACATTCAAGTGAGCAAAATAACAGGAAATGCTAAGCCAGGCATTGTGATGAATAAAACATAGTCTGGACAAAGGCAGTTCATTAAATGCTTCTTCCTTTTACCTTGATTGGTCCCACATGCCCTCCCCCCCGCATCGTGTCGTGCATGGTGATGCACCCGCTGTCAAAACAGCGTGTCGTCAGAACAGGCTAGTGCTGAACTCAGGCCGCGTATTTGGAGGCGGGTCAGTCAGGCCAGCGCAGGCCTGCTTATTTCTATGAAACCGAATTTGCAAGCAGAACCAAAAAAAAAATCATAATAACCCAAGTTTTTTGTGGCCTTATGAAGCCCTGGTGTGTGCGGCGGTGTCCAAGAGTGGGGGGTGGGGAGGAGTGAATGCCCCTCCCCCAGCCACTATGCTGCCGATGTATTTAAAAGGATAATTCCTTAGTGCTTTGCAATCTTGTGTATTTACTTAGAGGTTTCTGCAACTTTTGATTATGCTGTAGCCCAGTGTCAGTATTTTGGAGTCACTTGACTCTCAGTGCGTATAGAGAGTCATCTATACACCTATATGGATTGATTTGCTCTTGGAAGATACTGATGGAGTTAGATTACAGGGTCAGCCATTTTTCTATCATCTGTCTCTCTGTCTGTCTGTCTGTCTCAAGCACACCTGGAGCATTTTTTGGGGTCAAGGGCCTCGCACAACAATTTGCCTGTGATCTCACCACTTTAACTGACCCTGTGATTCACACCAGTGACTTTCCAATCACAGGCACGGAGGCCTGATCTGCTGAGCCAAGCTCTGCCCTCCAGGGCCCAGGACCTGCTTGGATGAACAGCACTTAGTGGAATATGTCCAGAAGATACAGACATGGTTTACTCTCTGTTCTTGACCTTCGACCATTTGTTCTTCTTGCCCGTAATCTTAGGTGTCCTCTGCCTGCTCACGGCACAGGAATCAGGTTCCCCTTGATCCTGTGCCTCTGAGTTGGTGATTGGCATCAGGAAGAGCAGCGTAGTGCTGGATGAATGTTTCATGGGCCAAGCGTATACAGGGGAGGTGTCCTGTGAAGCTTTAATATTTATGGATCTCTGTCCTACTCTCTCCAGCCAGACACGGTGCTAATATCACCGCGATAAATACTGCATGCTAGGAGTTTTCGGTAAAATAAGGCTCCTTTTTGGTTTTCCTTCCCTCCTTTGTTTCTCTAGTTCATTGGTGTCTCACCCGAAGCTATTTTAGATCTTTGGTCCTTCTGGCTAGAGCTAATTGAAACAGGAACACAAATAATTTAGTCATTTTCTCCCCAGCTGGGAGTTTTTGTTGTTGACCATCTTTAGTCCCTCAGAGGAGGCAGAGTCTCCTCAAACCGGCCTGATCAGCCCTCATCAAGCTTATGGCATGGGAGCTCGATAACAAGCCTTAGGTGAGCCCTATGGAATGCCCTGCCCGTCAGACGTGGGCATCTTTAGATCCAGTAGAGCTGGTACCCCGATGTCCACTCTGACCCTTTCAGATCTAGCCTCCCAATCATCCCCTATATCTAATCAGTGTAATTTTTTCCTGCCTCTTCACCGCATTAACTACTGTGTGCTAAGCTGACATGAATGGCCATCAAATCACCCAGGTGGCGGTAACACAGTGGTGGTGATGAAAGTGGTTCCCAATTGGTTCTGTAAAGCGCTTTGGGTGTCTTGAAAAGCACTAAACAAATGTGACATTAATTAATCCATTCATTCATTCAAAACAAAACCAGGATGACTCTACATTCCACTATCTATCCACATACAAAACACAGAGAACCGCCCCATCTAGTGTAGCTAAACACCCAACTTCTAGAATTATACAATGTCGGATCTGATTGTGGACAGGCAAAAGGAAGCTTACTGAAACAAAATCAGTGCTCCGGCAAGTCAAACAAAATAAATGTGGGCACAAAGTGCCTAGCAGCAATGCAGAAAAAGGCAGGGTCAATCTCTTTGTGGTAGAAACACATGGAGGCGGGGCCAGCAACAATTATCCTATCGGCATCCTTGGTTGGCAGTATGCAGGTGTGCAGGAGTTTGTGAGGAGCAGGCAGTATCAAAGGGCACATGCAGCACATAACTTAAGGCGGTTTACAAGGTCTGAAACAAGGGAATGAAATTGTGATGCAAATGAACTGTGAGTGCTGTGCTTGCTATTGTTATTGAACAATGCTGAAGATAAAACCAACAAAACGGTCCGCTCTCCGCCAGGAAGCATGAAAGTGAGACATTGTGTAATTGTAGGCAGCGTTCTTATTTGTTAGTGTTTATTTTTAATGTTCCAGTGTCAGTTCCATTGTGAGAGAGAGAAATGACAAACACGACTGCAGCAAAACTGAATTTAGGAGTCTTTTCTCATTTGAGGACACTTAATATGCTTCAATTTTAAGTGGGATGTGAAGCGACTGAGTTAAACAGGGTATCTGGCCTTTGACAATGACATTTTTACAAGCCCGCAGCAACACAAGAAGGAGTTGGAAGAGTCACCCCGTGTCAAGTGCGGCTGAGCTGCACTCGCTGACAGCCAAAAAGCATAAAGGAGAAGAAGCACCCAGCAACGTGGGCCAGCGAAGCCGTGTTCTGGGAGGCCGCTGGGATCACTACATCAGTCTCTCGACAGAAAACGCTTCTGCCTGTAGGAGCCGCTTGCAGTGGGCTTTACCTCAGGGTCCGTCAGGAACTGCTGCTCCTCTCGATCTGATACATTATTGAATACAGAAATTCTCATATTTGCTTGAGGGGAAAAATTGACTAAACATGTAGAAAACTCGATGGTCTTGCTCAGAACATTTCTCTTGTATTGATATCTTATGGTATGAATGGTGTGTGAACGTGCCCTGCAATGGGTTGGTGCTCCATCCTGGGTTGTTCCCTGCCTTGCACCCATAGCCTCCCAGATAGGCTCCGGACCCCCGTGACCCTGAACAGGAGAAGTGAGTACAGAAAATGGATGGATGACATCTTATGGTTACGATGTGAAAATCTGAACAGCGAGATTTTCATGAAGAAATTAGCATTGAAGATTAACTGCTGCTGGATTGAGATTCCACTCGCCGGAGCCGTGGACGCGTAACGTTGTCCGCAGATTCTCAGTGTTCAAAAAGAGTCCTTCTTCTGTTGAATGATTATGTAGCAGCCAGCATTGAGGCTGTGGCAGCGGGATGACAGGCTACTTCCAGAGAACCAGAATGTAGTAGGAAAAATGGAGCAAGGTGATTCTTGGAGAAACCTCCTGAGCTGGATCACATGAGGGAGCAAAGGGCAACGCTGCAGACGCTGCAGGGGGATACCAGCTGAAATGTGTGGCATTACTACCCAGGGCAGGTGTGAATGAGTATGGGGGGAGTGTGTGGTGAGAGCCAGGCTGCTACAACCATCACCAGCAGGAGCATTAATGAGAGAGGCCACCGCCCCAGGAGTGGCTGACAGACTTTCACACTCTCACATCAGTCCGGTCTGTGAGAAAGCGCAGACTTTAAACCCAGCACATGCAAACGTAGGGTGGCTGTGGCATCCACTGAGGTGAAGTCCATGAAAATGCAGCAGATCAGTCACCTGATCCAAATGATAACCCCCAAGGAAGAACAGGATCGAGGCAAAAAGTTACTGGTGGGGAGCTTCAAGCCGGCCCACGACACCCGTCAGCATGGCATGGAGGCGCCGTCTGGCACGGAGAGTGGGACCCTGGATATGAAATATGAGCCGGCTTTTGGGAATCCGATAATTGAAGCCATGTAGAAAAGAAGGGACCTCCATCACCTTTAATCAGACAAGGATCCACAGAAGATAAAAGGTCACCTGGCAGGCATTTGGACCTGGGCCCCAAACTGATGTCTCTCACCTGCTTCCACAGACCACTGGAGGTGCACATGGCGGGGGGGGGGGGGTAATGTTCTGTTCCAGTGAGAGAACATTTCACGGCCAATTTAACCTCTGCCTGATTGCCAGGGATTTTGACGCCTGCTGCTTCTTCACCATGTTCCATTACAGAAGAATGGGGTGAAGAAGCAAACCCAACAGCTTCAGAAAGCTCAGGCTGCATTTCAACACGTCACCAAAAGGCAAAGGTCGACCCTGGAGGACCCCTGATTTCCTGGGGTGGAGGGTGGGGGGGGGTTAGCTATACTGTCCAGTCCTACTGAGTGATGTGATTTTTTTGACCCTACGAACCTGCTGATAACCTCACACTGCGCATAATGCAGCAGCAAAGGACATTCGTACGGCACAGGGAATCCCTGCTTTGTGTCTGTTTGGAAGCAGCAATGATAAATCCTATACTGGTAATTTGCACAAGTAAGAGTAAAGGTACAGCCAAGGTCAGCCAACGTGCAGCAGCCCTGGAGCTGGGAAGCTAAGGGCCTCGCTTAAGTGCACAAGATGGCTAAAGATGGTCAACAACAAAAACTCCAAGCTGGGGAGTAAAACAAGATGATTGTTTTACCCTGTGTCTGGACCAGTGACCTTCAGATCACAGGTACAGAGGCTTAACCCAGTGTAAGAGAGTGAGTGAACAAGTGAGTGAGCAAGTGAGTGTGTGAGCAAGTGAGTGAGTGAGCAAGTGAGTGAGTGAGCAAGTGAGTGAGCAAGTGAGTGAGCAAGTGAGTGAGTGAGCAAAAATCCTCAACTCGTGAATTGTTAGGGAAATCTGATTCTTGTGCTCAACATAATATCACAGTCCTGCTGGGAATTTCATTATGCATCAGATTATAACAATCAGCTTTCACCACACGGAAGACAAGGGGGCAAAATGGGCCAGGAGGTTTTCATGTGACGTGGTTCGGTTTATCACTGGCTGTTATAAGTCTCAGCTCGCCACGTTTCGTTCTGTTTTCTCTTTTGTTTTTGTTTATTTTTCCTCCACTCCAATTGAACGCTGGTGAATCATTTCTAAGATTAAATCCACCCATGGAGATAAGTGTCCTACTTGAGTGCGATAACACAGATGCTTCTGAGTTGATGGGTTATTCACAGAAGGCACTTCTGGGACAACCGACATTAGCCGTGCCTGTGGCATGCTAGAATATAAATCCTTCAACTATTGCTTAAAACAGTTTAAAAAAGGGCTTATTGTTGATTTTGTTGTACTGTTTTGTGCTTTAAAGTCCTTCATATGAGATCTTAGTAATATCACCATACGCAGTAATAATTACTATTATTTACAACAAACCTGTCCGTCAGTAATTTTCTTTGCGAATTGCTTTTTGGTTGCATGTGACACAAAGTGTTTTGGTGTCCCAGCTGACAAATTAATTGTCCTGACAAAAAAAGTACTATATTTGGCTGAAATCTGCAATTTTACTGAATTGTAACATTTGATCCAGGTAAATT
This sequence comes from Mormyrus lacerda, assembly GCA_015163995.2. Taxonomy (NCBI): domain Eukaryota; kingdom Metazoa; phylum Chordata; class Actinopteri; order Osteoglossiformes; family Mormyridae; genus Mormyrus; species Mormyrus lacerda. Next base: position 10,433,112 of record JAABNX020000021.1, read on the forward strand.
GCAGGGCCACATAACATGCCATTCTACTTAGATGACAGCTCGCCTGCTGTTTTATGTAAAAACAGTTTTCCAGCACTGCAGTGGTTCAGTATCCATTGCAATAATATAAAGATGTGGCAGTGAAAATTAGGAGTCGGCCCATTTCCTAGGTGCCCAGGGCTCCATCACACATACCACTGGCTTTAAGAACATTGCTAAAAAAGCCCGTATCCCATTTATTTGTGAGGTATGCAAGCTGAAGGATACATTCTTGGCAGTGTGGCTCTATAACCACAGATTCTGCATCAGCTCCAATGAGGCAGCGCAGCACCATGGACAGTGATCTCACACCAGCAGTGAATAAGAGTTTAACATCAAAGGCAGCTATGCTGCATCCACACTAATGATGGAGATTCAGGACCAGGGAGAGCGATTCCTTCCAGCTCCAAAAACAGAACTTCAGAACCACAGACAGCGATTCTACCCCTATTCTATGAAACCTAACAACAGGATGTTCAGAGCATGAACAGAGGATCGCTCACTCTGACCGTCACACCTGAGACGGATTCACAGCACTGCCCGTCTGACACTGGCCGTTAATGAGAGACAGGGCAAACTGAGCAGTAAAGTCTGTGATTGGCCAGCCTTAGCCACAGCATGGCTGTAGTATTTGGTGATTTCTGCATTCTATCTTGTGGCTAGGTCCATGTAGAAATACACAGATCTGCCCTGCAGGTGGCGCTCTGCCTGTGGCTTAAATTAACTGTTGCCGAATAACCCCCTTGCAGCAGAGGCAGCCGATGTTATTTTCAACTTGATTAATCAATTGAGCTGGACGCAGCAAAAAAATCCACAAGAACACCCAGCTCCGCCCAGCATCAGGAGGAACTCAGAAGAGCTTTACGTTGATATCATGCAGCAGAATCCAGTGTGAGAGACAGTCAAGGGCAGATTAAGGACAGGATAAGCACTTACTGGGAAATGAAAGTCAAGTGGTATAAGAGAAAATAACTGCTACCTGTTTTTGGAAGGTTGTGTTTGATACCTCCTATTCTCAGTCTGATTGTAGCAAGCAGCACAAATCATTGTGAACCTGTGTTATTCACTGGAACATACAACTTGTGCAGTTACTGAGCTCATCGCCGCTCTGAACGCAGTGCTGTTTACCATGGGTCATTTGTGCACAGGATCTGGCGATGCTGAGTTTACCTGGAGAGTGACAGGATGTTCAGCTACTGACAGCCACCATGTTGGCCCCCCCTAGTCACTACAGCACTTGTTCTCCTCTGGGGGTCCCTTTCCACTGGCAGCGGAGGTGCTGCAGTGCATTCAGTGACTGGTGGCTCCACTCTGTGTGGGCAGTGGTGTGGCAGGTTGTCCCAGAAACCACACAAGAGCGAGGAGAAGAGAGGAAGCCAGCAAAGAGCAAGGAAGCCAGGGCTGGTGGTGCAGGACAGCTGGGGGTCCACATGGGGCCGATGGCGCGGGATAGCTGGGGGACCACAGGGGGCGGATGGCGCGGGATAGCTGGGTGCCCACAGGGGGCGGATGGCGCGGGATAGCTGGGTGCCCACATGAGGCCGATGGCATGGATTGCTGGGGGGGCCACATGGGGCTGTTGCTGCCAAACAGCTGGGGGCCCACATGGGGCCGATGGCACGGGATAACTGGGGGCCCGCATGGGGCCCCCACAAGGAAACAGGAGCTGGAAGGTGAGGCATCATGCGCTCTCTGTCGGCAGCCGAACAAACCAATGAAACGTGAAATTAAATTTGCATCTCTATAAGTTCTGCAGGCAATGGAGCCGCACGAGACTGATAGACCTTCTCTGGCTAAATGAGAGCAGCAAAACCCTCTTACGGCTAATGTGTGTCTTATTTTTCTGTCCTGTGGATGGTCTGGTTGTGTAGGCAGACAGATCCTAAAATTAGCATCAACATCGAGCCCTTTGGTGCTGTCACTTTGTAACAACTTTGAGTGTAATTAGTTTCACTAAACAAAAAAAAGTTATTTTTCCATTATATATATGGTGATGTTTCAAAATACTATGACCACCTGCATGCGAAGCAAATGATTTTGACTATCTTGTAAAAACCATAATATTCACAGAACTGCACCATAATACGCACAAACTAATTATTCTGATGTGTACTTTTACCAGCAGTAACGATTTGCATAAGTGAACTCAAGTTTTCTTCCACTTATATATGATGCACTCTTATAAAGTCAGGAAGATCCATGCATCCATCCATCCTTCATTCAAAAGTTTATCCTGGTCAGGGGAGTGAAAAGCCAAAGTGTATCCAAGGCGGCACAGAACACAAGGCCGGAAAACCCCCTTGATGAGATGCCAGCAGCCGAAATAAGCGAACAAGCAAATTAACAGGCCTGGGTTTCTTAGCCTGATGCAATAATTTAAAGACATTAATATACCAGTTAGTCTTTACTGCTATCTCTGGTCTGTGGTGTTACAGACTCATAGGCAGCGCAGGATTTCACTGCATGGACCTTGAACGCTTTGCAGTTACCTTAGTCTGCTTTCTAATGTGTTTCGATAGTAAGATAGATTCTTTTAGCTTCCCCATCCATTATCAAAAACCTCTTACCCTACTAGTGTTGTATTGATTTTGCTAGGCTACAACTCGGATGGGACATTACGACACAAATAAAGGACCTGTCTGGTCACCAGTGTTTTTCTGATGCCACACGTATTCCCAGATGCCTCCTGTCAGCCAAGTAACTCCACTCGGATCCCTCACTCGCTGATTTACCATTCTAATTAAATAAAATATTGATGTGTTCTGACAGGATTTTCAGTTCACTTGTCCAGTCGATGCTGCAAACAAACAAACAACAAACAAACAAACAAACGTTTAAAATACAGTAAAATAACACAGGTAGTAGGGAAACATAAAGAGTACAGAGAAATAAAAACTGTCACTCGGACGCTTTATTATTCCTGTTAATAAACTCCAGTGTTTACAGCAGAAGCCTTCCTCTGCAGTTGTCCTTACACTAATTTATAGATTCTGTCTGTGGTGACCCGTGCAGGATTCCGTGTTCTACTGTTCCCAGAGCCTGTGGCTTGCTTTGCCGCGCCACATCTCACGCAAGCGGCTCTGACGCGGCGCACAGCGCCATTTACATAAGCCGCCAGTTCCCATGCAAGAATGTGCCATGTTAAAATGCGGGGGGAGTTACCATCCAGGGCAGCCCCCTGGCAAATGCCACCCACTCCCCACTTTCTGGCAAATACGAGTGAGGAAAATGTAGGAGTGTGGCAGTATCAGACAAGAATCTAAGTGGGGGTCACAGCTGGGGAGAGGAGCAGAACGATTAAGCTGCAAAGACTAGTAAATCAGAAGCAACAGTGTCCAGAAAATGACCAGAATTATTGCTGGGGATGTGTCTCAGATGTGTTACCACGATCCAGCACAGCTTGTTAATATTGCATTAGCACCCACTATAACAAGCCCTACTGCAAGGCAGCACAAAGACATTCTCCCAGTCTGCCAAGTTGTAACAGCAACAGGGAGCTTTTAGCCTGTGATTTGTGCTGTGCAGGGAACAGAACTCGGCAGACTGATGACCCAGGAAGGTGATTTACCAGAAAACAACTCGTGCCAGGGTCCAGTAACCGAGGGCTCGACACTCCATCCGTATCCTTCAGCAGCCACATGGTCCGCTGAACTAACTGTGATGACAGGACTCACCTCAGGCGGGGCCCCAGTGTGTCCAGGCAGCCTGTGTACAGATGTGAGCACCTGTTTTGGTTCAGTATTTTAGCATGCATGTCTTTTATAATCACGGGGTTCAAGTTCACTTTTTAACTGTTGGAAAGACAGTGTATTCCCTAGAAGGCCCCATCCCTCACTCTCCCATATGTAATCACTACTCCTTCCACACCCCCATCTATAGTTGTGAGTCTCAATGTGATCAGCCTCAGCAGATCTGCACCAGTGGCTGTGTCATGTGCCACCACTAAACAAAACCGCTTAAATTAAATAGGTCCCTGACCCTCACCTACACAATGTTCTGGGGAAGTGTGAAAAAGATCTGTCAAATACTTCAATAGTTGCAGATCAAGTGCCTGACACTGCTCTTCTCTTTAATATCCCTACTGTATGTGGTACTGCTGTCTCAAAATTTCCAGATTTTAACTGCAAAGTTAGAAAAAAATCCATGAAATGGTTTTTGAGTTATCACACTAACAAGAAAAAGGTGACCACAACAAGAAGCACTTACTGCATTTGAAAAAAACAAGTCAGTGCTTTTGTCAGGGTACCAGTTGTGGCATCAAA
>JAABNX020000021.1:10437687-10447739 GCA_015163995.2 Mormyrus lacerda
GACACACCTCTCTTTCAAAGGAACAAGCAGAATGACACCATTTTAATTTAACTGAAGAGGTTACATAAAACCTACATTTCTTTCTTAACAAACGAACCTTTAGTTAGCCTATTATGTAATTGCTAGCATCAAGCCTTTAGCAGTGCGGTCACATATAAATCGCTTTGTAGCAGTGCACATACATTGCCCCACAGTTTAGAAATGTTATTTATAATTGTGATGATTTATTATGTAACTGCCTGTGTCCTGGTCTCCTGGGCAGCCAGCACTGCATCTCCACACTCCATTTATATAGATTTAGGGGGAATTAACCGTAAAACTCATCCGCGACGACCTCCTGAGTTCAGACCCGCTCCCCGTCCTGCATTAAAATTTCCCACCTTCCTGAAACCCTCATCGTAAGTCCATGCAGGTGATGACCACCTCCGGCACACAATCGTACCCCGACACCGGACCATAAAAGCAGATTTCAGGGAGCAGGTGAGATCCTCCGTTATTGTTTTTCTGTGCCGTGAGGCCTGCGTGCTGAAAGGTGTGTCATCACACGTTTGTCATGATCCTCCCTGTTGCTTGGAAACAATGGGCTTTTAGTGGTGGGATGTGAAAGGAACAGCATTTCACCATCGGCTTGCTGGGCGCTGCTCCTTTATTCTGGGTTTATTTAGTAATTAAGCCAGAAGTGATCCTCAAGTTATCTGTTAGTAAGGAAACTACCTCGATCGCCAACCCATGGACTCAAGGCGAAGCCCACAGCCTCCTACGCACGGCATAGACTCATAATTAAAAAATTTTTTCAGTTTAACCTTCTGCGATAATGAATTTCTTGTAGCTGTACCTGTTCAGTGAGGATAAAACACGGTCTGGCCACATCACTGCGTCAGGGTAGGGGGGGCACTGATTTCCTAGGAGAAACCAAAATACCGTTATGGGGGGGGGGGGGGGTAGTATACAGAGAGAGGAATGACAGCAGTGTAAAGCATTTACACACTCAACCTGAGGGAAATGCAATTGAGGAGTATTAAGGCTCGTTTATGTTTAAAAGCCTTTTAAAAAGGCGGAAAAGAAAATCGACAAATAAGAATTATTATTTAAAATAAACACTGAGGGGAAGATAAAAGGCAGACATCCAAAGAGCCAAATGAATGGAGAAAAAAAATCCATCTGAGTTACATATAAATGAGGTTATTTTTTCCATAATGATGTCCTGTTGTGTCGAGAAATAAAGTGATCTTCATTAGGAAATCAAGTCACAATGCACCGTTCTTAGCATAAAATGCAAGTCTGCAATAAAATGCACTAATTAAAATTAGCTACTCATTAGTTTCCCAACGTGTGCGCAGCAAATAAATAAATACACTTTTAGCATGCAGAAAGCCACTGTTTTCATCACACTATTCACCGCATGGCATGGGAGACGCAACTCAATTCATTTCTCACTTTGTCCACCTAAATTTGTGTGTGGAGCGGTGGGGATATTAAATGGATTAAGATAATTACAATGTCCTGGAACCTGCCTCTTGCCAGCCTGTAAAGGTTTTCTAGATGACTGGGATAGGTAATTGGAAAGTGAAAGTTTAATTTTAACTGGAGCTGGTTCGTCTTCCATTTTTAATTACCCTGTTTAATTACAGTCTCAGCCACCCTCCCCATCAGAGAAGTGATCTATCTGATTGACAAAACCATCCCAAGGGGGCAGCACCACTCAAAAGAAGATGGGCTTCATCCAAAAATGGTGGGCAACATTAACACCTTGCCTGCTTAGCCTATACTGTTACCGGTCACTGGTTTAGAAAAACACACATTATAATTATACCTTTGTGGGGACTCTCCATTCATTTCTATGGGGGAAAACTCTAATCCCAACATGACAGCCTTAACCCCTACCCAGCCCTAACCTTAACTATAAGTAACCAAATGAAACATCAGACTTTTTGCATTCACAGATCCTTGTGGGGACCTAAAACATGGTTTTTATTACATTGTGGGGAACATTTGGTTCCCACAACGTTATATAAGCATAACGCACACACACGCACACACACACACACACAGTGCTGCACATGCGTTACTGCGCAATGCCATCAACAGAGCTACACATATAAACAAACTGAGCATACCCCGCAGTGCACCAATAATATGTATTCATTGCGACTTTAAAAAATAAACTGAAAAGCATTTCTTTTTGTCAGCTGTAACAAGAACTGAAAGCTTGCTAATTGCACATCTTACTTCTTACTCTAACCGTAGCTCTCAAACCTTAAGCAACAATAAAATTCCAGTTCTTAACCCTAATGACGAGCCTAACCCTAATCGTAACTGCTAACCCTCTTTCAAATCGGGGAGGGTTTCCTAGCTGCAGAAAATTCTCTTTTTCATCCGCCTTTTGTCACCGGGGTTTGACGGCTCCTGGAAGATACATCACACTTAATAAAAATTCCCCAAAAGCTGGTGAATTCAGTAGTTTGATGCGGATGACACTGTCGTGCCTCCCACGCTTGTCTCCCCGCTGTCAGCCGCTGCTACACGACACTCAGCGGGCAAAAGTCTCCCGAAGACTGCAGGCTGCAGCCGCCGGATCGCAGAGTTTAACCCGATCGGCGGCTTCCCCGCAGCGCCAGGCTGACGCACTTAAACTCACGTTATTCTCTAAATCCCGAAGCGCCGAATTAAAGCTGCCGCTTATCGCGGTCAGAAAAAGTAATTGCAATTATGGTAATTACGCTAGATAGCTTTCACTGCGCACTGAAAATGAAGTCTGTACCTAACGTAAACTCTCGTTTATTGCAAAAAGTAACACCTTTGGCACTGGGTTGTTTTTACATTATTGTGTTTATTTGAATTATGTTTACATCTGGTTTATTTACCTTTACAGAAAAACATCATTTTATATAGATACCTCGCAAATATGCGCATGCAATGCCGATGAATTCTTACAGGCATTTCACAGACAGGGTAATGCAAGGTGCCCATTGACTGGCTTGTCACTGTCCTCACTGATTATCAGAGATGGGTACAAATCTTGTTACAAATCACAAACTTTCTCATCATATGTAACAAAATAAAATACAAAATACTGGTGTGAGAAAATGTATTTAATTCAAATACAAGCAATTTGTAATTTAATTTACGGTTCCAATGATGTGTAATATTTAAAACAATATGCAGCTTGCGCTAACTTTACACAGAATAATAACTGTGATTTGCATGTCTTAGAGTGTTAATTGTGAAATGAAAAATGACTTGTAACATTAGTAACGTAATGAGAGCTCGACAGCAGGTTGGGGTTTGGGGGATATTGCGGTTCCGTAATGTTTGTATTGTGGTTTCGGTTTGGTTTTTGAACCCTTATACCCTTAATTTACACCCAGCGTTTCCCGCAGAATTGGTGGCGGTGGCTGACAGAGGTGCCATGTGTCCAAGTGTAGGCAAAGAGGCACACCCCGGCTTTCTTAAATTGCTTATAATAAGGCGTGAATTTCCCGTTTTGTTTGTTTGTTTTGCTGCCAAGCAAACTCGAAGAAGAAACTTATTTAGATATATACTAAAAAAAACGAACCGGCAGCTGTGACGGATTTAACAAGTTCACCAGTCGGTTCTCCGTTTACACAGGCACAATAGCTATAAAACACTTCTCTCGCAAGCTAATAGAAAGCAATTTTGTCCTTAAGAACAAAAGTAGATGGCCTGATTTGTCTCTAATGCAGTCTGTGAAGCCTTATATGACAAACCACAGTATGCCAGCTGAAATTAACCGGAATGCCACTAGCAGGCTATAGTAAGTTCACTCACAAGTTCTTGAACACAGATCTGATAGTATATTTCATCACATACTTTCACCAAAGCAGCTTCTTTCCTTGAATTACTTGTCATGGGAAAACAAAGTTCAATTAAACGTTTGCCCTATACAGTATAATAAAACGATAGAAAATAAAAAAAATCACAGATTTTATTGAGTATTTGAAATATTTTAAATACAATCTCTCAAAGTATTCTGGCACCAAGCAGACCAAAGCATTGTGGTGGCGGCAAATAAAGACGAAGAGAAGCGGATTGTCACAAAGTTGCTCTTTACGTTAGTCTTTAAAGGAGTGCACCACAAGGATCAATAACACGGAGACCGATTGGCAGCGAAACATAAAGAGGTTACATGGTAGACGGGAAGGCTGACACACAACTGGTCATTACACAACCGCAGAGCACATCAACATACAACATACTCAAAAACACAAATATTCACACTAACAAATACATACAGCTACTTAAACAAGACAAATGCAAATGCTACAGTATATACACTTCCCCCGAGCACGCTGGGATATGCTGATCCCTCCGGCGCTACAGTTATTTTTTTGTTACAAATTCCATCAGTTTTTTTCCGTCCAGCAAAATACAAATTACATAATAATCAGAAGTAATTAAATACATATTTTAAATAAATGTAATTGAAATCCTGCCCATCTCTGCTGATTATGCTCGACTTTCACAAAGTCCTTGAAACCTTAGGGCTTCTGCTTACTAATCCCAGCATCCCTGGCATTGTGAGCCCCCTGATTGGATGAAGGTGCCGCATTGAGGCATGGCTGATGGAGGCCAGAAGAGAAACCAAAACCAGTACAAGGAACAAGAAGATAAAAAAAAAGCTCATCTCAAAAATCCAAGTTATAAGCAAGCAGATGCACACAGACCTAGCTATACGATAACTGAACACAGATCAGGAGTGCACTCAGGTCGCAAAACAGAGAGATGAAGACAGACCTAGCTATTCGATAACTGAACACAGATCAGGAGTGCACTCAGGTCGCAAAACAGAGAGATGAAGACAGACCTAGCTATTCGATAACTGAACACAGATCAGGAGTGCACTCAGGTCGCAAAACAGAGAGATGAACACAGACCTAGCTATACGATAACTGAACACAGATCAGGAGTGCACTCAGGTCGCAAAACAGAAAGATGAACACAGACCTAGCTATACGATAACAGAACACAGATCAGGAGTGCACTCAGGTCGCAAAACAGAAAGATGAACACAGACCTAGCTATACGATAACTGAACACAGATCAGGAGTGCACTCAGGTAGCAAAACAGAGAGATGAACACACACCTAGCTATACGATAACAGAACACAGATCAGGAGAGCATTCTGGTAAAAAAACCTCAAGGCCAATGGTTATGGAGCCTGGGTTAATGAAGATGCAGGCTACTCAGCTGTAACAGATATGCTTAAGGAAGATACCTGCTAATACCAAATAAGAGAAGCTAAATCCAGGTAAATTCAGTTGTATAGTGCCCCTCCCAGCCTGGGTCTAGCATTACACCAAGGCAAATGAACACACGAAAGGAGAGCCATACTTCACAAATTAAAAGTCACTGCAAAAACACAGGAAAACAGTGAAGAACTTGTTATTGGAAAAATAAATCCACAAGCATCCAAGGACAACATGTTCTCCAATGCCCCCCCACCCCTGAAGATGGTAACATTATACAAAGAGTAGGGGCACTATATCAAAAGACTTTTTATTAATTCCAGGGATCAGAGGAATTCCTCCATCCTCAGGTTGGAGAGTATGTTCTGGAATGTTCACACGATTCAGGGCTGGGGTGTGACCTTCCTGCATCTTATAAGTGAAAATAGCACTCAATTCACATAAACACTGAGCTGCTTGGCTGCCGCTTGCATCAGCCTGGAGACGAAGCGGTAAAGTTTGAAAATGATCTTCTGTGTGTTAGAAAAGCAGGAGGCCTGAGGGTAAGGCCTGGGTCCTCCAGGAAGTGGCAGGGGTGAGGGGAGCGATGTGATACGGTGGGCCGCAGGTGAGTAGGCTGGAAGGCTAGAGTGAGAAAATAAATTTCACATGTGATTTAAATAAACCAAAAAAAAAATTTCCTGGGAGAATTTTCATAACAAGTACGGTAGAAACTGATGTCACTGGAACAAGGTACGCAACAGACACTGCATCTCATCAGACGGGAACATTAAACTTCAGGCACAAGGTACAAAAAGATGGCTAATGAATAAGCTTTGATAGGCCTCAATTACCCTTTGCTGAATAAGCTGGATGGATGGATCTGTATGGAGTGGCTCTGTGTCCCGTGACTAAAAAGAATTCAGCCTTGGGGAGGAGCTGTACTGAGTAAAGGGGGGAGGCTCTGTCTCACAGAAATGGATACAGACTAAATGAAGGATGTGAAAGGAATATCTGACATGTAATTAGACCTGGAGGAATATTGAGGAACGCTGCCATTATTTCAGCCTTTCTTTAACTGAAAATGAAAATATACTGCAGAGTAGACAGGCTCCTATTAGCTGCCCCCCCCCCCCCAGCCAGGTCCAGATACATAAAGAGGCAGGAGCCTGCATCCAGCCAAGCCCCTCAACCAGCGAGTTAAGCTTTTCACACTGGATTACATTAATGTCTCTTTTGTGACAGAAATAGAAAATTTAATTTTCCCATGGTTGGGAGATGGGGAGCAGAAATGGCCATTCTTTCAAATTGCAATGTGATTTTAGTGGTTATTATTGTAACAGCATGGAAATAGTCTCTGTTTGTATTAAAAAATGGTCACCTTCATGCTTGATTAAAGGGATCTAGGGGCGTCATTGCTTGTGGGAAAAGTGCACAGTCATAAGATACATTCCAGTCTCCTTCCGGCCTTTAATGCTGCACTTGGGTTCCATGTCTCCCCGCTGTGTAGTGTTGACCCAACCCAAGCCTAATCCCAGTAAACCTCCCCAAATAGATCTGCTATTCCAAGCCCCATACCTGTTCTAGATGGTTCTGTTCACTGATCCTATTCGATTGGGACTGACGTGTTTCAGGGACCTAGAAGGAACCGCTTCTTATTTTTATTGGTTACATACCCACGACTGGCCCCTCAACCCAGCTGATCTAGAGAACTCTGCTTTCATACCATAAATATATTATCATATCAACCAAAATGCATTTCCTGAAACACCTTGTCCTATGCAGGACGGCTGGGGGTCCGGAGCTGATCCCAGAGGCTACAGGCGCAAGGCAGGGAATAAGCCAGGATCGGGTTACAGTATATCAGGGGACACACACACACGCACACACACACACACACACCTATGGGCAATTTGGTAACTCGAATTAGCCTCAGCATGTTTTTTGGCCTGTGGGGGGAAACCGGAGCACACAAAAGAAACCCCACAATGACACGAGGAGAACATGCAAACTCCACACACCTGGAACCCTGGCAGAGACACGAACCCGGGTCCCAGGTGACCATGCTAACCACCGCCCCCCCCCCCACTTCATATCATGTAATCAATAATAGAAAAAAACTAAAGCAGTCACACCGTACGGTTGACATCTTGTCCCAGGTCATTTTTTGGAGCTGCTCTCTTGACATCTCTGAGCAGTTTCTTAACTGAGAATCCACAGCACACCATTGCTTAATGTGGTAATGGGGGTCCAATTGCAGACAGGGAAACTCGGCCCCCAGAGAAATGATTTCTGTAATAGTTATTTTTTTAATCTAGGCAACAAAGAGATTAGTGATTTTGTCGGGTTTCCTCCTGCCAACAACCCAATCCATTCACCACAGCCGCCCCATTTTTAACCTAGACATTTGCTTTTACACAAAACGTGTTTGTCACTTTTAAAATGCTGCTTGTTGTGCATGCATTGTCACTCTCAGACTTTCGAATCGAATCGAGAGGGAAGTGCAGTGTCTTTCGTTTCTTAGACATTACCAGCCACTCAGGGATTTGGACTCGTGACTCGGCAGCTAGAATCGGTCTGTCTATGTCAAGCAAACTAAATGAAGACAGAGCAGCAGTGAATGTGGGGAGGGGAAGTCGCTGGTAGAGCTGGGAACTGCCGTACACCGACTATCAGTCAATGGGACAAAATCTTGAAGACAAATTGACTTTAGCATCTGTAGCCAAAAGCTATCTGAACCCTTGGGATTAACTGGGAGCATTTGTAAAGTGGCCTAAAAACATGTGAAATGATAGGTCTGCTTGTTTTTCTTTTTATTTTGTTGTGACTGGGCCTTTAAGAGAAACACACCTGCGAACCATGAAAATATCAGTCAGATGAGGCCCGAACGACATCATCAGGCAGAATGATGCTTATAAAATCCCTGGCTTCGTGAGACTGGTGTCACTTTGAAATCTGCAATAGTCAGAAAGAGACTCGAGCATTTCCTTGGAGTCTTATTACTAATCAAAGCAGCACAAAGGATTTGATGTCCCTATAACTGATGGCCCATGAAGACCCAGGTGCCTGATATGGCAGGAAGGCCCGTACCCAGTGCAGAATCTGGTTCCTTAAGCAGCTCCGTGGCTGAGGGGTCAATTAAGGGTCTGGGGATTGTGGCCGGTGGGAAAGATACCTGGTTGTTCTTTGAGAGTAAATGATGTGGAAATGAAAGGAAGAGAAATCAAGTTTCACCCAGTATTTGTTGGGCTTGATGGACCTTTGGCCATGATGGACGTAGCTCCATGTTAGGAGTTGGATTGCCCTCTGTAGGCATTACTACTTGTAAACTAATAAAAGAGTGACTGAAATGACTTGCGTGTTACAGGTCCAGTTGTGAAAGAAGGTATGTGGCCGTCAGTCTATAATAAGCTCTGATGAATCCTTTGTTTGCCCTATGGAAAGGCAGTTCAGCTCAGCCACCACAATCATGTGATACTGGCAAAGAGCAGAGGAGCGCAGTGTTATTTTTTTGCTTCATTCTTCAGGGATACATAATAAAAGGATGGACTGAGGGGTTCCATGAAGAAATCAGATCATTGGTGGGGGACACAAACAGTCTAACAGCATATCACGGCTCTATTTTCGGGGGGGCGCAAGCATAGCTTTGGGCTTTTGTTGGAAAAATGTGACCAATCCAACGTGCAGGAAGACATGCGGGCAAAGGACAGTTACGGTCACCTGACCCTGCCTGCCAAGCATGGCGGCCTCAGTTCTGTCTCAGGATCTCTGTTGCTGAATGCTTAACACGTCTTCCAAAATGCCTTTCCTTCATGGATGGTGACACACACTGAAATCACCAAAGCCAGACTAACACTCTCCTTACATTCAACTCAATCACAATTATGGACCTTCACCGAGGTCAACACCTTCCCGCCTGGCATGTTAAGCACCCCACGCAGTCACCTTGAGCGCAGCTGCAGGTGAGCTCATCAAACCTCCCCGATTTACATACCACAGGTCACAAAGCCTGTTACAAATGCCACACGCGCGTCTGACTTTTTACGCATGAAAATCCCATTGCAGGTTGTTCAACGTAAGTCAATTTGAATGCACTGCATGGGATATCAATATTACGCACAGACAGAATAAAGACGTTTTCATTGCACCAAATAGTAATTATTATGTAATATCCTACTAAAAAAAATACCTTTTACACTAAATTTTGGACGCTGAGTTAGTTCTTATACGGTGATTCCAGGAATATGGATGTCATAACCATTACCAGGGAAATATTTTATATTAAATACTTGTCAAGTCACATCTAAGAAGTGTAAGCCATGCAGTCTGTAGCCGTGGAATAACAGCATGTAGTAACCTTATCAAAATAAGGACGTGTGCATTTCATTTTGAAGGGGGCGGGTTGTTGTGGTTGTCACACTCGATTTCTGTGTTTATTAGTTCTCTCTCACTCCCTCATTCCCAAAAATATTATAAATTGGTGTCCTGCACCTTGTTTTGCTATGTAACCCAGGTTGTGTTTCACACACCAGCAGTACAATTCCCCCATTTTTCATTCATTTTCTGGTCCCCAAAACAGATTCAGTATTTTCATCTTGAGTGAGGTGCTTAGGACGGCCTTGTTCGTTTAATAATCTCCCACTCCTATTGTCACATGGTTCCTATAATAACCCCACTCCTCGTGTCACATGGTTCCTGTAATAACCCCCCACTCCTATTGTCACATGGTTCCTGTAATAACCCCACTCCTCGTGTCACATGGTTCCTGTAATAACCCCCCACTCCTATTGTCACATGGTTCCTGTAATAACCCCACTCCTCGTGTCACATGATTCCTGTAATAACCCCACTCCCCGTGTCACATG
>JAABNX020000021.1:10453919-10466935 GCA_015163995.2 Mormyrus lacerda
ATCCACCCATTTTCCATAACAGCTTATCTAGTACAGTATATGGTCACAGTGACATTTTATACTGTATATATATATATTCTCAATATAAATGCTTAATATAAGCATTAAATCTAATTGCCTTTTTATCACGCGTTATGAATTACAATGTTGTTTCTCACCTTAAACAACTGTTCAGTTTTATAATCCCTCAGGGTCTTAACATTAAATTAACAGCTTTTGCTTTTAGTGTAAGTAGCATTCACCTGGGAATCGGTAATCAATTTTCCATTAAGAGTTATTTCTTTAAAAAGACATGGATGGTGTGGCGAATGTAATCAGTCCTCCTATCATGTCTCATCACTGCTGATATCTTTGTAAGTATTGATGCTGTTGTATATCTGTATATGGTGGCACAGGGAGTAGATTAGACATCACATAGATTGAGGCTAGTCCCCATGGGTTTGCAGAATGGATTAGAGCAGGGATCTCAAAATTTGGACCTCGATTCCAAATCCAGGCCTTGTTTTCAGTTCTCCCAGGTAGTTAGTTTAATAATTAGTGGTTCTGATTGGTCAGACACTTCACACCTGACTGACAGGTAACGGAAGACTGGAAAACCAGCAATGCTCAGACCTCGAGGACTGTGATTTGAATAACCCTGAACTAGAGTCTGCTTCACATATGCCTTTACACTTCCACTTTCCCACCTTACATGCATCCCACATTTCTCTATGAAATGCAGCTATGAACATTTTGAATTAATCCTCCTCTTTGCTTCTCTGCCTGCCGGGTGCTGCTTGAGTTGAGGCCTGTGAAGTGACCATGCAGCCAGGGATTGTGCTGACCGTTATCTGACTGTGTGTAAGGCTTCTTCCCAGCAGGGAGAACATGCAAACTGCACATGCTCAGAGCCAGGGGAACATGACAGACACCGGCCTTTGCAGTTCTGTGGGTTCAGCCTCTGGGGCGGGCCTTAAAGACAAATGATCCAGAGTCAGTGCTTTGGATTAAAGCACCAACTGAATAAGTAAATGTACTGTAAGGTAGAGCAGTTGCTCAGTGGGTGGTCTTGCTGGCTCAACCGCCCCCCCCAGGGCTGTGGCTGTGAGGCCTAGAGGTTTCCCTGCTCCCTCCCTCTCGCAGTCTGAAGGCATGCCATTAGCTTAATTAGTTAATTAGTGTGTAGCCCTGCTTTGTGGCTCCAGGTCGCCCCCTACTACGCTGACCAGGGTTTTGTGGACATCTTCAGGCCAGTTGTCTCATGCTGCATTGAGTTCACTGGAAAGTGAGACGTATGTTTAAACACAACATGCATTCTTTGCCAGCCAGCTTTAAGGTAACATAAGACAGAAAATGATGTCCATAATATTCACTCCGACCATCAGCCTTAAAATAACATAAGACAGAAAATGATGTCCATGATATTCACTCCGACCATCAGCCTTAAACTAACATGAGACAGAAAATGATGTCCATAATATTCACTCTGACCATTTCCCTTTTTTGTGTGAAGTGAATGAATAATACATTCTTCTTCAATCAGACTAGTTTAAAGGTTTCATTGTAACTGCATATTCTTTACACAGCAGTGCAATAATCAAGATGCCAAATTCTCTGCCAGTGTTGCTAAGCAATGGCATTTATTCACGCACATGGACCAATTCAAACTAAAACTAAAAAATTTTGAGTTTGTTTCCCGAGCTCACGATATATGTCAAAAGCTGACTTCTTGTATGTTGTAATAATAATTAGTCAGTACATCTTTTAAATGTTTTAATTATATTTGAATTTATCCTAGATCTCAGACCTAAGGATCCATGATGTCATTGTTACATATGGGGGTTGGACAGTGAAATAGAAACACTGGCCAAAATTGGGCTACAGGTTTCATGCCTATATACTGTATGTATGGCCTGGTGGCCAGAATTCACAGATTGCACATTCCGTCAGTAAGAGCAGAGTGTGAATGTTGAATTAGCGGAGCAATAGCAGAATATTGTAATCCACATAACATAATGCTTCAAAAGAGTACAAAATGTTGATGCGTGTCTCGCCGGTGCATCTGTAACCAGAACAACGAGTCTCTGTGGTCTATCAAGAGACGCGGTATCCAGGGTAATGCTGGTGTACCACCATGGAGGATAGACTACATCCAACAGGGTTGACTGTGGACAGAATAAGCTGTATGAAAGGGATGTCGGTGCACCAACAGCTGCCCAACGCACCACAGAGTTAGATGTGCACCATGACTCTCCCCCTTGCACCAAAAGCCTCCCCAAAGAGGTTGACCACCTGGACTACTGGGTACCCAGAGTGCAGCACAGGGGTGGATCAGTGATGAATTGGGCTGCAATATCATGGCATTCCTTAGGCCCTCTACTGTTTTCAATGAGTGTGTCACTGCCAAGGACTATCGATAGATAGATTAAAAAGAAACTATCCAACCATTCTGGCCAACCATTGGCTCAAACATTGTACCCTGAAGCTGGTGCCATGCGTCAGGATGATAATGTACCAATACACAAAGCAAAACTGGTGACAGAGTGCTTTAATGAACATGAAAGTGAAGGGCAGCACAGTCACCAGATCCGAGTATTATTGAGCCAGTTTTGGGGTTTTGGAGAAACAACTCAGGAAACATTTTCCTCCACCAGCTTCATGCAGTGACCTTGCCACTGTTCTACAAGAAGAATGGCTCAAAATCCCTCTGGCCCTTGTGCACGACTTGCATCTTTCATTCCCAAGACAAACTGATGCTGTATTGGCCACCAAAAGACGGTCTACACCATAGTAATACAGTATTGTAGTCTAAAACCAGCTGTTTCAGTTTCATTGTCCAACCCCTGTAGGTCTAACCATGAAGACTACAAATAAAGCCTAACACTGTCACAGAGTCAAACAGTTAAATCTCCATGTTCTTTACTGGTCTTCGGAAAAATCTTAACTGGAAAGGTGTAATACCAGTGCACGAAATACAGGGGGGGGGGGTCTGACAGCCCCGATTAACAGTTGTGTGCCACACAATTCTAGGCAATAGGGGGTTCCTTTCTTTTGCATTAGTGAAAATGTCACCCAATGTGTAATAAAACAGTGACATGAGCTTCAAGGTTAAAGATGAGATTCATTAACCTTTGTCCCTCATCCTCTAACTCAGCCATGGTTCAGCTGCCTGGCAGGCTAATGGAACAGCTTAGTCGTCTGAACAGTCCAGCTATGTTCTACTACTAGAAGCTGAAGTGCTAGACAAATAATGACACCAACCAAGTGCAACTGAATGATCCAATGTTTTGTGGTTCTGTTAAATGAAACAATGTACACACTCCCAACCAGGAGTTAGCAAATAAACAGTGAGTTGGCAAATAAACAAAAGAATGACATAATGGTGGACAGGAGAGAGGAAGACCTTCGTATTACCATCTTTAGCACTTCTGATTAAGAGGCATAAATATCTGCGAAAATGTCTGAAGCATGCTGAGCACGTAGATCACTGGCATGTTATTTCCTAATTTGAAACAGGTCATGCGTGTGTGTGGTCATGCGTGTGTGTGGTCATGCGTGTGTGTAGTGCTGTCGAATGCTATTACTATTTGTATTTTTTATTTGTAACTGTCTGAGGTCCATGATATGCTGCGTGTCTCTCTGAGCCATAAATGCTGTGTGTTTGTAATGCCACAGTGGCTGCAGACTCCAGAAGGACTGAGATGTAATGTGTTAGTCATATTATACACATTCTAGATGTGAGAGTATCGCTTTGGAATGTAGGTTCATCACTGGGTAAATCACTGCACGTTTTCAGTTTCTGTCCAGTATTCCAGCATCCTTACTGGAATATTTGGGGTTTCCATAAACACTTCAACCAATGATAGAAAGCCAGTTTGTTTCACAATGGCGCAACTATTTAGTCAAGTGTTCAGCATATCGAGGTAAGCTGCCATGCTTTTACCTGTATGTATTGGTAATGCGAGCATATTTACTTGCCTCTGTGTCCAAGCCCTTTCATTACTTTGCGTGGGAAACCATCAATTGCCTCATTGAAAATTGCTGTTGCTGAAATCCTGGACATGGTCATTTTTTGCATCATCACCATTTTACATGAGAGCATCTATCAATTTCATTTAAATGGCATAAAATGAGTAAATATCTTTGTTTACTGACATACTTTATCTTATACATATTTTCTTATATATTTGTTTGTGTGTGCACTATAGACATAAGTCTACAGTGTCGCAGAATCAAATGCTATAGCCATATCACCCCTGGGCCTTCAGGTAAGGCACTTAACTGGAACTGTGGCAAGGGTGCTGGACACTGACTGAATCTGCATTCTAAATGCCGACTAAATGGGGGGGGGGCAAATCTTTGTTCTGTTCAAAGGTCAGAGGTCATCAGCAGCCAGAAAAAGCATACATTTGCCAAAAGCTCACAGACCGAATCCGGGACCAAACAGTGAATAGATGTCAGAGAAGCGGAAACACAGGAGCAGGAGGTTGGAGGAGGGAGGTCACCTGTAGCCACAGGGGGTCACAGGCTGGGTGGGCAAAGCAAACAGCCAAGACAGACTTTTTGGTGGTGACTAAACTAAACTGACAGGGTAACTGCAGGAACATAGCTCACTGTCTCTCTCACCCCCAAACCCCCCCCCCCCCGTAAAAAAGCACTTGCCCCCTTTAAAAATCAATTACCAGTCCATGCAGTAACCTGTCCTCTGCCACAGAAGATCTACTCCCTCCTGCCATTTCACGAGATCTACCTGCATTCATTTTCAGGGTGAATTCTTTGTCCATGACTATTTCTAGACAGATATTATGACGAATGTCTTGTTTGTCATTTAGAAATATGTGGAAAGAACCCTGAACTCTTAACACAACACCTGAAGAAATATGCATTGTTTTATACTTACAGATTTTAGTGGTGCAGGGAGGACCAAGGTCAGAGGGTAACGGCGTCTATTCAGCTGTGACTGATTGTACTAAGGGCATAAAACAAGCTCACTGTATGCTGGGTCAGACAGAGAAGGGGGGTGGGGGGGTGAATATAGCAAAAAAAAAAAAACGTATGACTGGAAATGTGCCTGAAATGTTGCTGATATGCTGCTGACATTTTCTGACTATTCACCAGAGAGGCTTGGGAACTTTATGTGAGTATATCCTTCACCAAAGTTGTTCCTGTCACATGTATTGTCATGGATGTGGGTGAGGCGTAAAACTGCAAACTGAGCAGAAAACAAAACAAAACAATGAAACAAAATAATTTCAGCGACAGTAACTGGTAGACAGTATTAACAATTCAAAATGGCTACTTGCTGCCATATGGACAGATGGAACAGTAAGTGAAAATCCTCTTGACATTATAGTTAATACATATAATATGTGTCAATAAATTATACTGCACAATAGGCTGCCATTCTGTGTCAGAGTCTCTAGTGATATTATATTCATATAACAAAATATTTTATCCATCCGTCTTCTAACTGCTTAACCAGGTCCAGGGTCACGGGGATAAAACATAGTTTTAAAATCGAATTAGTGAGAGAATGCAAGAAATGGAAAAGATGGCAGAGGAAGACAAAAGCCTTTTTCACTGCTTCATGGCTTTTGTTGCAAATATTTTCTGACAAGCAGAGACAACAGGGTGATCTGGGTGGGGAAGGGAGACAAAAGCGTAAAAAGGAGGCTTTTCCAGAAGCAGGCGTTTTTAATAAAGTGTGATTCGTCGAATTAGCTATAAGTTGCTTATTAGACATTATAAATACAGGATTTATAGAGATTAGAGACGAACGGCAGAGTAGCAGTGGCAACTAAGTGAGCCGCGTATACAAGCAGGAACGCATGCAGTCCGGCCCCAAACCCTTAGACGGTAACAAGCGTGAGCATGTATCGCCGCTCTCGGAAAGGAGAGACGGCAGCCGGGAGTGCTGTTCCCTAACACAGCTGGGCCATCGCGATAAGCTGGGCCTCGCTTTTTGTCCGGCTGACGATTAGGCCACATAGTTCCTTTAAAGTCTCTGTCATGCAGTTATGCTGCGATAACGTTCCAATAGCGACTACGTCAGACTACGGCTTTGAGATTATCAATGGGTCTGCAGAAAACATCAGCATTATGTTGTTAAAATACCTACAGATCACTGCACATCCTAAGAAAGCATCTTCTAAAACACCCAAGATGTAAAGTAACTGGTTTTATCCTTGAAAAACTATTTGCAAATCACTGAAAGGCACTGAAATACAGCAACAGCAACAACAATAGTAATAAATTCATTGCCTATGTCTTGAACTGGTAGGAACATGTAACGACATCTGGAAGGTGATATCTAACCACTGCATACATCACCTACCCCACCCGAAATGAAATTAAAGAAATGATTAATGTGCTCCTATTTTGTGTCCAGCCAGATTTTCTAAACAAAACTGCAGATAGGTGGCGTGGCTGACGAGCGACAAAAACCAGAAAATCTGAAGTTCATTTCATATCTTTGAAAAAAAATTTAAGTATTGTTCTACTTCGAGTAAAAAATAGCAACGTGGCATCAAACTGGGAAATTTGGAAAACTGTGGTTTATGCTTTGGCCACTTGAAAAATGTACATTTTGTGAAATGTTAATTATTTGGGTGTGCTGTCAGGCGTTACTGAATCACTGTATTATTGGAATCAGGGCTATATTTAATCCTGCATTACTGAGGAAAGCCAGGTACCTAAGCCTTGGGGGCGGGGGGAGGACTGGTGATCATTACACTTACCGACAATGAAGTTCATTATCCTGTAAGTACAGCAGGACAAGGTCTCACTCTATGACACTCTGTGGCTTTATCATAGTATAACTTGTCCTCCAAGAATCATAATCAGGGGACTTTATTAATCTCGGAGGAAACTGCTCACATTGCGACTGACAATCACACACAGACACCAAGACAAGAACAATACAGTACGAGTATAAAATAGGAATGAAGTGTAAAACAAATTGGAGCACTATTAAACATTCTAATAATATAAAATAAAAATAAAATCAAATAGTAAATCTCTGTACAGGAGTCTAAAGTACTCTTGTTCAAAAGTTACAGGAAAGGTAAAAACATTGCACAGTAAGTAAAAGTACACTGCACGTTTATATATATTTTCTAATATTGACAAATTTTGTTATGACTTTTTTCTGTAATATTTTAGACAGGGCATGTATACCAACTTGTATAGTTGAACTGTTAATGTGGACAGTACATGTTACAGAGGCTTCTATATGTGTCTGATGGGATGTGTAAAGGGATGTGGGTCCATTCTAATCCTCATCGTGGGTGCTGTGCGTCTGTTTACAACAGGATGCTCGCTGTAGATCATCTGCAGGGTAATGACTGCTCCTTTTGGGTGTCGGTGAGCTGCAGGAACCAGACACTGTGCCGTGATGGGCTTTCGCTCCAGACTCGGTGGGGGGGGGGAGGGCATGTGAGGAGCAGGGACAGTGACACCTCCTGCTGCACCCGCTCCCAGGTGGTAGAGAGGTCTGTATCCATAACAACGACGGTCGCAGTTTCCTGTCGCCCTGTTATGTCGCTCTGCCGTGTCATACATCATGATCCTGATCACTTATCAGTGAGACGCGTCCTTGCTGAGACTGGCTAGGGGAGAGTGGGGGCACAGGCCTTTCCATTATTCCCTGCTCCTCTCGTGCTGCTTTATATCTGCCCTTGAGTGAGAATGGTGTCGGAGCTCAGACGTACAGCACTGGCAGCACGCCATGACGCCCCGCGACCTGCTCGGTGCCTCGCATCCCTGTTTCCCCATTGGTGTTGCCATGGTTTTTCCAGCATCATTCTTTGCTAACGTTAAGATGCTAATCCTTAATTGTATAGTATCTTCTCCATCGCTGTTCATGAATTTGTCACAATCATCAGCAAAGGAAAAATAAAATGACCTTTCATTTGAAGCCCTCAGTATAGAAGGATTTACATTTTTTTGCTCTTTTTTTGCACTTGAGTTTAGTAATCATACATCCATTTTCTGTTACATTTTATCCAGTAGAAGATCACAGTGAAGCACCAGTACTGGATGCCAGTGTTTTGCACAGCACCCCTGCAAGTATATAAGAGACACCAATTAACTTAAAGCACAGTTATTAGGCACTGGGAAGTAGCCAGTGTACCTGGAGGAAATCCACACAACAGTTAAAGTACATGTGATCTCCACACACACACACACACACACACACACACACGGATAGTGGCGTTAGGTATCAAATCCACATGGTGGGGTTCTGACGCCGCAGTGCCACACGTGTATAACCGTGCATCACTTTTTTATTTCACTACCGGTTTGCTCCGCAGGGTTCCACTGGCTTGCAGCACCTGTCAGTTTGATAATGACTTTGGCATTTAAGTGTTACTCTTGGAGCTTGTACTCACAATAAGTATATATACCCTAAAAGCAAAGCGGCACATTTCTGCACCCTTGTCGAACACTGGCCCGAGCAGGTCTCAGACCTGCTTAGGACCCAAAAAGGTGATCACCCTCTACTGGTGTGTAAACGGAAAGGGGGGCGCATTATTCATCAGGCAGCAGGAGCTCCCGGAGACGTGGGGAGCAGGTGGGCCTTTGGCACTGAGTGAGCGATGGGCTTCCTACCCTCACTAAAGCAGGGCTAGTGCAGTGCAGGACTGCAATGGGGTAGTCCCTCTTTTTCAAACGCTCCATGATCACACTCGCCACTGCAAAATGCCCACGACCAGAAAGACTGTCCAACCACCATTTACAAGTGCATGCATAGGTACCCAAAATGTCCCCACGATGTGCCTGGAGTGCGTGGTGTGACGTGATATCCAGCGCAGATGTGTAGTCGGGATTATTAATAGTCACGCATCTGGTCAGGTAAAGTCGGATTACTGCATGTACAATATAATAATCTATACCACAAGTGTGTCTGCTGGGGTGTGACAGGAGTAAATGGTGTCCTGTAGTTGTGTTCTGAGCATACAGCAACTCTGGATATGACGGACTTTGGATATAATGGACTGTTTTGCCAGGTCCCTTGAGATCCTTTATAACGGGTTTTTACTGTAATGTGATTAAAAACCTGTTACTTTTTACCTTATCCTGACTTTAACATATGACAAGCACGTGAGACATTGCATTGAATGTGTTCATATATCTGCATGGATATGTTGAATTTACTCTGATAAATACTCCCCAGTGTATCACAGGTGTGGTAAGCAAAAATATAAATGCATGAAATAAGACAGCTTTTCAGCTTTGCTTGACCCGATTTACTTTGCCAAAAACTTCAGTAAAATATAAAATATTACAGGTTTTGTGTGGCCCAGGTTGGTATATCTGCTGGCTTTAAACCCCCCCAGATATATTCTGGACTCATACTTTCAGATTTTACTATAATTTTTCAGATAAATACGGCAGACAGTAATATCTTCTTCTAAAGAGGTAGCTACGTCCTTGCGTTTCACAGCTGTTTTATTTCTCAATGCTGCGAGTGTGTATACTGCACTACTTATATTTTGTAATCCATGATTGTTCAGCTAAAGACAACATGCTTAGTGCATTTTGTCATCTATAACTTCTCGGGCTCAACTGGAGCATTTAAGAATAGGAGGTGTTTCCCAATGTGCATACTTGACCGTTCATGTCTTCTCCTGTATCTGTTTGACATCATCTTCCATTGCTGAAGACCGGTTCCAATACTAAGAACAGAAGTACAGAGGAAGGTAAAAACCCCCTGATGTCGTCCGTGCTCAGACACAAATATGAAGGATGCATCGGTTGGATTCTAGCCAAGCAAAAACGATCCCATGATTCACTGCGTCCCAAGTTTGTGCTCTTCAGAGACACCCAGGGTCAACCGAAGGGGTAACTGCATGGCAGGGGGCTTCCCTCACTTTCCAAAGGGGCATGTTCATGCCCACATGTCCGTGATGGGGAACTGCTTACCATTCTCTGTGCCGTGCCGCTTCACACAGACGTTCACGCTCATGCTCTTCTGATCTTCCCGTGCTACCTGTCTGACAAGGTCGCATTGTGAGCGGCGAATCACAGAGTCACACCGAGCTGTGGGGCACACATCCTCTGTTTTTGCGGAATTGTTTCCAGCCCTGTTAGAGCGTGTAGAATACAGCTGGCAGGGCAACCATCTGTGGGACAAAGCCAAGAGATTTAATAATGGCATTGCTCCTCCACCCCACTCTTCTTCTTGATCCCTTTATTTTCTTCCCCTTTCGGTGCCAGGTTGCTATAATCTCATTGGAACATGGCCTCCTCTCTCACAGTAGCTACCTGTCTGTCTTTGCCCATCCATCTCGATATTTTTTTCTTTGAACAGAGCGCCGCCATTTTATCTGGAGGAAGGTAGAGCCCTTAAATGACCTGATTCATCTTTGGAGGAATGCGAGGGATGTTGGCAGGGGCGAACGTCTTGGTTTCACAGCAGAAACGCATGATCATCTCAGCTCGCCTGAAACACTCTGTCCTGATTCGGTAATTGTAATGCCATATAATTCTGGCAGTAACACTCTTCCTGGGTGGCGATCTAGCTGTTAAGATGTGGATACTTTGAAATAGATCCAAAGCACTGTTAAAGGGACTGTTTGTTCCCAAACCACAGTACGCTCTTCAGAGGTTTCTCGAGAGCAGCCTGAATTCCCGCTTCCCCAAGCTGAGTCATTTTATGAAAACTAACAGGAAGTGGTCTTGGATTGCTGCAGAACTAACTTGATTTTTCATTAAATACTTCTAAAATAAACACAGAATTTTGTATTGAATGCAGTAAAAGTAGATGGAGCCATACTGAAAAGAGACTGAGCACTCTAGGAAAACAGTTCATTTGAAGTCCCCCGTTGAGATACCAGCTTAAGACCTGTAGCTCCCCTCACATTCACACCTTTGTGTCCCGGTTGTTGTTTTTCCAGAGCCAAACTGCAGCAGGCGTCTTTGTCTGGCAGACGGGCTCGCGGGACCCTCCTACTGCAGAGCATCTACCCTTAGCGGGGCTCCCCGGTCACCTGACGGAAGGCAGGCAGTTTTACCTTCAGCTGAAACCTGGCAGATATAAATAGATCTCCTTCGACGCCGGCTCTGGTTGGCCGATGCGGAGTGAATTCCCACAGCGGCGGTGGGTTCTGCCAATGGCACAGGCAGAGGGCGCCCTTTGGAGACAATTACCCTCGACATAATCAGGCATTTATATGATATCTGGCATATTGTAAGAGACAAAATGTTTGATGGATTTGTTATTTTAAAACAAAAAAACATTAACATTATAGTATCTTAAATTCCGTTTGATTTGAAAGCTAAATGAACCATTCCAAGCAGACAGTAAATATTATACATATGATTTTAAAATCTGACTTTAATTAGTAATATAAAATGATCAAAATAGACATCACTGTCTGACAAACCTTTTACATACAGATCTGGATCTCTGGAATCTGTAACTCTAACTGGTATTTTACTACTCACTTCTCCAACAGGAGAGTTGTGGATAAAATGAAGAATTGCCTGATGGTTGTTTTGACTTACATAATCAAGGTTTGCGGAATTTTAGCGCATCCTGAGGGTTTATGAAGTCCTGTGTGGTTAAGTGGTGAGCAGCTCTTGTGAAAGATCTTCCAAAGAGGACCAAACCACTGCAGGATTATAGGTGAAAGGTGCTAATGCATGATCTGTAGAACACCTGCAAACCTCATCCTTATAAAAATATTTTTGTTTTGGTCTAGCAACACAATGCAATGCATATACAGTACTTACTATAGTTAACCTCAGCATCGAAAGGAAAAGCACCTGTAATTTCATTGCATTTCTCTTTGCGATATGTCACATCACAGGAGAAGCATCAACACGACATGAGAGATAACATTGATACCGCTCAGTCCAGCTGAGAAGACGTACATAATTTACTGGCATAATCCTCTGAAATTCCAGGTTAGCTGGGAATTCTAGATGATGTGACTATCAGGAGAGTGGAAGGATCGTCCTTGAAACATAACGATAAATCGTCTGGAAAAAACTCCATTTTTAACCAACTGCACATGCAAAATTTGCAGAACTTTAAAAGCGATCCTGCCATGAAAAAAAAATACCAGGTTATTACTTTCATCTTGTAAATAAATTACTCCTCTATAGCAAAAAAAAACTTGACATGTTTGGCAGAGAGACATGTTCCACGGTGAAAAAAACAAATTATGGGCCTGCTTTTAAAAAATAATATTCATAGATCATTCGTGAGTATTACGGGAGCGCAGTAACCACGGAGCGTAACAAAGGGAAGCCAGAACGAGACCGTAAAACACTGTTACAGGTATACGACTTAAAAAGCCATCCTATTAAAGTCAGCCCGATCCCCTGCAATCTCCGGATCCTCCATTAAAATGATTAAAGCCCTCGTGGGGTGGTTGGCCATCAGAGCAGAATGCTAAAAGCGCAGGAAGAGCCGGCAGCATTCCGGAGGACGTCCTGAAGCCAGCCCACCGCCTTTTAACACCAGAGGTTTAGCAGACAGGACACCTGATGGGCCCCCGCTGGTCCTGCTGGCCATTTATCCGGGTTTGCATTTCTACACTCGTGTGAATGGATTTGTGCTGATGTTTAAGCCCCCGCCGAGTGCGGCCTGGCGGTAAGATTAGCCTAGCAGCGTCCCAGTCTGCAGGCCACATCCACGATGGTTTAATACTGTCCGCAACATGCTGTTCATTCATTATTAAATACGGCCCGCAGATCAATCTTTTGTTTTCCACAAAAAGACAATATGAAGTCTATATTCCAGTAATCACTGCCAGCACCCCCGTGGCTTAGCGAGCTCCACTGCCCCGCCCCCCACCCCCCAGAAAGCTTTGCCACCAACACCAAGTCCTGATTAGCATGTTACTGAGGGTACATTATTTTTTATTCTCTCTCCTTTCCCTTTTAGCTCAAGTCTCCCGCTGGGAGAAATCCTGCTGGCTGGTGGCCCCCAGGCTATTCAAGTTTGACACTTCTGCTCTAGCAGTAGATATAGATGTTAATGGTCAGGCCAAAGTTTAACATACTGCGGGGGGGGGGGGGGGGGGGTG
>JAABNX020000021.1:10479135-10492490 GCA_015163995.2 Mormyrus lacerda
AACAGGCCACACTGTGATTTAACACAGAGCATGCTAACAGGCCAACCTGTGATTTAACACAGAGCATGCTAGGCCACACTGTGATTTAACACAGAGCATGCTAACAGGCTACACTGTGATTTAACACAGAGCATGCTAACAGGTCACACTGTGATTTAACACACAAATTACCCAAAATCTTAAGGTTGCTGGGCAGCAGGTCAGACAGTACTTACTGCCAGGAGCATATTAATGCTGTTCAAGGGAAGCAAACGGGTCAATTCAGCTTTAGGTTTCTCCTAGATCCAAGGTTTGCCCGATGGATGGACTCCCCTCTCCAGTATACTGGCATAGAGCTTCCCAGGGAAGCTTATGAGTGTGAGCCTCCTGGAGCCATCGGTCCGGTTTCTTAAAGTTTGCCAATCCAGTGGCACTGTTGCCGATCACCATGCAATGTTGAAGAGGCATGTCAGCTAAGACAACCCAACAACATCAAGAGCTTTCAAGACCTCATGGCGAATCTCACCCACCCCCAGAGATTTACCACCAAAGAGTTTTTTTGAATACTTCAGTGACCGTAGTGAAGGGTGAGTCCTCTAACTTTATTTCCTCCAAGGAAGGCATGTCAATGGGATTTAGGAGATCCTTGAAGTATTCCTTCCACAACCTGACTATATCCCCAATTTAGGTCAACAGTGCCCAAACACCCCTGTAAACAGCATGGCTAAAGCTCTGCTTCCCCACTCCTGAGTCACCTGATGGTTTGACAAAATCTCTTTGTGGCTGACTAAGTCATTTTTCCATGGCTTTACCGAAATCGTCCCACATCCAAGTTTTTGCTTCAGCTACTGCCAATGCCGAATTCCACTTGGCCCCGCCGATACCTGTCAGCTGCTTTGGGTGTTCCACAAGATCAGACCCAAGTTCAGAAGCGTCCTTTTTCACCCTGACTGCCCCTGCTACATGCTTCCAGCACATCTTAACTATGTTTTAGTCAACCAGGTCTATCCGGCATTTTCCTTGCCATGTGATCCAACCCACCACCATGTGGTGATCGGTCAATAACTCAGTTTCTCTCTTCATCTGAGCATCCAAGACATACAGTCACAGATCTAAAAATATGATTACAAAATCAACCATCAAGCTGAAGCTTAGGATGCTCTGGTGACAGATGCACTTATGAACACCCTTATGCTCAAACATGATGTTCCTTATGGACAAACTGTGGTTAGCACAGAAGTCCACTAATAGGCCAGAGGTCGGGTTCAGATGGAGCAGGCTGTTACTCCCATTTACACCCCTCCAGGACTCACTGTCATTACCCAAGTGAGCGGTAACGTCCCCCAGTGGAGTAGTGGAGTCCAAAGAGAGGGCGTGTTCCAGCACCCTGTCCAAGGCCACCGAGAAGGCTGGATACTATGAACTGGTGCTCAGTGCATAAGTAAACCTGCCCTCAGGAGACACAGGGCACAAGAAAGGAGAACAACATCTCACAGTCTTTCTCACACCTGCCTGCCACGATAGCATGGGTGAGCCCAGCGTCTCTCATTCAGGGCGACTGCAGAGTGGAACAGAGTCCAGCCCCTCTTCAAAAATTTGGCTTGAGAAACTGCGTTGTACTTTGAGGTGAGCTTGTCTATATAGTAAGTATCTCTTTACGTCCTGCACCAGCTCAGGGTCCTTTCCCACCAGAGAGGTTACATTCTATGTCCCTGAAGTCAGTTTTGGTAGCTGATGATCCGACCCCTGCCTTTGACTACCACTCCATCCATAATGCACCGGACCCCATGGTGCCCCCTGCTGGTGGTAGGCTCACAAGAATGTGGACGCGTGTAACTCTTTCAGGCTCTGCAGGGTTGGGGCCCATGGGTAGAGATTCGACTACTTTGTGCTCCAGACAAACAGCCCCCCTTCAGGGAGGGGCCCCAGTCATCCATGGTCCTTATACTTTGCCTTCATAGGGATTTCTGAACCTCACTTGGTTCAGCTGCTCACTTAGGACAAATTTGCCTCGGGAGACCCTACTGGGGCAATTTTCCCTGAAAACATACCTCTAAGATTACAGAGATGTGCAGACCATTCCACCACGATAAGGTATCAATTCATGGGTAATCCAATTATTTTTATTGTTATTATTATTATGTTTTGTTATTATATATTATGTTTATTCTGGTTCATGTCTGCTATGCCTAGGAGTCTCTCTCCAGCCTACACATTAGTGAGAAAATGACTTCAGAAGTCAAGTGAAACATGAAATAAGGTCAGTGAATGCACCAGTCTTATATTACACCATAATGTCAGATGGAGGAGAACAATGAACTGGCCAGGGCTCGCATAGCCACATATCAAACTGCAGTTGCCATCTTGCAAAGATTTGACCCTTGACCCCGGGCCTTTCAACAATCCTGAGAGACCGAGATGGGACAGATTTGGCAGCCCACCGACCGACTCTTACCCGGTGATGAGGTCAGCACCCCCCTAGGAGTTCCCATGCAATGTTTCTCAGATAAAAAGAGGTCCCCCCACCCCACAGTCACAGTCTGCATCCACACTGCTACTGGTGCGGATATTTCTCTCGCTGCTGATAAGAAGAGATATAAAAGCATATTTCAGGAGGGTAACGGCTTTGCGGGGTGTTAGGTTACAGCAGCAGATGCCCTGAGCCTCCACAACAACACGGACCTGTGATAGGATGACGCCCTCATTTGAGTCAGGCGGCGAGTCCTACGACGTTGACACGCCTGTCCACTCTTTTCTGGGTCACTCTCCAGTCCAGCCTTTGGTTAGATATGGCAGGATTAGCAAACGGCATGCAGAGGCAGTCCTGTGGAGCTTAAGGCTCGTTAGGGCTAAAAAAGAAAGCATCAGCGTGAGAGTTGATAAAACAAGGAGTTGCGTCTTTACCCATAGAGACACCAAGGGGCCTCACCATCCCATGTTCATTATTTAAGCCTTGCAGATAAATCCATTGACAGGGTGGCGACAGCAGCGTCCAATTTAATTTGACGAGGACTAATGGAAAAAAATTACTTAATTACATTATGTGATTCATTTCTGTTGTTTTAATTGTATTCCTTTTCAAAATGCTGCGACTTAAATAATCAATCCCCAGACAGGCCATTAATGGGGGTACAATAGCTAGAATACACAGAATACACATCAAGCAAGGGCTTCTAGCACTGCTATCAGTCTGCGAGAATTCAGTCATTACTTTTCTCCTGATTGAAAAAATACAAATGCATATTTAAACATATTTAAAATTTTCAAGCACACAAAACACATTTTTTTCACACCTTAGTTGAAAAGTCTGGGTATATTAACACTCTCACCTTTTTTCCCCCTCTGTCTCTTAACGAAAGCCGGACACGTGAAGTTCAACAAAAATGGCTGGCTTATGTAGCGGATTTTGGAAGAGCGTTGTGGGAAAGGCTGTGGACAGCTCTCTGGCTGCACCTTCTTGACACCGTGAAGACACCTGATGTTCGCAGGATGCACTTTAGCTGGCTCCCTCGGCCTTGGAAACCCGAGAGCGCGACTCTATCGAGAAAGTGACGTTGGTGGCAATGGCTCAGCCTCGGCAGATGTGCACGTCACAAGAATAGCTCTCTGCTGGTGCTTGTTCAGTGGATGAATAGGCCACATTAAAAAAGGACATTAAAGCGAGGTGAAAATAGCCCTCTTTCTGAAATGTTAATGGGGTTTCAGGTTATGCATCTTTAATAAATTATGCGCAGACAGTAGCACCATAGCGCATCAGGGACAGCTTGGCCATCTCTATATTTAATTTAAACCCAGAAAACAACTTCTTCACCTCTGAGGCATCTGTCATGGTCTCAGGCTTGATGTAGGCCTCACTATGTGACTGGAAGCTTGTGTCCCTAACACAGTGCACACGGAAAAAGAGGACGTAGTTTTGTTTTTTTTTTTCTTTCTGATTCTGTGTCTGGATGAAGCCTGCAGATTTGATGTTTCCCATACAGATGTGCTTGAATCTCTCAGCTCAGTCTTCATGATGCAAGCTGACTGTTTGTGGCATGTTGGTGAACGTGAGCTGCATCCATGGTGTGAGATTTGGATGCAAGAAGGTCCATGAGCTGGAATAGCATCCAATGAGTGCCAAATGTCACGTGTGTGGGGGGGTCTACTCCTTTCTACCAGTAGAGACCACGAGGCTGCAGGTGCCCTGAAGTAAAGGTTAGACCTCCTCAGGTCTGGTAAAAAAATTAAAGATGAGATACATGTATTTTTCCATCCAGGCTACTTATTCTTTTATAGAGATGCTCCTCTACTTAAGAACTTACAAACTTTCAGACTTACGAACAAGGAGGACCGTAATACCTGTAATACTGTAAGTGGGCTCCCGTTTCCGGTCCGCAACATCAATTTTTTTTTCCACGCGCCAATTCTGCCTAGTACGACTTCTGGCCGCTAGTCCCGCGGCGCAGCAGCGTACTCTCAGCATCCTAGTTCTTTGTACTTGCGTATACCCTTAAAATGATCTAGAATGACAACTTACGAACATTTCAAGTTGCGAACGGCCTTCGGAACGTATCTCGTTCGTAAGTAGAGGTACGTCTGTATTTCTGCTTCTATTAATGTGCCATGATTACATGACCATGTGTTATATAAGTGTGTTGACTGGCCCCAAGCTTTCGACTGCCACAAAAAATGCATCCCTATTAATTAATGGAACTGACACAGATGTATAGTTAACGACACTAGTAACATGAACCAAGAACTTGCTAAAATAATAGCTTTTATTCCTCACAACAGTGTAACAAACTTCAACTGACTCCACATTTCTGCACAGCAGACACTCCAACAGAAAATGATCAGTAATACTACAGCCACAAAATTTCCTGCAACAAACATTAGCAGCAGAATGGGAGGTTTCTGAGAGGTTAGTAACTTTCCGCTTGGCACCATCGTAGGATGCCACCTTTCCAATAAGTCAGTTTGCCAAATTTCTGCCCTGCTAGAAATGCCCTGATCAGCAGCAACTGAAGTAATTATGCAGTAGAAACATCTAGGAGCAGCTTCAGTTGCTCCTGGTTTTTTGCCACGCAAAGCTAAAGTAATGCACACGATCACACGACATCAATACCCAACCTGAATGGCAGGAAAAAGTCCATCGGTAATGTTCCAACATGTAATGAAATGTACTCTTGGAAGAAGAGAAGCTATTATAGCAACAAGGCGTACACCAAATTCATAATCATACCTGTGGTCTTGGAATGAGATACTAGACAAGCTGGTGTCCAGATAAAACACATTTAAATTTCTGTTCCTCTGGTAGCTCACTGCACACGGCTGCCTTTTCATTAACACTGACAGGTCATATGCTGTGTCAGAAGAGAACGCTCAACAGTATGTTTCATTTAAGGGTGCGACTTGGGATCTTAATGTCCATCTGTTTGTCTAAAGTGGTGGCACAGCGGCCCAGTCTGTACCACTCCTGCCTCTGTAGCTGTGGGTTCGTCGTGTTTCCTTTGTCTGTTCATAGGGTTTTCTCAGGCTCCTCTAGTCTCCGCCTAGAAACTGAAAAGTGTGGTTTGGTGAGCTGACATCTCTAAATTTCCCATGGCGTGTGCAGGCTTCAGTAGCGGAGCCAGAAATGTTAGCGTGGGTGGGTCGCTGGAAAATCAGGTGGGCCAGTGCCATAATAATTCACTTGGTGACAGTGTCACACTGCAGACTTCAGTACTGCATATTTTTCAGTTTTTAAATGACCGAGAGCATTACTGAGAGCAAATGAACAAAAACAAAGAAAAATCTATTTGCCTCTCACCAGCACAATTCTGCCGATTGATCTAACCATGCCCACACATACCTGTCAGACACCATCATTTTAGCGCTCTATATTGCTCGCTATGAATGTTGAATGGGTGCACCCGGGTTCCACCCCTGCCATTGCATTAGGTGGGCTTGAGAATGAGTGTGACAGGATGGTCCCCCACGCCTTCATAGGCTGCAGGGTGAGAGTCACCCTGCACTGGATATGTGGAATGGAAGATGGATGGATGCATGGATGGATGGATTCAGTAACTGCCAGTCGAGTAAGGTTGGCAGTGCTCCATGACCTCTCTCTGGAAGCACAGGGTGTAAGGTCAGGCACAGCCTGGTCTTTGGTGCATGTCCACTGCTGGACACTACAGTGAGTCTGGAGGTGATCCCAGGAAGCAGCAGGCAGGAAGCAGGATGTGCCGATCGCAGAGCGCACTCTCAAGCAGCAATCCAGCGACACGAATCAGCTAAATCACATGTCACAGAACCAAGGGGGGAGACCTGGAGGACTGACAAATTGGGGGGTGTGAGGCCCCGTCACTGCGTACCCTGCAATCTCACTCACAAAGCTGCAAACGCAGCCGCATGCAAACACACAAGTTCACTCACACAGGAACACATAAAGAAATTCGCTCATTGATTTCACTTTCATAAGCAGGAAGAGGCAACAAAAAAACCTTAAAAATTTTAATGAAAAAAATAATTAAGGAAATTATTGCCTCGTGTTCTACTTGTTAAATGGTGATTCAAATTAAAGTCAATTTTCAGAGCAAAATCCGCCATACAGCTGTAATGCCAGTGGGCTTTGGCTTATGAATAATTGATAATTGCTAAATAATAGTTGCAGATGTATGATGGAAACAGATACTGCAGAAAATGTGATAGAAAAACGAATAAGCCCCGAAATTTATTAGTGATTTGTACAAATGAAAATATAAAAATACATATGGGCATTAATTGCATTCAGCATGTTTACAACCTGAATTGAAGGAAAGATGCAGATTCTAAAATGTTCAGGAACCAGCTGCTCCAAATCCTACCATGTGCTTTGCAGTAGCAATAATTTACTTACTTATAGTACATATTTTTGATATACTTTATTAACTCTTAGTTAAATAACTTGGAATAGACAGTTAGGGAGACAAATTGCACTATATACTCTGATTATTTGCTTTATCCATTCTTACAACTGTTGCTTTCATGTAAAGGTTTTTTGTGAAATCTTCTTGATCCCTTTAAGTGCAAGAGATTGATATCTGCCTGCAGCCAGCTGTCTGTATATGCTGTATGTAAACTGGTTTTAGCTGGTTTGGTTAGCCGCTGTGTTATGATGACATGGACTGTCACACGCTGATTTAGGACCATCAATGTCACCCTGAATTGTGCATTTCGTGAAGAGTGAAACACCTTCGTCAGGTTTTAAGACAGACATCAGGCCGCACACTATGCTTTTTGATAAGGTCATGACACCACTGAATTACTTTGCCATAAATAGATTTCAACTAATGGCAAATGTCCAAATTAATAACAAAAAAAGTGAATAGATCTCTGTCTTTAATGAGGACAGTGATTAATAGCAACAATGATTTAATTGCTCTTCAGAAAGAAGCTAAATATATCAATGGCTGATTCTGCCATGTCCCTCACAGTGCCGATTCCCAGCTTCCAGAGGCAGATTTGTGTTATCTTCTGTTTGGTCAGCAGGGAATTTTACCATACAGTAAGAGTTTTCATTATTCTTTAATTTTATTAGCGTCAAATAAAATATTCAAATACGTAGCAGCTGTAAATAAAATGAGATAATGAATCTTTGATAAACATCAATAATGAATTTGCTATCTTCATTTCAAGAAATTGAAGCCCATTAGACATTTAAGAAAATTCATATAATGTAAATGTGTTTAAAGCATTAAAAGATATATAAAATACATATGTCTGCCCTAACAGAACTGCCCTACAAAACCCTGTAGAATTCTCTGATCTGATGATCATTTGCAAATGAGGTTAGATGTTTTCCAGTAATGGCACTTTCAGCAGATCAGCATCATACTGGGGACACAATGAGGCTCGTTGTTTTAAATAAAATTCCATCCAAACTACAGTACGGAGGATAAATCTCCACTGGGCCATAAAAACAGTAACATGTCAGAGTCACAGGCTAACTGCCACATGCCATTTCAAGTGTTTTTTTTTTTTTTTTAAATCACTGAATAATGCAAAGCAAATTAAACTGATAAAATTACTGTGATTATTCTCTTTAATGAGAGATGCAGCAAAAGGTGTCAGTAAATGTCAGTGTCCCGTTTGCTTATTTACACAATAAGTAGGAGTTTATTTGAGCTGCTTTCAGGAGCCCATTTCATCATTCTTAATGGCTTTATTTGAAAAACCATAGTCTAGTAGGAGACTCCGTGAGGCCCAGTGTTCTGGTCAGGTCATTCAAACCATAGTCTAGTAGGAGACTCCGTGAGGCCCAGTGTTCTGGTCAGGTCATTCAAACCATAGTCTAGTAGGAGACTCCGTGAGGCCCAGTGTTCTGGTCAGGTCATTCAAACCATAGTCTAGTAGGAAACTCCGTGAGGCCCAGTGTTCTGGTCAGGTCATGCAAATTATAGTCTAGTAGGAGACTCCGTGAGGCCCAGTGTTCTGGTCAGGTCATGCACATGGAAATTCCACACACATGTAACATGTTGTAAGCATCCAAGACAGAAAGTTGACAGTCATCACGCAAGACACATACAAAACACGGGAATCCCTGCAGACCTGTCATGCGTGTAAGTGGTACTGGAGGAAACACCTACGTTTACAGCGGGATGGACGTTGCCCTGTACGGATCAAATGAAATGAGCATGACTTACTGGGCTTTCCGGAACATCATCACGTGGCAGGCATGAAGATCCGATTAGGGAGTTATGTGAAGCTGGCTCAGCCGTGGCCCCCTCCCAACCAGCCATGCAGCCTGCATCCACATGCGCCGGGACTCGAGTCTTCACTTTACCCCCAGCCCACATCTCAGGGGCCATACATGATTAATGTCCCATGTGTGGGTCAGTCCCCTCACCCGAGATGTGCATGCGCTGTATCTAGGCCCAGCATCCCGTCGCAAGTTTAAATGCATAAATAGGAAGCTGTGGAGCAGTAATGCAGAGAAAGCAAGGGGAAGGGGTCAGGCAGCTGCAGCACCGTGTTTTCGCATTGAAAAGCAGGGCTGCTTCTAGCGACTGTCGCCTGAGGGATTGTTTTGGTCTGTGCAGAACTTTGACACTCGATGCTTAATATTAAATGTGTTCTGGTCCATTAGAGGTATTCTGAAGATACTGAGGTCAATCCAACTGTGAACAAGAACGTAGACAAATTTATAAAAAGAGCGATTTTTCAGCAAAATCACACTGGTTCTGTGAAGGGAGGCAATCTACTGTTTCAAATTATTACTGTTACCTAACCTACCCACAAGCCACGGTAAAAAGGCAATTTGATCAAATTATATTTATTAACAGAGGTTATTTTTTATTATTCATGAAGCTCTGATAACACTAAAATGCATCTAAAAACATGACCAAAATAGATGTTTCACATCAACAAAATTACAAGTAAATAAATAAGAAAAATAGCAATGATAAATATAATCAAAAGTTCAGCAAGGGTAGGTGAAATGCTCTTGTCCTAAATCAGGGATGTCAAACTCCAGTTCTTGGGGGCGGAGCCCTGTGTAGCTTAATTCTTTCCTATTTTACCACAAATGATTCAGCTAAAGAGCTGTGTTGTAATTAGCACAAGGAGTTGAATCAGGTGTGTAAAACGAGGGTAAACCAAAAATTGTGCAAGGCTCTGCCCCCCCCAGGACTGGAGTTTGACACCCATGCCCTAAATCATCACATGCTGTTCCTGCAGATATTGCAATCATCCATCCATCCATCCATCCATCTATTTTCCATTCCTGCTTGTCCTATGCATGGTTGTGGGGTTCCAGCGAACAGTAAAATAATGCAAATCCATGGTCATTATGTAATTTCCACTGTTGTTCTTAGCAACTACTGTACTACAGAGTGATACATGCCATGTAAACGGCTGATAAATGGTCTCACATAAATGTGCTCCTGCCATACCGAATGTTTGTTTATTAGCTTTATAATAAGCTATAATTTTTGTTTCTAGCCAAATCCATGTCATAAAGGTATGAACCAACGACCACTTTGGGGGGGGAGTCTGTTATGCCAATGTCACATGCCAATATATGCAGTATGATTGCAATACAGAGAACAGGAATAAAACAGACAGCATAAACACTGAAAACTGCTGTCAGCCTTTGGATTTGAGTGCATCATTACTGTGTGAAACAAAAGAGAAAATATTTAGCGCAGCAACTCTGCCATCACTACACGGCTTTTCCCAAACGCTGGTGTCAGCGCAGGCCTTCACCAACAGCCACAGGCATCATTTATATTAAAAATAAATATTGACTAATCGTTTGTCTTTATTATTCGCCAAGTTGGGGTCAAAGTGGAATATCATAACTCATAAATCAGCAATCTGCCTTTTAATCGCATAAGAATATAAGCATGTATGACATAAAAAGAATGTTATTGGCCAGCAGTCAGTCACATGGGAATGACCATGCTTGCCTTGTAAATCACTTTCACAGCCAGGACTTAAAATCAAAGCACCCTTGAAATGAGACTGCTGCCCAGTGAGGAATCTTAGTGCTGGCTTGCGAGGCCCTTGTTTATGACCCACACGGGCCCCATAAAACCATCATAGACGAGCCTCTGCCATCAGGCCTGTGGGCTGATCAGGCCGCCGCAGAGGCCACTGTAACCGACACTGCACCTCCCATTGCCACAGAGCCATCTCCATACTGCTGCCGCCCAGCCACAATGCATGCTGGGAGTGATCTCTACGTGCATTCTTTTTGGCTTGTGGAAATGCTGTTTCCCCACATATGCCCTAGAATCTATAGTGGTGCATATAAAATCGCATAGAACTTGTATTATATTACACATCATTTTGTTCTATTACTCAACACACTATTCAGTACTTTTACATCACATACTATTCTGTCTATTACACCACACATACATATTTTATTACATCACACATTATACTGTGACACCACATGCTTTCTGTTCTGTTACAACAGTCATGCATATTCTGATGTAATATATCGCACAATATTTTGTTCTATTACATCATGCATTATTCTCTTCTATTACGTTTACATTTAACACATTCAGCAGATGCTTTTGCCCAATGCGCGGTACTAGCCAGGGAAATATCACATCGCAGACATTTGCAAGGAGTCGGCTAGGCTGAGCACAGAATGAATGATGGGCAGTTTTGGAGTAGGAGCGACCCAACAGCTACACAACAATTACTCATCCAACTATTAACAAAGTAGGAACCTAATACAGATATCCAAGGGCCAGAGGTACAACATGAGAGCATTCAATCAATAATCAGGGTTGAGTTTCCCAAAAATTGTCAATCTTAGCAAATAACGTAAAGAATGAGTGTGATTCACACTCTTGGTGTCCTGATTGATTCAAATTTATGTTTTGATGCTCACATAAGAACTGTGTTCTACCAGTTACAGAACAAAGTCAATCTTCGGAAGATGCTCTCCTTTCATGATGGAGAAAAATTAATACAAGCCTTTATAAGCTCCATACTGGGCTACTGTAATGCCCTCCTTTCTGGTGGCTCATTTGGATTCTTACATAAACTTACATAAACAGCTAATATAAAATGCGGCAACCATAGTTCTTACAAACGCTAAAAAATCATATTAGCCCTGATCTATGCTCCATTCACTGGCTTATAGTTAATTCTCGGATTGACTGTAAAATACCGCTATTCATTTATAAATCACTGAACGGCCTTGCGTCAGAATGCCTTAGAGATCTACTGGTCTCTTACCACCCTCCTCGCTTGTTTTGATCTCAAAGAGCAGGATATCTATCAGTACCTATGCTACATGGAGCTACGGCAGGCTGCAGAGCATTCCCTTACATAGCTCCGCAGCTGTGGAATAGTCTTCCAGCAGATGCGAGATTCAGGCTCATTCTCAATATTACACTTATTTAGTCTAGCTTATAGAGACTCTATTTCCAGCTCTAACTAACTTTCGCTCCCAGTCAGAACTATAGTGTGAGGTGTAGAACTGGGTGGGGGTCGGTGCCATTGGCTTTGGATGAGCTGATCTGTCAGTCCGTCACTCTAGCTTCACCCCCCCTTGTGGAAATGGAGTGCTGACATTTGGGGACCCCCCATGCCTGCGTTCCCACCTGCTTCTCCCTCCTACTTATGCTGCCATAGCCTTATCAGCTGGAGTTTACATACTGCACTCACCTAACTGTTTGCACTGCCTCTAGTCTCCTCTGCTTTGGCTAATGCTCCTTTTTTTAACCCCACCTCTCCTGGGCTGTGCTGTCTGGAGACCCCAAAACTTCAAGATATTCCAGCTACCCTCCTGCCCGTGACACCTCCACTACCCCTGGCGCCTTTCCGGCCTGTTCTCCCTCCTGCCTGTGACGTCTCTCCTGTATGCCATGCCGCTGAACGCACCTTTCTGATGTCACCTGCCTGCCCCTTGCATCTCAAATCTTACGATTTGGACAGTGTGAACTGGGACTTTTGCCCTCTTGCCCATTTGACTTTGACTTCCTCTGCTGCCCCCAGGAGGATGGTGCTGCCCCCAGGAGGATAGGCTGCCCCTTTGAGTCTGGTCCCTCCCAAGGTTTCTTCCTTCTAGGGATTATTTCCTTGCCACTGTCGCCTCTGTCTTGCTCTCTGGGGGCTTTGGGCAGGGATAATGTAAACCGCTTTGAGACAATGTAATGTTGTGAAAACGTGCTGTACAAGTAAAGTTGAATTGAATTGAATTAAATTAAATTGAATTGAACATCAGATGGATAGGTTTGTGATAAGGTTACCTATATGACTGCATGAAGTGTTCTTCCACCGCGGTACAAAAAAATGACAGTTAAATTATTTATTATATAGGTTAAATTTCAAACGTGGCACCGGTAGTTTTGCCGCTGTAAATTTTCATGATTCTGAGGTGGAGCTGGGATTCAGTGGATGCTCTTTATGTTAACTTCTTGTGTAATTCATATTGAAATATAAAGCTGTAAGGTTACAGCTGCACTACCACTAGTTGTATGAATTTCAGTTAATTTAATTTAATTTCAACTTCTTTATTCTCAAATTCAAATTGCGATTCTGAGTTCTGTTTCCAACCAATTTTATGAATTGAATTTGAATTTCAAGGTCTTTCTTAATTCAGTTATGAATGGTGCACAACCCAGTTTACTACTCAAACTGCATACAGGTGTTTATACTACGAGCCCTTTTTATGCTAATTTATAGCCTACATTGTAGCTTTATATTGCACCATTGATCATATTATTATTATATAAGCAGCATTATTACATTCACCAAAAAAAAGCATCTGTGTGTTTTTGTAATCTAATTTCGGCAGGCAAAAGTTCAAATGTAGAAAATAATGAGTGAACCAGAGCAAGACTACAAACAACTTTAGTTACGAAGGTGTTTGAGACACACTCAACAATTAATGATTTATCTAAAGTGGTAGA
>JAABNX020000021.1:10492590-10507773 GCA_015163995.2 Mormyrus lacerda
GCAAGACTACAAACAACTTTAGTTACGAAGGTGTTTGAGACACACTCAACAATTAATGATTTATCTAAAGTGGTAGATAATGAAGTACTTGGTGTTACGAAGCTTTCTGCAAACCCAAGCCTGGGTTAGCAGAGGAATTCAGGGACCAGATGGGTCGGTAGTGTTTCTTGAAGGAAGAGGAGGAAGCCTGAGGACTCCTTGGCAGCTCATTCCACCACCGGGGAACCAAGCAAGAAAACCATCTGGAGCAACACTTCTCATGTGGTGGAAGGAGCTCCAAGTGATGTTGTTGTGCTGGACGAAGGCGGCGAGATAGGGCATCGGTCCTGTGGAGCCTTTGGATGAAGATGGGTACCTGTGATGGATCTGTAGGCCAGCCCCAAGGACTTCAACTTGATTCAAGTGCCAGTGGGGAGCCAGTGAAGAGAGAGCAGGAGGGGTGCGGCATGTGGACGCTTGGGCTCACTGAATATTAGACGCGCTGCCACGTTTTTAATTATCTGCATTGGTTTGATAACGAAAGCTGGTAGCCCTACCAATGGGCAGTTGTAGTAGTCAAGTCATGGAGTAACATCACATGTTATTCTGGTCTTGTGACATCACACTGTCCTGTTTAATTGAATCACATTCTGAGGAAGGAGGAGGTCATGATGGTGGTAACGCAAAGATGCCCCACGCTTGTCCCAAAATGCCCTGAGACATGTGTGTCACTGCTAGCGTGTGGCATGTACGACTGTGCCGGCCAGTTCTAGGTCCCGCTTCTCCCAGTGACTAGCACTGCGGGAAAATAGCCAGGGGTCTCACCTCCCTAAATGCTCCTGGCCCGGCATTAGCTGGGCAGTAGGCTTGGAATGTAAGGAACCTTCGATTGGGTCGAACCTCATCTGTAGCACTGAACTGTTATTTAGCACCCCCAAGGGTTCCGGTCCCTGATTTGTGCCCGGTACCCATAAAGCGTATGCGATCCTGTGAGCACACTGTGTATCCGGTCCCTGATTTGTGCCCTGTACCCATAAACCGTATGCGATCCTGTGAGCACACTGTGTATTCGGTCCCTGATTTGTGCCCTGTACCCATAAACCATATGCGATCCTGTGAGCACACTGTGTATGTGCTGCCTGGGGGGGTAGTAATGAACCTCACAGCCCATAGGATGATGCCAGGTGCCAGCTATCTACATATATTTCTTCACGTTTAGAAAAGCGAGGTGTTTGCCTGGATAAAGGCGGGAGCCCTTTATGTCCACACAGACAAACTCATAATCGCTCCCTCTCAGCCAGCAGCCACGGTGGGAAGAGGCTGTGATTTAATGCCAGGGGTCTTTGCGGGTGAGACGAGGTGAGTAGGAGTCTTTCTGTGACAGGGAATAAGCTGTCATCACAGCTCATAGATAGAATACTCCAATGTCTGTAGCACATTACTGCTGCAGACATCAAAGGACGAACGATACAAAATGTCACGTCAAGCAGGCACCCTGTTTTGACAGCAGTGACATTCTTACAGCATGTAACAACGTGAAATATATCTGCTGGCAAATCAAAAGCAACATCTTCGGAGCTCTTTAGAGGGAATCTGTAATGCAGATATCCCTGGTAACAAAAGATCTGTAATGCTGATCTCTCTGTTTAATTGAAAATGTCTAACATAGATCTCCCTCATAATAGAAAATGTCTTAATGCGGGTATTTCCAATAACAGAAAATGTCTAATGAAGGTATCCCTGAAAGAACAGTAATAGGGAATCTATAAAGCAGCCTATAAAGCTTCCTACTGTTGCAACCTCAATTATAAACACCAACTACTACTTTCTCTCATTTCCTTTCTCTTTAACTTAACGCCGTGAGGCCATATTTGATGGGTTTGGTGACCTTCCTGGCTACTTCCAGAGTCCACAAAGGCTATTGGTTGCCCCAATTATAAATGTACTCATTAGCCGTGGAAGAAAGATGATTTGAAAATGGAGAAAACGAGAAGAGGCCTGATTGAACCTGGTACTAGGCCCACGTCATGCGTAACACTATACCCGTGTGCATGTCTTGCCACTATTTCCATAGCCATTTGCCATTTTTTTAACGGTTGCTCTCCATAAAGGTATATCATTCATATAGAAAAAGCCTACTGACTGTATGGCAGCTGGAACCCTTTTTACTGTCATGGTACGGCCTAATAGTGGATGAGAAGAGACATGTACACCAGTGGGCCGTAACACTGCTAACGGCATATTGCTAATGCAAATCTCCCCGGTAATAGCTTCTAATTGCAATCAATCATTGTGCCTTCAGGGTCCTATTGTCCAATGGCTTCATTTTTCATATTTTCATTTTGTCTAATTAGGCATAACGATATCCTTCATTTCCCGCCTATAGTATGATAGCCAAAGGTAACTAAAATTACATTTTCATGTTCCTGTGCAATACACCTATTTGTCGATTCAATGCGCAGATGCATGCACGAGTACAAAAAGATGAATCATTATTATCATAAGCTATTCATTTGGCAAGCAGGAACAGCACTATAGTTACTATACTTACAGCAGGAAAGTATACTTCAGGCATTCAGAAAAGTATACTTCAGCATACTTCAGGCACCGTATGTGCGGGTCACTAGAGCATCGGGAGCATTTCTGAATAAAATCTAAGCATTTTCTATTTCAGCACTAGGAAGCCGTTTTGGGAGAGTGCAATCCCTCACTTACAGTCGCAGTAAGCAAACGTGGGAGAAGGTATGACTGAGTGCACAGGGAGGTGCACAATTATGGCATATGGAGGGTCACTGTACCTGCCCCCATTAGTCTAAGGAAGTGTGACACCAGTCCTCTGTGAAGCTCTCCCCAGCAGAGACTCTGCTCAAAGCTTCTAGGCCAAAAATGTAGACAGTCACGGAGCAGCTCGGACCAGAATTAAGGAGACAAGTCTCTACACAAAGGGTAGTGAGCTTCCGGAAGAAACACCCCAACAGCACAGCACTATACAGAAATTAATAGATAGTAAATGCACATATCAGCAAGTATCACACATCGAATATGTACATATATAAGAGATAACACCCCAAGAAGAGCCACTGAACAACATTCAAGGAAGTCAGAACACCATGCTTTGTGGTTTGTAGTTTATTTATAGAATAAGTCTACATAAATCATCATAGGATACATCGTTAATTACAGCTGTGATTAGTTCATTTTTTAGATGGATAAGTCAACGAAACACTGATTAAAGATGAGTTACAAATATGTGAGTATTTGAACACCTTGTTCCTTCAGCACTCTAAAGAGGGTAGCACACACCGATAGGAGTAGGAGAGAAATGCAGAATGCAGAGCGCGCTCCTCCTGTGAAAACACATCACCGGCTATGTCAGAGGGAGCCACAGAGTCATTAA
The DNA here is from genome assembly GCA_015163995.2 of Mormyrus lacerda. NCBI lineage: Eukaryota > Metazoa > Chordata > Actinopteri > Osteoglossiformes > Mormyridae > Mormyrus > Mormyrus lacerda. The sequence goes on from JAABNX020000021.1 coordinate 10,495,967, forward strand.
TAACCATACACAGCTCGATGGCGGTGAAAACACAAAGTACCTGTACGTGTAACACACACAAACACAGAGACGTCAGGAATCTCTCACTTCCAGTGGCTGCCGCCAGTCCAAGGTATAAAAGAGGAGTGCAAAAAAATAACACAGGCCTACACATATAATTATGTATAGTATGATGCTTCGCGTGTATACATACTGCAGATTATTTCAAATTATTTACTGGAAGAGAATTATATTAGGCTGTATTTTAAAGACCATATTAATGCGGATGCATTTGGAAAAGCTCCCGTGAAACACAGCAGAATACATCCATCATTTCATTATTTACTTCCAAGAAATGTTTTTGTATCACTTGTGTACGGAATGTCCCTCATTACTGTACTATCACACGTAACATTTTCTGAGCAACATGAATGAAAGTTATTTCAGTATCGTTAATGTGTACTTGTGCTGTAATATATTTCTCTCCTAAAAACACATATGGAATTTATCTGAATGTGTTAATGGAAAAGTAGCACTTTTGGTCCCCGATTTCCATAACTGCCCTCACCCCCTCCCATCCATTAATCCCAGCTTACTCCCAAAAGCACAGTCACCGTATCCATGACCACAGTGCTGGGATTTCTGCAGCCGCATCCCGACGTAATTCAGAAGCACCGCGGCAATCCACGTGTCCGCAAACTCCTTCGGGTGATGTGCTGCTTCGGTCTGCCCGTCACCACACGTGCACAAAAACGACAAAGTGTGGGCAGTGTGTGACACGGCACATATGATCCTGCGAGGGAGCTGAACCCAATACCGTACATCAAGAAACGGTCTGACATTTCAAAATGAATGACGTGAAAAGGAGGTCAAATCAACACCCATCTCCCATTATTGAACAAAGCTCTCATAAAATGTACTATTTTAATATCAATAAATAAACCGTTAAATGCCAATACATGCCATGTTGAATAGTACTCTATATAGATAAAATGTCATACATGAGGAGTCTTTATATAAGTAAAGGCCAAAGAGGTATAGCTTTTACAGTGTGACTCGTTTTAAAATATTCAGAGTTTTAAAGTGTTTCTTATATTTTGAGAGGAGCTTTTGTCAGGAATGAGCGGCTAATGACATTTTTCACACACGCACAGCTGTCATGAAATACCCTTCAAGTAGTACACAGCAATTAATTAAAACTGCCGCACGCATATGAAATTCCACGGAAGAAAAAAAAAAATACAGAAATTTAAAAAGATACAAAGCAAGCCAGTAGTATTTTGCAGCTTGTGTCTTTTTGCATTATGTGTCTCGGTATAGAGATTAAGAACGATTCTCCTGCTTCTCTGCTTTTCGACAGTAAAGATGAGTTCATAGCAGAACCATGAACCATGAATGACCTACAGTACAGGGAGATGCTGCTCTTCTTAAGGATGTGATGGGATGACGTCCTCATTCTCCCCCTTATTGCTCAGTTTCATTCATCTAAATTAATTTAGCATCGGAACCCAAAAATAAATAACAGGATACAAAATAAATAGCAAAATAAATCTTGCAAATACAAAAATACTTTTAAATATAAACATTTCCGACATCGCTTTGTTCAGTTGGTATACTGTCACGGCAGCTTGATTCCTCATGCATCTATAACTTACAGTAATGTTTAGTCCTGTGTACAAGGTGTTTTGACCCCTCACAGTAAGCTTGCTAAAGACCTACAGTAATGATGTTCCTCAAGAAATGTATTCCAAGGGAAATATATGTATATGTACAAGCTGGGGCCAATATGAAGACAAGATGTTTTTAGGGATTGGAGTCTTTCTGGGTGGGGGCCATTTCTGCTGTCGGTCTGGATTTGGGTCTGTAAGCTTCAGGCTGTCTACCTTCAACACAAGCAGAGCAGCTTACAGTCACTTTGCTGGCATGGCTTTAGGTCACCACTGAACACAGATGCAGTTGCCCATTACAGATTACCACGCCTCATTGTGGGTTTAGCTACTTAACTAGCTATTTTCTCTGAGGGTCAATCCCACCAAACACACACACACACACACACACACACACACACACGTGCCTGCAGTTATAGGAGTGATCTCAACAAATAAGACCAAAGCTGAGGTTCAGCAAGCATGCCAGTGCATGGGGCAGTGAAAGAAAGCAAACGGCGGGGGCAGCAAGGGGGGAGACTGGGGGGGGGGTGACTCCATGGACACGTTCAAAGCGCAAGAATCACCTATTAATGACACCCTGTCAAATAAATTTGCTGAATATTCAAATTGTACTTTATGAACCTGAACCTTCCACCTCTGGTAACTATCAGTGAGATGAATGGCAGATTCAAGCTCAATTTGGTTAAATATTTTCACCATTTTGATCGGTCCATGTCCTGCTTTATTGGAATGTGGACACTACAAGCCGTCTAAGCCTGCTAGCTGTTTAGCTTGGGTCCAGTTGCTTACTGCATGGTTCAATATATGCTGAGAAATGACTGACAGCTCTAGAAGATGGAAGAGATTAGGAAGAGTTAGGGTGACCACCTAGTCCATGTCAGGAGGGACACTATGAGCTACTTCAGGTTTTACAAACTACTTTGAAACTGAAAGGCCCCTGTGTTTGGCTAATTAGTTCAGTTCTTTGTACGTTTACTGGTTTGTTTCCTTGATCTAAAGACTCATCCAGCTGTTTCACATTAACACAAGTGACACATGCATGATCATTGGACACTGACCAATCAGCACAAAGTAAGACATCAGTGCTTAAGTGCAAACTGGGTCATTTTCATTGAAATGGTAGTTTATAAACCCTGTCATAGCTCATAGTGTCCCTCCTGACATGGACTAGGTGGTCACCCTAGGAACAGTGCTGATGTGGACGGCCACTCTGCTTTAAGCGCGTAGAAGCAGCTTCCCGGTCATTTTCAATGTTTTCAAATCTGGGTCTCGATGCACAGCCCTTTCCAAAAGCAGCTGCATAAAGCTCAAATTCTTGCACTTAACAGGTTCCTTTTGCAGTATCCCTTACATATAAACCCCTGGATTTATTACAATTCTCAGGAAATTCAAGCGTTTTTCTCCTACGGGAGAGCTTAATTTTACACTGTACTACAACTTTTCCGTGAAAGCTGTGTGAGTCACTATGGGCAGGAACATCAGCCAAATTAATGAGATTCCAGCCTCATCAAAAGTGTGATTCCCTCAACATAAGTAGCAGTTCTCCTCTTACCAGGTTCACATCTTAACATGTATCTAACCAACTTCCATAACCACGTATCTAGAATGTGGAGGCAGGTCACTCTTAATCAATTATACTGAATTAAAAAAATGAAATTACTAAATATTCTTTAAATATATAAAGATTAGTCGGTATTAACAAAGAGAAAGAAAAATATGGGCAAATAACTGAAACAAAATCTGTCTTTAAAAGATCAATCGGAATTCTCCAATCGCGTGGCCCTGTTCTAAGTTCAGGTTGTGGTCTATAAATGATCTTCATTTCCTGGGTCCGAATAAGTGTTTACCCTGCAGCACCTCCTACTGGCAACCCTGTAACGTAACTGTGTTTTTCTACAACCCTAACCCTAACCCTAAGCCTAACTCAAACTCCCTCCACAGGGAAATGCATGTGTGTTTAAAGCACACACAAAAACTGGCCATGGCTGAAGTCACTTAATCTCACTTGCCTGACCTTACAAATGCAGACCCTACTGTGATATTATTAAAATTGCTGTAGGTGTAACTTCATATTAGTTCTCAATTTTCCCATTTTCTGAAAATTGCGTTTCTGTCATGAATAACTTATTAGATTGCATAAAATACATATGAGTCCAGTATATTATCAGGACACACATTGTCAGAATACAATCATGAAAATTCACTTTTGGCAGGATCTCACTAAGTCAAGCAAGGTTTATAGCCAAATGCGTACATAATATATGACATGGTGGGGGCAGATAGCTGTGGTGTATTACCATTCATCCAAAAAGGTTGCTTCCCCCAAGCTACTCGAGAATACAATCATGCTCTCAAGGAGGGCAGTCAGAGTTTTTTGCCAGCTTGAAATGTAAAAACCGGATCACAGGGAGCCGGAATCATGAGGTCGGGTCCCAGGCACAAGAGAACTTGGCTCAGCTGCTGCCTTTGGGTCCGAGCCCCCCCGCCCCAGGCCCCGTCTTACCGCAATTAAAGTCTTAAACCCTCCATCATACTGCAGGAGAGGTCGTGCATGGGAGGAGAGGGGGCCCGGGGCAGGCATCTTGCAATCCGTCAGAGGCCAGTGCTTTCGAGCTGCGACCCACAGACCTGCGACCTTCATCAGAGACCGTTTGACCTTGGAGGATTAGCGGAGATGGGCCATCATATTCAGAAGGTATCTAAAGATCGGAAAACTCATTTCACCCATAATTTCCACCCATTTCAGCAAGGTGAAGTCATTAGACTCGCTGCGACCTTTCTGGTGGTGGGTGGGGGGGGCTGGTTCTAAGTCACCATCTTGTCACACTCACTTTGTTTTGATTACACCGCCCAGAAGCTGGCGATTCCCTCAGACACAATTCATTTATTGATTTTCTTAGCAGATGAGCTTAAACAGTAAGTACAGGTAGCAGAATTACCCCAGTAAAGGCCGTTCTCTTGGGAATCAAAGGGCATAGCATCGTCGAGGAAACACGTGGGTCACAGATTCGAAGTCTGGCCATTTTTCGAAACACGCTACCAGGTATCTCACCCCAGATGTCATCACCTCTCGGAAAGAGGAAGAAATAATTCCAACCACAGCCATTCATCTTCCTTAATGCTGATCCAATGTAGAAATCCTGCTCAGACAGGGGGAGCCTGGGGGATGGGAACACAATTCCCAGCCCTGGAGGTGTGAGGCTACAATGCTATTGGATAAAATACTGTTCCACTAAATTAAGTTTTTCCGTAAAAATTCACAGCAGAAAATGCTTTTGTGTGGTTTGCGGATTGGGTGGGAATACCATTATCATAACACAATATCCACAAAAGAGTCCATGAAAATAATATTAAGCAAATCCCACAGAAGGAGATACAAAGAGATCTATTAAGTTCTGTGATGTATGTGTGCATGCAAATCGAGATTCCGACACACGGGGGCGCTGCTTCTCACTCTGCCCCCGTCTTCACGCCACAGGTGCCCCTGCTTCCTCCTCCAAGCGTCAGCCAGGAAAAAGAGCCAAAGAGGGCCCACTGGCTGCCACTTCCTGGGCATGAAGAGCTGTCACACCATAAACTCAAGCCTTGAGTCCTGGGAGCACAATGGAGCCATAGAGGAAATGTGGCGGTTCCGCTAACGCCAGCCCTGCTAACGCCAGCCCCGCGAATGCAGGGCCCCCGAATCGGACGAGCACACACAGGCCCTCACTAGCTGCAACCCAGCATGAGCTCAGTCCAAATTAACAAGTGATCACATGTATAGTCGAATAAAACACAGCAATCATGCCCTCAAATCCATCCAGATGTCCTATATTACTGATATCAAAGCAGGTAAGAGAAAGTCTCAGATTACTACCCAATTACAAATGTCAGCAACTGGTCACAAAAAAATACCCGCTTGAAATGCAAATACTGCTGGTACCTTAACAGTCAGTAAACTGGTCTGCGGCCATTCTTACATCCACCGCAGCCTGGAGCCCATGCATACGGAGAGTCGAGCCACAGCAGCGGGGGGATAGGCGAGGCGTAAACAGACCTAAAGAGTCGAGCCACAGCAGCGGGGGGATAGGCGAGGCGTAAACAGACCTAAAGAGTCGAGCCACAGCAGTGGGGGGATAGGCGAGGCGTAAACAGACCTAAAGAGTCGAGTCGTGAATGAAACTGAGGAGACAGGATGCCGGGATATGAAAGGCAGAAGCAGATTATCTCACAGGGACATTTCCCTCCCCGTCGTTCTGGACCACAGCCCCGATTCCCCTTTAGAAGTAGACCAGAAGAACCTGCACGTGGTGGAGAGGGCCTGCAGACACCCGAATCCGCCGACTGTCCGCGTAACGAGCAGGGGCACTCTTTATTTATAATATACTGATGGGGGGGTGAAAGGCTAAGACATAGTCTGGTTGCATGCTGCGGGCCTTTCTGAGGCCTGACAGGAACAGGAACAGGAACAGACAGAGTCACTGCAGGAAATCAGATCCACAGTGTCGAGCCGTGAGGCCTAGATGCATGAGAGGGGCATCAGCGAGAGTCACAACAAGGCAAGCACCTATTAAGCACAAGTCCCCCGCACTGTGTTTACGAAGGGGACTGCATGGTGATGTCAGAACTGGCCTCATCTGAAAACCCGAAGGGATTTTTGTTCATTTAAATTAATGGTCAGTGACAATTAGTAAATATACTACTGCGATGGCACTAGCGCGCTTACAGAGGGGGACCTAAAGGGGGGCACTCTGTCGCCTTCAGCCTGCATGGTTTTCGGAGGTGGGCGAGGCCGCGTGTACGGCTCATGTTTACACTCTGTGAAGCACATGTTGCAGAAAGGCTGGAGAAAGTGTGCTATTTTTGGCAGAATAACCAGGTGACACTGCTTACACTAATAATAAGAAATCAATAATTATAATAACCATTCATTTAAAACCTGTATTAATGCAAATCTGCATTTCACAAAAAAAGGAATCCGATGCAAAGGCTGCAACCGTGCCGCATAATATTTAGAAATCCGGTTACTGAGTCTCGATGTGGACTGAGGGCTATTTACACCAGCACAACACTTCCCGGGCAAACACTGAGGATGAGTGACAATGACACACAGACCACTGTGGAATGCAGAACATGGGGAACATGGACTGTGTACTACCATGTGACATCCGAACAAGCTTCCTCTAAATGCGACGGACAGTCAGGGTTAAGTCTTGGGACACCTTCGACAGTCCCGATGACATGTTCAGAAACACGTCTTCCTCCGTGAGTCTGACGGGCCAGAGGCCTCCTGCACCAGTGTTACCCTCTCCAAGAAGAATAGCGTGAAGAGAAGTACCAGGCCTCCCGACTCCACATCGGCGAGAAAAAAGCAAAAACACTTGGAAAACACCGGCGTCTTTGTGACACGCCTCAACGGCTCTCCGGCCTCAGTTCATACTCTCTTCCGTTAGGATTACAGATGATGAGAAGTTTGGTGTCCTTACTCAATTAAAAAGAAGGAAACGCACATTCTATGGTCATGTTAAAAAGTCGAGAAATAAAAAGAAAAAAAACAATTCTAGGATTAACTCACTATAACATCACAACAAACTAAATAACCTAAACAGGAAAAGAAATAAGTTAAACATAATTTGTGACACAGAATTTACAGTATATACATTTAAATTATTAAATTAGGTTGTTTGTATTGATTGTTGGGTCCTTCTTGCTAAGGTCAAGTTCGCCAATACGCAGATTTTTTTTTTTTTATTATTATTATTTTCAGAAAAATAAAATCCCCCAAGACGCATCTCCAGCATCAGAGATACAATCCAGCCAATCAGAGTGCAGTAAGGCTTTCTTCAGGAAGTCTCTGCCACTGGTCCCACTCAATAACGTGATTAAGTCATCTGCAAAAAGCGCCGTACTTTTTGTGATCGACACAGCAGACAACCACAACGTATTAAAAATAAAAAAAAAGTATATATCTATTTGGACAGAATAAGAAAACAAAAAGAAAAAACACACCCAGGTATTTAATCTTGTTAAGTTGTTGTACCAAATGCAAAAGTATTGGTTCTCTTTTTTTTCCAGTTTTTCGGTGCTTTTTTATATTTGTTTTGTTTATTTTGGAGGCCATTTTTAAGAAAAAAAGGATTTCAATCTTCATACAGTATAACTGTACATTTTTATATGCACGTAAACAAAATGTAAAAGTGCTTTTTTTGTCTTTCTTTAAGACCATTATCCAGTGTGTGGAAAGGAGTAGCAGGCACTTAGGTCCATCCCCATGTCAGGCGTGTGACAGCAGAGCACTAAGGTACGTGTTGTTTGGTTATTCCTGGGTAGTGCTAGCCTGTCTGCCAGAGACAGGCAGGTGGACGAGTGGGCGGCCCAGGCACTGCTAGCCTAGGATGTCCAGGTAGACCGGCGTGGCCTTCCCCAAGGCGTAGAGGATCTTCTGGATGTCCTTGATGTTCAGTCGCTGCTGCGGCTCCCTCTGCCAGCAGCCCAGCATGATGTCGTATACTTCCTTTGGACATAGGCGGGGCCTTTCCAGGACGCGGCCCTGCGTGATGCACTCGATGACCTGAGGGGGAGACACCGAGCAGAGGTGAGAAGGTGAGGCAGAATGAGAGGCTGCTGGTCATGCGATGAGTCAGGCCTCGCTGTGTAGCTGTATACACACAGCACTGTGGGAAAGCCACAGGCCAACAAAGAAGGTGCTTACAGCTATTTATCTGGGCAGTAAGTGTATATTTGCTCAGGAGTAAAATAATTTAACAAATACATGCAGACGAACAGTAACAAAATGAAAGCAACAAGAATTTCTTCCGTTCTCCAAAAAGTTACTGATTTCTCGTTGGATGGACAGATAAACATCACTTCAGTTCCCAAACCTCTCTTCAGGGGCACCGCAGACATTCTGTGTATTTGTTAAATTACACAGCTCCGCCACTAGCATTCTGATTGAGTTAACTTGATTGGTTTTTGATTACCCAAATATGATGTGCTAGTCAAAAAATCCATGAATGTAGGAGATTTGACAGACAAGACAAAAGATTTGAGAGATAAAACTACAGTTTTACACCAACATAACAATTTTCTTGGGCAGCCTTAGACTTTTGCACAGTATTTATCTTGTTTGCCCAAAGCAGAAAGACATGACAGCTCTGAAGTGAACTTTTTTTTATGATTTCAGACTAAACACGACCCATCCTGCATAAAAAGCTGCTTATCGCTTATCCGGTGAGAGGTGATCTGGGCCTGATCCCTGGAAGTGCAGAGGGCAAGGCGGGAAGCAGGCTGAGCACGGAGCAGGCCTCCAAACGCGTGCACAGAGCAGGCCTCCAAACGCACGCACAGATCATTACAGCTGTGGGCCTTCAGAGGCCTTGGGAGCTCTGGATGAAATGCTAAAACAGCAATATACATTTAACACAGAACACGGCTGAAACCTGAACTGCTGGACTGATTCATATACTAAAAGAATATTTTTATTCGGAACAAAGGAGAATGGAGAATACACGTCTGTAACTTTAACAATGTACAGAATAGACTGTCTGAGACAAACGACCGCAAGACCATCACATCAGGCAGAGGCCATTCGGGTTATTAAGAGTTTCATATCATCTGTCAGCACAGAAAAATGAGACACGCTGGGATCAAACAGTCAGCAGGAAAAGAGAACATTGCTTTGGAATGTCGCTGGCTGCCAGAGATGCGTTCTCAGGCCTGGTCTCATGAAACTGCATCCTATTCGTCTACAGTGACTGGCTGGAGCGTAAGCGTCTGCGTTTCCCGGCCCAGTTGAGCACATAATGAACTCAGCCGTCTGGAAGCAGCTGGATAATGACCAGCACAAAATCCCATTCCAACCCGTCAGCCAATGCCGGGGCAGAACTGAGAGCGGGCCGCCATTGGAGGCATGGAGAGCTGGGGGTGCATATGCAGCCCCCCCCGGCACACAGTGCCTCATTGTCACATATCAATTATTATACTGCAGAGGCACTGAAACCTTCATGCGTTCTTCTCATATTTTTTATGTAGATCTGAAGCAGCTGCTTACTCCCAACGATATCCAGATGATTTCAAACATAACTAAACTCTGCCATCTTCTACTCGGAGGGAGCGAAGATCTCAGATATTATTGACTGGATAACAAAGGCTTTGGGGCAGTGTGAGGCAGCAGGTTCGCTAGCCAGCGAATCACAGCTCAGCAGCAACAGCAAACAAACAGCGGCGTTTAGGCCGTTGTGTCTCTGATCAACAAGGTCAAATGCCACGCAAGCGCCACAACACGGTCGGCCGTCACATACCAACACGCGCGTCATTCCTGTTACTGCTCAATCCTACAAATGGGCTGATGCATCTCGTGTGACAGTTGCAGGGTGAATTTGTCTTTATCTCATTCAGAGGGTGAACGATATTGTAAGGGAGATAATTCATCAGTCCTAATCCCAACAATGACAGCCTTAACCCCTACCAAGCCTTAACCTTAACCATAACTAACCAAACTTTTACTTTTTTGACTGCATTCACAGATCTCTGAAGCGACCCAAAAAATGGTCAAAATAAGTCTTTATTACATAATGGGGGACATTCCCCACAAAGTAATATAAACCTATTCCACACACACACACGCCTGACCTAAAGGATCTACAAATGAAAGTGAGCGCAAAGAGAATGAGAAGAGTGAAGCTTCAGCCTCCTGGCTGGGCTGCAGACAGGGGGCGCTGTACCTCGTTGTTTGCCAGCTGGAACCACGGCTGCTTCCCGTAGGTGAAGATCTCCCAGAGGATGACTCCGAAGCTCCACACGTCGCTCTCCGTGGTGAACTTCCTGTACATGATACTTTCCGGGGGCATCCAGCGGATCGGCAGCATGGTGTGTCCGCCCACCTGTCATAGAGGGGAGGAGGTCAGGAAAGAAAGTCACGAGCATTCACACGGAGACCACTTTTGGGGGGGGTATTGGCACCAGTGGAAACAAAACTGTGCTCTGGGAAGGTTACAGGTTCAAATCCCATGACAGTTTTCAGCCTCACAACCATAAGCTGAAACCAGCGTATCATTTAAGCCGCTTTGCGTGAAAGCGATATCTTCGCAACATGATTTTAGAAAATCAAACTTGTACTGTCTTCCATATGGCCTGTGCTCATTTAAGAGGAGATATAAAGGAGCTGCAGCCCTCATTTGAGGAGATCCCAGCCGGGAGAGCTCATGGCTGCCAAGACAAGGGAGACAAAGCAGATAACTGCGATCACGCGGAGATTTAAACACACTCCAGTCCCAGCCGTTCCGGCCATACATTAATTGATTAAACAATAACACATAAATCATGACAGTACTCAGCTTCCATTACATCGCGTCGCGTTAAAATCTATTTCCTATTCCCGTCGATCGCGCAGCATTAATCACTTCCATGGCAGCACGGCAAGGATGAAGTTTCAACGGGCCGCTGGACACTCTGGGCTCTAAGTGGTGTCTCCATAGTAATTACAGAGCTCATTAATACCAAACGTTACAAGGGTCAGGCTAGAGGCTGAATCAGTAAATACGAAGAAGCAGATATCGTATTCCGTCCATGGACGCGGATCCTGAAACCGCTGGGCCGCTGTTTACCACCACGCTGCGTAAAGAGCCCAGTTTAACAGGTTAAGCACTATTTTATAAGGAAGGCACACCTTAGAGCTTAAGGCAAATCTATAAACCAATGGGACGTAACCACACTGAATCGCTTTGTTAAAAAAGATTGAGTATATTCACAACTGCATAGCCTTGCCAGCTTTATTCCTTCTAATTTGCATGAATGGCTGGTAATATTGTGTCCAGTCTGGTTTCTCAAGCAGCCTCATTTCCTGCCTCTGTGTTCGCATCTTCCTGTTAAACATGCATTCGGCTTTTACATAAGAGGGGCACGTTCGCCGCGGCCTGTGAAAGCCAACGTGTGGGAGCAGGCAGCGCAACACACACCCACCTGGAAGGAGAAACAGAAACCACCTGGTAAATAACACACAGGGATGAATATTCAAGGGCAAATCCTGAAAGCGTCTCTAGCAGCAGATATGCACATTATACACAGCGCATCAGCCTGCTGGCGTGTGAGAGCCCCTTACAGAGGCTGCCTCCTGCCCTCAGAGGCCTCTCAAAGGAGGCGCAGGCAGGCCTCTCAAAGGAGGCAGGGGCAGGCCTCTCA
>JAABNX020000021.1:10510656-10523738 GCA_015163995.2 Mormyrus lacerda
GTGTCACAAAGGAAAGCCACGCTTAACACGGTGACCTGGTTATGGTGATTTCCTCCACTGTGCTGCATTCTGGAAGCCTTGACAACAGAGTCCTGTCCATCAGTTTCGCTTTCTTATCCGACTGACAGCCTGTGCCAAAGCCGACCGGATCCGGCAAACAAACGCGCGGTATTGGAGCGGCAGTGATAACGACGTGGTACGCTTCAGCATGAAGCCGTGCAGCCTGGCCTCACGCGGGCCGGCTGTGTGCGCGACGGTGGCGCGTCAGTGCTCGTGATAGATAAAACCAACTTGAGAAACATATATTAATCTAAATGAGGTGTTTTTTTTTCTCCTCACAGTGCGCAGCCGCCCACACTCCCCGGCTGCCAATGCGGTTACATTAGCCATAGCCTTGCCGCGGAGATGGGGGGCCCTTAGCAGAGGCCGTGCTAATGCGAGATCGTGCCAAGCCAGTACGATTAGCTGGACAAGGTGGAAATAAATGAGAAAATGTGCAAAATAAGACTGGAAATGAGCCCCATTTTCCCAGTCAATGGCTTGCCTTCATTCTAGCCGCTATTGTCTGGAGACAAGAGATGCAGGGACAAAGTAAGGTAGTTCAATGAGCTTGCGGCCAGGCCCACATTGGAAGGCATTTTTAGCATAACAAAAAGATGAGGTGATTATCTTGTTGCAGATACTGATGCTGATGTTGATTCTGATGCTAACGGTGTGGACTTTGATGGTATTGTGGTCTGTTGCTGATCTTGTCGCCGATGTGGACATTGGTGCTAATCTGAAGCTCACGGCCTGTTAAAATAGTTTGTCATGTAGTTTATAACACAACCGACCAAATGAATAATACAGCTTTGCTATTTGGGGGCCTATATTCAATTTTCTTCGGCGTGACTGAGATCTCCACTATGCAACTGATCACACCCAAGCTGACAAAATACCCCCCCCCCCCCCAAACTGCCTGCATCTTGCGTCAGCTGATCAAGGCGCCTCGACCGCTCTGCGGCCTCCATCGGCGCGTTGTGATTTCCTCGGGGACGACGGACAGGCTGGCGGGCAGCTGGTGTTTCCTTCAATGCACTCAAAGCCAATGAAGGCGCCAGCTGCTTGCTGAAGAATTCCCATCACGCCACTGGCAGAACCTCTGGGTCTAACAACATCAAGGAGCCGCCATGACGTTCAAATCAAAGCCCCTGTGTTATTTCAGTTTAATTTATTCAGTAATATGCAAAGACAGCAGGAGTCTTGAAGAGGATGAAATACAAAAGAGATTTTCCCTGCCCATCCATAGTTTGCTGCCGCTTGTTTTGGATCCTAACAAGTTCTTGTAGAAGCCGCATGTCCAGGAGCGACAGAGAGATGTTGGACATGGCAAGCATCCATGTACGCAGGAGGTGTGACAGTGCCATCATTCAGCATGTTCTACGCTACTCCTGAAGGGCTGCTGACAAAAGTCTTCCAACATCATGGCCTTCTTAATTATTGGGACACGATGCTCAGAAAAGAGCATCAAACAACAAAGAGGTTTAAAAACAGTCATACTAAATGCTGGTCCAACGTGGATCTATGCCCAGCATAGTGCTGTGAGGCTCTGTGGGTTAGGACTCACAGTTAGGACTGGATGCTCATTGGTTCAAAACTCAGTGTGGTAACCAGAGGGTCTCTGAGTAAGGCCCCTAACCCCAGCTGCAGAAGAGACTGGCTGCCCCAGCTCTCTGATCTTTACTTTCTGAAGCCCACCTTGAACAAAAGCATCTGGTACATTGCTGATTGTACTGGGAGCACTGGTCTCTCGCTGCTTATCCCATCACTCATGGACTCAGTTCTTAATTATTTGCGCATTATTTACACACCCCCACTTTAGGTACCTTCTTAAACATTTTCTGTCTTTATACTTGTATTCTTAACTTTATATTGCATTTTATATTGCAACTTTATATTGTGCTATCTTGTATTATATTCTATTCTTTATTTTTGCTCCAGTATTATCGCACCACATCGTAGACGCACTTTCACGTGCTGTGCAATGCATCGCTTTGTAATTCATATTCACACGTGATGTTTGCACATATATTTTTTGTGCTACTGCATATAAGAATTACAATGAGATCCAAGTGAACTGAAGGTTAATTCAATTAATATGATAATTAAATCTCACCTGCTGGTTTTTTAAATATACATTTAAGCTCAATTTCTTATCGAAAACATTGTCAATATAAGATAATTCCTTCAAATATTTATAGTGACCTCGCGGAACTGACTGGATCTTCTACAAAGAGACCTTTAGGGAAATGCTTATTCTGGCCATGTTAATACATCTGGTATTCAATACTGGATTTCTTAACACAAAAAAAAATCACTACTGGTTGAAAATATGATGGTTTGATTGCGGTATTTCTCAAACCAGTCCTCGGAACCCCAGACAGTCCAAATTGCTGCTCTATCCCAAGTCCCTGAGAACTGGTTTGAGAACCGCTATTCTAATGGACTGTTGGAATCCCGTAGTACCCACCCCATACCTCACTTAATCAGTAATGCCAGGTAATCAGAAGACCAGGATAATGATAAGGAGCCCCGATAGGGACCTGCCCAGCCCGGTCTGGCAGACTCACAGTGCGTTTCTGGCCCTGCTCTGCGGTGATGATGAAGGACTGGTACCCTGAGACCTGCCCAGCTCAGTTGCCATGGCGAGAATGCAAACATAATACATGCCTAGAGGGCTGCTTCTGTGTGCTTTCAACAAGCAAAAAAGTACCGGCCTTTAATAACTGGAGACACACACGCGTGCAAACCAACATCGAAGCCAGCAAAAGCCAGACTAATCGTCCCGTAGAGCACAGACAGCAACAGCCCCCCTGCATCTCCAGTGATTCATAACAGACACCAGCTAATTACATGTGAAGCACAATGCAATGCGACTGAAAGCCCACAGGATGGAACCTCATAGTAGAGATAGAGCCTCAATCACCTCAGTTGGCTGACAGGCCCCTTATTGGAGGCAAGAGTCCAGGAATTAATTATGACATCAATGCTGCATATCAAATATAAATGTAACTGCAACACGTAGATTTAGATATAGTGATATTCATATGACTGCAATGCGGATTTGCAGACACAAATGTGACCTCAATACGGTGATTTAGCCCCAAAAATGTGATGACTGATTGAATGCCAAAGCAGCATTAATCTTTCATATTTCGGTAGATGTAAATTATTCAGGATTTATCAAACAAAATAAAATGTTTTTTATACTCTACTCTAGCTGTGGACGACTTTCATCATCTTGAAAATGACTGACGCTGTACTTCCTCATGATTGGTCCATTTCCTCCCTGGTCTTGCTCTTTTGGCTACAGTTGTTTCTTTCACTTGCACCCGTGCCTGGCAATTCATCTCTCTGTCGCCGTGGCAATGAGCTCCGCTCAGCGAGTCACAGATTCACTGCTCAGTCCGTGCATCTGCTATGGGGTCGACGTGTGCTTGAACTTATTTATTATTTTGTCACGTAAAGCCAGCGTTGAGGAAGTGAGCTTGGCACATTTCTCTGTTACTGTAGCAGCACCAAGTTGACAAGACATGCGTGGTTACCAACAGTAACCACGAGTGTAAATAAAAGAGGCGGGACATCAATGGACATTACAGTCACAGTCACTTCTTAGATTAGACCTTTTTAAACTAATTCTACTTGTATGAGGGATGAACATTAACAAAGTCAGAACATGCTGCAATATTGAACAAGTATCTGTTTTAGGGAGTTTCTCTTCAAAGTAACATTCTTCCCGATCGTAGCGGATGCTTCATGCTAACCCTGCCGCCATCTTGCCCATGGTGTCTATAATATACAGAGGAAGCTGACGTTAAACAGCACACTGAATGTTTAGTATGCCATTTGGACTGCCGGGACATCCCAGGATATCCTGAGATTGCTAATCACAATGCTGTCCAGTGAATCTGTTCACGGTCCATAAAAACACCTTTTTATGTATGTATAATCAGAATTACATCTGGCGTACCAAAGACCTGGAGGAATGAGACAAGAGGCATGGAACGGACACGGAGTAAGGTCATGGGGTCGGAGTCACCAAGAGGCGTGACACATTAACCAGCAGAGTTCTGCTACTTTGGATTTAGGTTCATGGAATTCCTTTCCGTTTTTTTCTTTTTACCTTTCGCTCCAAGCAGCACTTTGCATTTTGATGTATCATTAAGGCAAGGTGGGTTAATTCAACCTATAGATGACGCTATAGATGACAGGTCATTTCATATAAACAAAGCATGATTTCATCCAAAATCATCTCATATGCTTATCCTGCTTCAGCCAGTGTGCACCATTTTCCTTTCTGTCCTCCTCAACCGTCTCTCTCCGCCTCTCGGTGCGGTCACGGTGACCGTCTCATAACCCGTAACCTCTGTTCAGTGCGGCAGCCATATCATCATCCTGAAAGCTCTTCTGGGGTCTGAGGAGCTCATATCAACGTTCTAAACTCATCTTTCAGCCATAGAGCATTTATTCCTGCTCGAAGCAGGGAGTTTCAATGCACTACACCCAACATTTAGCAGAGCTCCACAGCCTTGCCCACAGGAATGATACTGGTGTTCTATCTCCATATCTGGTGCCGTTTCCAGTGCAGGCCGTGTTATTTCCTATTTATTGACACACAGCTAAATGGCTCATTAGGCAAATCTCACATTGGTCTTGCGAAATCCAGACGCCCACACACATGGCCGGTTTGCTTCAGGATCCTCCGCTGTCTTATTTAATCAGCCAATCACCGCCCCCCCAAACATTACTGAATGAGGAAAATGTGGGACAAAACACCCGTGCTCTAAATGAAACCAAAGCAGAACTTTCTGGAATGTTCCCGGAGTCATTTTAGCGGATAGGTATTGCTTGGGGCTGTGTTTGAGGCATGAATTTTAGTAGCATGATCGGACTTTTGACAGGCCAGCTTCTTCATTTGATTTAACCCCGCAGAGTTCAGCTGAATGTCCTCACGCCTCAAGGGTGCAGCCCGGGAAGACGCCGAGATCTAAGCAATTGCTGATCACGGCCGAGACTCCATTACGGCCCGTCGCAGCGAGTCAGCGAGACAACCAAGACGTCTTTGATGGCGAGTTTGAAATTCCAGCTTGCTCCAGCCGTCTGGAATCAGTGATTAGCTCTGAGCTGAGCTGACTGGCAAGTGTGCCTACGTGTGTGAGCATGCGTGTCTTCCAGCTCACCCGGTAGTAGTCGGTGCTGTAGATGTCCCTGGACATGCCGAAGTCGCCGATCTTCACCAGCAGGCCGTTGCCCACCAGGCAGTTGCGGGTGGCCAGGTCACGGTGCACGAAGTGCTGGGAGCCCAGGTAGACCATGCCGGCGGCGATCTGGGTAGCGATGTGCAGCATCTGTGAAAGGCCTAGCTCCCCACTGGTCGGCAGAGGCTGCCCGTCCACCAGGATCATGGCATCAGGGCCGTGGGCTCTGCAGGGAGGTAAAACATCACAATGTTTCTGTAGATGTTCCTGGACACCCTCACGGCTCCTGCTCCATGTCAACCTGGGCGAAGACACTATATCACGGTCTTCATTCTGACATGATACAGAGTGTAGCTATAACCTCCAGGCCTTCCCACGGGGCCACGGGCCACTGGTCACCCTAGGCTTTGAGAGGTCAGTCTGCTGTGCAAAACTCTGTCTAAAAGGCTTCTGTACTAGAAAAAGAGGTGCACTGCATTTAAAGTTCTCATTTGGGCACATTCATAGATGGCTGCCAAGCTGACATCAGCACTCATGCACGTCAGCGTGTTGGACATGAAGGTGGGACAGACAGCACAAGTGCATCCATTAATATCATGCTCTCTGAAGGTCATTGAAAACATTACCATGCCCTGTGGCATCCCAGCTAATGCAGGTGCCATCTTATACAAAATGCCAAATTTAACAAATAGAGCACTTTCAACGTTTTTTTAAATATAAGATCCATTTGTTATTTTACAAGCCTAGCACCTAAAAATGCAATTATGGAGAATATTCATTCCAATTAATATTTCTTATAATTACCCGCCAAATCTACCGCCAGGACCAAAAGCGGGCAATTAAACACAGAATTTCCACTTTGCCTTACGAGTGATGAAATCATAGCAGCAAAAGCAAGTACCATCTGTAAATTTGTAGCGTGTAGGAAACAGCAATCCATTCTAGCCCAAATATCGATTTAACGCACCCCAACCAACCAAGGTCTCCGTGAACCATGAGAACCAAGGTGTCGAGCTGCCGCTCTTGGATCTGCACTCATGTTGCTGACATGACTGTCAGCCATGTGTGTGATGGGGTGTTCTGCTTTTTGAGTGACCACCTTCCATTGAACCAGGAGCCAGTCAGACCCCCATAATCTCTCCGTCTTTTCTTTATTTCCAGTACATTGTGGGGATAACAAGCGGCTACTACAGCCTCTTTACCAGGGCGAGACGCCAGACAAACTTGCCAGCACCCAAACCCGCATTGGGTCACGGCAAAGTGGGAGATGATGCGAAAAGCCCGGCCAATCCGGCCCCCTTCTGGGGCGGCAGGAGGCTGGGGGTGCGTCCCAATCGCTAATGATCCCGCGTGCCTGACACACAGACGTGTCTTTGTTTGACCTGGAAGGGAGAGGTGCTGACGTCACGCCTCACGAGCAGGCCGATGCCAAGCACCCCCCCCCTCTTGTGAGACGTGGCGGGGGCTTTGGCCGCTTAATTCAATTTCACAGCTTAATCTGCGCTGGGATTAATGGAGCTGTAATGGACCGTCTCACTTCTCTGACGCCATCTCGCTCTGCTGGGAAGTGTCTCGCCATCTTCTGTGAAATAACGGCTTTGTCCACTGAATTACAGAAATCTTGGAACGCCACAGGTTTCCCAGCCGTCCTCTTCCATCCCCCTTAAGGCTGCTAATCTTATTTAATGACCCATGTGAAAGAAAAAACTCCCAATGTCACATATAACCGACATGGTTAGTAGAGGACCACCCCTCCTGGGAGACCTATTAGTTAGGGTTCTGTATCACAGCTCTGCCGGAGCAAACAGGACGCAGGTAGTCTGCAAGCCCCCCGCCGGACCAAAACCGCACTCTGGTATGGCTGGAATGGGCCCTCCACTCGGATCCCCGCCGTTACCTGAGGAACTTGTTGAGGTCACCATGCTTCATGTACTCAAAGACCATGATGAGTGGGTCGCCGTCAACACAGACTCCGTAGAAGCGCACGATGTGCTCGTGCTGCAGGTTGGTCAGAAGCTCCGCCTCCCTCTGAAAGTCCTTCCTTGCGGCCAGAGTCGGGTCCTTCAGCGTCTGCAGAGCCGGGAATCAGTCAGTCCCGTGAAGGAGGGCACCCCCCTATGGGGACAGAGGTTCTGGGGCGGCTACATAAACAGAGCAGGCTGCAAACTCATCTCCAGACTACATCTGGAACACAAAAACCCCGATAACAGGAAAAGTATTCATTTACAGATAATAAAAAGAATAGACGCAGATGAACACATATTGTGAGTTCCTGGTACATTGTGCCATCTGCTGAGATGACTGTAATGTTCACGGACAGGCAGAGATGGAAACTGCAGCAAACACTTCAGATCCACTTTAGACATGAGCTCCATCATTTGGCATCTCTGGAAATGGAAGACGAAAGAAGTTTTCTGACCGGATGTCAGCGGCACGTGAGAGCGGTTCTGCACAGCTGCCTGATGATCTGCATCAGGGTTCCCGTATAAGGGCTGATGGTTCATTTCAAAGTGCAGACAGGGAGCCTCGCTCCCACCGGATCACACTGTTCCCACATCTATCTCCTGGGAATCTCAGCCCTGCCAGGTCTTCTCTGTCTCCCCTTTAGAACATGGAGATTTACTGCTCATCCCCTGGGCTTTTGCTGAGAACAATAATTTCAGGTGATTTCCGGTAATAAGATAAATGCTTTGGTCTCCGCAGACACCGTGGACAGTGTCACTCTAACCCAAGAGAGCGCAGACTCAGAGGGTCACTGTAGCACCACTAATCATAGTTAAGTGTGTGTAGGACAGAGTAAAATGACGGTAAACGGATTTGTCGTTACTATTCGTCTTCTGAAATCAAAAACCTTGCCTGGGATGCAGGACTCTTGTTTTATTTATAAAGTGATTTCCATGGCAACGACAGTGACTCTGATCCTACAACCAATAAGCAACTCGGTCCTGGAGTCTGAGAATCACAGAGCTTCCTGGGTGAGGGGGAGGGGGGGATCAGGGTTACAGGAGGAGGATCTGCCCTCCTGGCCCGAGATGCGCATCAAGCTTCTCTTCATAGTTCTGGAGCCTGGTGTGGTTTGATTTTAATTAGATGCCCCCAGATACTTTTCACTCCACAGATTCACATGGATGAAGGTTCCAGCGTACAGAGAGCCAGGCAGCCAGTTCCACCTGCATTTTATCTACCTGGTGAGGCCGGGGGGGTCTTGACCTGTATAGAGAAGCGCCCCCATGTGCGTGTGAAGTGGAAATCCATCAACAAGAAGAATTCAGTGGCTGCATTTATAAAGCATCTCGGAGTAGAAAATGATCCAAAATGGCCTCAAAGACCCAAAGTGACGCAATTTTAAGAAAAGTACTCCCAGCTCGAGCAGGATTTAGGAGGAGAGATCCGGAACTGTCCTGACTCGCTGGGAGCCGTCAGGAGACGGCGGTCAGGCGAAGACCAGTACACACAGGATAGGATGCATGTGCTGGAAATACTGGACAACACAGAGCTTATAAAAGGAGATCGGCCTAATAAAGATGGAATATTATTTGTTATAAATATAAGACATGGCGTAATCGCTCTATCTACAAGGAGAAATCAAAATTATTATCATTATTACTTTTGCAAAACCAGAGAACTACAAAACATTACAACGACTTTAAAGGAGAACTACAAAATATCACCATTAATGCCTTTTGTCCACTCAGGCTGTCGCGAAATCGTGATGTTCATTTCTCTCAAACATGAACTTCTACTCGTAGCTGAGAGCGGTTGTATATGTAGGAGGCTCTTTAACTATGTACTTCTCGCTTCCTACCCTGAGGTAGGATAAACTCTTCACCTAGTGAGACACTTTGCGTGATTCATCCGGAGACGCTTCATAAATATGGGCACAGGTCTCTAACGAGATGTAGAGCCCTGTCATCAAATGAAAACTTTGTCAGCAGTTCTCTAATGCCTTTACTGTCATGTCTAGTTGTGATAAATAAACAGTAAAAACAATTCAGTCAATGTGTGGATACATTTTGGGACATTAACTCAGAGGAAAAATGTGTTTTTAAAAAGTGTGTCTCCACCCTGTGCAAAATAAAGCCAAAGACGCTTTTAGCAACTCGTCCACTCGGGTTTGTGTTTGGATCAATACACTTTACAGGGTTACGGGCAGCTTAATAACAGCACCACTGCCTTGGCTGTGTGTCACCCGTCGGATTTATATAAGCCTCATTTGTACGGATACAGTTCTCATCTTCAAATCTTTGCCATGTACAAGGAGGGAGGGAGAGAACAGAGCGGTTCAGAGGTATCCGTCGGCCTTTTAATTCTGATCAGAAACACGTGGTGTATGGAACGTGTTTCCAGTGGCGCCGGCGGACCGGTGGAGATCGACGGTGACCGAAGCGGACCGCTGTCACGTCTCACCACCTCACATCGGCAAATGTTTATCATGCTCTGCATCGGTGTTTTCTTTGCCGCCTCGACCACCTCTCCTCCATGAAATACTGGCCCTCTTAAAAAATGGAGGGAAGCAGAAGTGCAGGCAGGGGGACGGAGGTGCAGAGACTGAGAAATGTCCATGGGCGGCTGTAAATTAGGATGTACGTCAAGCTGTAGCTGCTAGGCTATCTGCACACCATGTGACCACCACACCAGGGTTCATGCAAATTCAAGATTCCATCAAGCCCCACCCCTCAATAATTTCACCCGGACTTGGGAGTCACTAGATCATTTGGCTGTTGCTTGTATTATTATTATTATTATTATTATTATTATTATTATATAGTAACATTTTGTTTTCCAAAATTTTTGCCTCATCCCCATTGAGCAGACACATCATCTGAAGATCTTTCAGCCTGGGTAAGGCGATTCACTGCCCCTATAATGATTTTGATGCTAAATGGATGGTTGAGAATGACTGCAGAGGTCTGTGTTAGGCAGCCCTGAAGATACATCATAGTCAAGCAACAAACTCAGAATGTACTGGTTTGAAGATGCCAAATTCGAGCAATATTAGCCTCCGTCCTTATCGAACAGCATGTTCCTCATGTGTGACGTAAGGCAAGAGGATAAGGTTGTCATAAGACAGTCATGTGATTTCCAGAAGCTAAGCTGGCGACCCATTTGTCAGCAGACGGCCGCTCTGATGGCCGGTCTGACGGCCGATCTAGCTGCAAGATGGCAGGGAAATCCCCCGCCGTCTCGTGTTGGGAAATCTAGGTCCAGGCGACTTGGGCAATCCCGGCCACCGGCAGTCTCTCTCATCGATCACGTCAGGAATGAGAAGCGAACCCACATCGATCGGCGATCCTAGATGCATACTGGGGTGGAGCTGGGCTTAAGGGAATGTGGGGCAGAGAGGGCTGGGAAGGCGTGACCCCTGCCCCCCAGCTGTGATTGGATGCTTAAGCTATAGGCAGAGAGTTTAGGGGGGGAGAGAGAGGGAAACAGAGAGAGGGACCCAGCGCCCCCCACTTGCATCTCACCTTGACTGCCACCAGCATCTTGTCTTTGGTGGGGCTCAGGTTGTAACACTCCGCCAGGAAGACCTTCCCGAAGGCACCCTCCCCCAGCTCCCTCTTCAGCACGATGTCCCGCCTCTTGATGTGCTGGACATCTGCGGGAAGGGGGCACACAGATGGACGCGGGTCCGTCAGCGAGGGGACAGCCTGCATGGCGGGAGCGGGACGCGACGGCATGGAACGCCCGCTCCCATTCCGGCACAGATGGGACACTAACAAGCCATACCGCTGGCAATGGCTGGGGGCCCCATGCCGAGGTAGAGGAGCTGCCCGCGGAGGCGTGGCACGTGGGCCCCGGGGCCGCCGATACGAGTGGCGTGGTGGCTTTGAAAGGCCGCACATGGTGGACGAAGGCACGCCGCCCCCCACCAGGAACACACTTCGGTCAAATGAAAACATCCCAATTAAAGGTATGAGGAGGAGGGGAGACGCGTCTGCCGCCAAATACACGGGAGCAGCAAAGTCAACAGTCTCTGCAGCCTTCTACCTGCTTAGCATTCCCGGGAATATTCAGCAGGGAGACAGTGAGCTCCATATGGCCAGCAAGTACAGCATCTGCTATTTACTCAAACGAGTGCTCTGGAGAAGCTGCGTCCAGCATGGCTAATGAAGCCGGCCTCCGGCGCGGGGGCCTGACGGCGCGTTTCCTCTGACAGCCTTGGGGCCACCAAACAAAGCAAACACTGGGGGCACCCGGAGCAGGCAAAAAAGGAAAGCGGGCCCGGTATTCGATTGGCTGCTAAAGCCTGCTGCTGACACAGATCAAACACAGCCAATCCCGTGCGTGTTTACTCATAAACCAGGATATGGGCTGCTCCAGGCTGAAAGCGATCCATGCTAATTACATTTTGAGGCCATCTCACAACCTGTGGGCACATAAATCATATTTCAACACTTGTGATCTTTGAGGACAGCGGAGAGACCTTTTCAAAATGCTTGTGTTCTCTCGTTACTTTTGTTGACACCTCTGTAGGTTTTCACTTCCTTCCCAGCGAGGTATGAGCTTGAAGCAGCCTGTCTGGGCTGGATAATTAGGACAGACACAGCTTGTAACTGTGATGGAGGTTACCCATCCGTGCCTCTTCTCCTTCTCAGAGAAAAAGAGAGTACACTCTTTGAAGTCCTGCGAGGCTAAAAAAGGCACTCAGACCACGTATTTATGTCTGACTTAGTCCATATTTCTGAGTTGACCCACGTCAACATCCGCAGTGCTCATGCTCATTTATCCCGCCACTGCAGACCACCGCCGTACACAGGCTGCTAATGTTCGACAACAGCAGCGACAGCAGCACCAATTCGAGCCGCTATTCTAAAGCACATTTACATTTATAGTGTCGCGTCTGCCTGTAGGCTCGACCTGAGGACTCATGCCGTAATCAGTCTGGGAATCAGTCCGACTCCAGGGCCTTTAATAAACAGCCAGTGATGTATATGGAGCGCTACATGATTACAGCCAGCAAAGGCTTTTATTTCAGAACCCAGATGAACCCAGCTATCATAATTAGCAACAAAATGTATCTACAATACATAACTTTCACCAATAGCTCATGCAACACTGACAACACAAAATGCATTGTTATGGACTGTTATGTAGATGCTTAATTAAATTTTATTTGCTGTATGTTTAATTCAGCTGAAGTGATTATTTTCTCTTATTAGTTATAAATATTCAGAATGCTACAGCTCCCCCCAATCATTATTTAAAGCATGGATATTATCATCAAACACAAATGCTAAATGATATGTCCTGAGATCTCGGTCTGTAGGGAGGGGGCAGAGTGGCGTTTTTAGGTTAAGGAGGTGTCAGGGTCATGGGGCTCCTTGTCCTGTCTCAGGCAGGTGAAGCCCTGGCAAGTTCCTGCCTCGGCCCAGACCGAACCAGCGCTCCAGCATGCACTGACAATAGTCTTGAGATGGGGGAGGGGGGTTCTGCTTTTCCCGTGAGCCATCTGTGGAGCATTCGGCTTGGGGCCTGAGTCACATCGGAACAAATCCAAATTGAGGGTTTTCCTCTCCACCAGTGACGAGCTGAATGCACATTTTTAAAACGGGGGGTGGCGGGTCCCTCAGGCCATCCAGATGAACGGATGCAGCGGGAAACAGGAGATTGTTGACCAAACACTGACTGAGGAGCCAAAATCACCAAAGACGAGGGAATAAAATAAACTCGCTGAGTTTAGCCGCCTTCCAGAAAACTCTGCACATTAAGAAATGTAGAATATGAGGGAAGGAAATGAAACACTCGAGTGACAGATGAGCATCGATGAGCCCCTCAGCCCACCTGCCCACAATGAGCCCCTCAGCCCACCTGCCCACAGTGAGCCCCTCAGCCCACCTGCCC
>JAABNX020000021.1:10550729-10570246 GCA_015163995.2 Mormyrus lacerda
CCCCCCCCCCCCCCCCCCCCCCCCCCCCCCCCCCCCCCCCCCCCCCCCCCCCCCCCCCCCCCCCCCCCCCCCCGTGATCCAGCAGAGACTACAGCAGCCTTGGAGATAATAGTGACTCTTAGGCAGGCTGCATGAATACATGCGTGACTGACTGCATTTTCCTTGGTCGATCCCAGTTGCTGATATTTTTTAAGCCTGACTAACTGTTACAGATCTTGGTCAATTCAGATTTTCTCAGCTTAATAATAATTAGCAGACAAAACATTTCAAACACTTTAAAAATGAACATAGCTTTATGCATGCAAAATATTTCAAATAATCTTTTCAAATAAAATTGACTGCAAGTGTGGAATTCAACTGGTCATTTCACATGGTTTCGGGGTAGGTCCAGCTCGATCACGATTAATTTAGTCTGATTGTCTGATCAGCAGTGATCAGGGTGAATAACAGCTATTTCTGGTCAGTAGCTGAACGTTTGGTGCATTTTTTGCCACGTCTGAACGGATTCCTCACAAGCTAGAGAGTGGCACTGCAGTTTATGATGGCTTTCTGCTGGCAACAGACATCACCCTGGCAACTCACTAGGGGGAGATGAGTAAATTGCTCTCAAATTAACGCAGAATTAATAACACGAGTGATGGGATGCTAAATTACATAGTAAAACTGATTAACAGGCCTCTACTATCATTGTTTTATCAAGAAATTTGAAGAGGTAGTATCAAATATTAGTAGAGCATAGTATCAAATATTATTTAAAGCAAAAAAGTTTTTAAATATATTTAATACATACATTTTTTTGTAAGCTGTTAACTTTAGCTGGTGTAATGAGTCTACAAGAAGCCTAAAAATGACCATTTTTACCCCGAGGTATCAAGAATAAGTCTGAGACAGGTAATCTATCGAAAAAAATGCTTTTGGCATTTAAGCATGCAAACACCTTGACTGGTTACACAAATTCAGTTAAATTCCCTGTGCTGCCCATGTAGGGATCACCTACAGCTAAAACAGACACTCAAATCTTCAATGGTCATAGTTGTCAGGATTGACATATATTTTTTATATATAAACTCAATTAAATATTCACAGGCAGTTAATGTCCATTAAAATCCCATTAGTGTCCAGAATTCCTGCTTAAGACTGACCTCTATGCTCAGAATGCCCCCTCCATCATGTTCATCTCCCCCCAGGCTCCTGATCACTCTCCCCCCCCCAGTGGGCAGCCTGGCGGAGTTCTCAGAGCAGCCACCCCACTTTACTGTGTCTCATCTCAAAACCATCGTGCGACAGCGATGCGACCTTTGCCGACCTTGCCCTGTTCACCCTCAGGCATGCAATTAGTTCACCTGCGAAAAGGTGGAGGGATACGTGAAACACTGGCGATCCCTTCCTACAGTGTTCATCCGCCAGCTCATTCGCAACACAACTAATCCAGCAGGTTGCATAAAATTTGTTGGCCTGGGAGGCAACATGGGCCTGCCCATCTCCTCTCATTGGAGGGCCAATTAGGTACAAGCTGGGCATCATATATCTAATACCATCAAGAGGCTAAAAGACACAGCACTCAGGCACCCAACGCACTAATACAAAGGAATGACAGTTGGCCTATTTCTGTAAACACCGGAGCTGAATATCTTTAAAACGGTATAGCTGCCTTCCACGTATCCAGTGATTTCCTCGCTAACAGCACCAAGAGTGCTAGATGCTTCAAGGTTGGATCTTGATTAAGCCATCAGTGGAGCTCAATGAGGCATCCCCAGTCACGAGGACAAGCTGGCCCCAGGAAACACAGAGTGACATGCATCCTTTACAGGTCTGAAAGCGGGCCATCGCTACAGTGGCCGTCGGCCTTTCCAACACATCAATCTACAGCTGCGGTAATATTATACCTGAGGGGGTTTGGCGTGTGGGACGGCAGTGTGACCTGCCGGAAACGACACAGACATTGCTCCTGTTATCGAGCTGACTGGACGGCACAAGGCCGACGGAGATCGATGGTAATCGAGGTGCCCCTTCCAGACGCGATGGTGGGGGGGGGTCCCTGTTCACACGATCCACACTGCCTCTCGCAGGCAACCTGGCCAAAATCCTCCATGATCCACTGGAATGTTTACACGTGTGGGACGGCTGGGCTCCACTGACCTTCTTCGGGCCTCCTCCCAGCCCGGCCTGTGGCTCGAGGTTTGTCCAGTCTGAAGAAGCTCTGTCATAACCAGGAGTCCCTCAAGTAGGTATAGGAGCACAGCTGAAAGGAGCCACTGCACCCAGAAAACCAATACTCAACACAAACTGGTGTCATTCCACAAGGAAGTGTATATACAATTAGCAGGAACAGGAACAGGGAGTAGAGCCAAGCCTGTATCAGTCACTTAGAGACAGTAACATAGATGTGTCATGCTTTTTCATTACAGGGAGCAAAGACACTATACAGACTGTCCCCAACGTACAAGTGAGCTCCATCCCAGCAGACAGGCCGCATGTTGAAATGGACATACGTCAGAATTGGTATATACATAACAGTGTACCGACTTCTAACATGAAAAAATATGTGTACTCTTTCTAGTTTACTGTAGCCTAGGTGTGTTGTAGCCTATACTAGCTAGGTTTGTGTAAGTACACTCTGTTCACACAACAGCAAAGTCGCCTAACAACACATCTCTAAGTACAAGTCCCCATTTTAAGCGACGCTTGACTGAAATTAAAAAGCATCGGTAAAAAAAGTCACGTTTAAGATGAGATCTCTGCCGTTTTCTTCTTCTCGGGGT
Source organism: Mormyrus lacerda (assembly GCA_015163995.2). Taxonomy (NCBI): domain Eukaryota; kingdom Metazoa; phylum Chordata; class Actinopteri; order Osteoglossiformes; family Mormyridae; genus Mormyrus; species Mormyrus lacerda. The sequence goes on from JAABNX020000021.1 coordinate 10,553,492, forward strand.
GATGCTTTGGGATGGGGAGGTTTCTCAATACATGACTTTTTCCTTAAACGCCATAATACAGCCCGATACTTTGCCCAGTACTGTGCATAACACACTATGGCAAAAACCAGCAGACAACTCACACACTCTGTAGACGTTTTACACATTTCTGTGTATTATTCTGTAGTTTCGCTTTTATCATCTTTATTGCCCTATGAAGGGTCAGGTAATATACACTGCATGTACTAAATACTGTCTGAACACTAAACCCTAAATAATGTACAGTATTTCTGTAGCTGGGCCCTGAGACAGTCCACCAGGAGAGAGAACAGAGCTCACTGCATGCTGTCCATGCCACGCCTTTCCCACATAACACATGGACGCCTCCAGCGGCAGCTCCCTGTCACTGGTCCTGCTAGCACTGCAGCTCCTGTCACTGGTCCTGCTAGCACTGCAGCTCCTGTCACTGGTCCTGCTAGCACTGCAGGGTGGAACAAAGCCAGATTCCTGGATTAGGTGGCCTTGCTACCTCCAAATTCCATCTGTCCTGCAATCTACTTTAAAGGTTTGGAGTAGAAATAAATTATGCTACTGATAATACTAACATCAGATATTGCTTCTAATACTACTACTACTACTAATACTACTACTAATAATAATAACGATAATAATGAGCTCAGCTACACTGAGCAGTGTGTCTAAACGGCTCCTGTGTGAGTGTGCTTGTGCGTATGGGCCCTGTGATGGACTGGCATCCCATCCAGGCTGTACTGTACCCCTGCCTTGTGCCCCATACTGTCCATGACAGGCTGCAGGGTAGAACATGAGGTAAAGTGGACAGAAAAACTGACGGTTATATCTCACGAAGTTACTAAACAGATAAGAAGCAAAAACCATGAACAGTGTTGCGAATAAAATGTGCAATTAGCTCCAGTAGAAAACCTTTGTAAAAACTACTCATTTCATTCTCAAAATAATTATTGAAATAATTAAATATATGTACAGGTTAGATATTAGGAAGTAATAGAACACGAGAGAATACAGACTATATTAGTGATAAAACCCCATGCAATTTTTAATAAAGAAATAAAACAATAGAGGGAATGACTAATTATCACAAGGTTAAGGTTTGTCTGACCAAATAAGGCCTGAAGCTGAAGGGCACATGGCCCCGCCCCTCTCTGATCTCCCCACCCACCAGGGAAACACCCCAGGGTGTGACCCCTTTACCTCAGTCACGGGGGGTATCACTGGCCGACACATCACATCCAGTGTGTCCCTGCTGAGCTTCACTCTGACATTTAAGCAAATCCTTTAATCTATGGTGCAACAGATGGTTTATAAAACCCCAAAATTTGCCCTTGTTTTTTGCCAGGTACGTAAACTCTGCAAAAAAGGGACCATGTCAGGAGGCTTCCTATCCATAAATATATCCTACAAGACGTTATTACAACAAAAACAGCAACAACAAAAACAGCAACAACAACAATAATAATATATAGCTGCAAATAGCAACAATGGGGCCAAGCACATTACCAGGACATGGTTGCCATAGAAACAACTTTATGTCATTTTGTTACAGGTATGGCTATATGCACTCATAGTGAATTTCATGTCAAATGACCAAAGATTAGCCAGGATATGAACTCACTTATTGCTATGCAGCTACAACGCCGAATTTGACTGGCTGTGACGGACAAATGGTTTTGAAACTAAAAAATCCATCTGATCTCTGGAAAGGTTCATAAAGGTTGTTTGATGCTGAATGTGACCGGGGAGAGTGACAGGTTAGAGACTGGCCAATTGTTGTTTATATCAACTGGTCTACATCGATTTTTAGATCTATTGGAATGATACCCACCGCTAGAGATCTATTTATCAAATAAGGTATGGGCAGAGAAATCAGGCAGAGAGGTCTTTAGCAAACGTGGGAATTGGATCCTTTAAGTAACTCCATGACATAGGAAGCAATAGTAATGTGAAAATGAAAAAATGGAGGAATTGAATATTGAGGAAGAAAGCCTGGCACAGTAGCAGGGTAGGGTTAGGGAAATTCTTATAAAGGGAGGCAACTTTACTTTGGAAGAAGTTAAGAAAAGCGTCACATTGCTGCGGAGTGGCAGGTGGTGACAATACATGAGTATTAACAAGCCTGTTTATAGTAGAAAAAAGGATTGAAGACCAACAGTTCGAAATATTGATGACTGAGGAATAACAGGAAGTGTGAGCACCATCTAGAGCAGACCCGTATTTCAGCAGATGCTCTCTGTCTCAAATTATAACAATTTGTCCCGCCCTGCTTGTCCTACCCTCTCATCGGCCACGCCCCCTCGTCTACCTCATGTGTATTCCCCGTGCTCACCAGCTGTTTCTCGTTGTTGTGATTAGTCCTGTGTATCTCAGTCCGCGGTCCAGTTTGTTTCCCCGGTCCGGTCATTGACGTTGCATGGGCTTTAATGTCCTACACTGTCTTCCTAATAAACCCTGCGCTCCCTGATTTTGGACTTCAGCTCATGTGCTCACATCTACAGTGCTTGGCCCTTAACAATAATAAAGTACGTACTGGATAAATGGTTAGAGAAGAAGTAAATTATATTATATATTATATAATTATTAATTGTTGTCATCATGATTAAACGATAATGCGTCGATCACTGGAGATGTGATGACTGGAGGAGCACTGCACCTGACCGTGGTCTTTGGCGCCATCATATCATAGCTGCAGAAATGAGATGCTTACTGCGTGATAGGGACACAGACACATGAAGGTAAGAAGAACCACTGAAAGGCATTATGATGAATCGCATTGTGTTGAAGCTAATCGTGTTGAATATCGGGCCGAATTGAATCATTTAGCATTAGTAGTTGCTTCACATGTATCTTTACCATGTTGGATCAGCAGTTCATTGAGATGTGCATAGCACCAGCCTCGCTGATGGAGATGCACATCTCTATACTGTAATAATACATAAAATGTTGTTTTTTATACATTAAAACCATCCATTTTTGATAAACATCAAGTGATCCCAGAAGGCAGAGGGCATGAGGCAGGGGAACATCCTACACGGGCTGTCAGTCCATTACAGAGCACACAGGAAGTTTAGAGATGCCTATATTTTTTGGGAGAAAATCCATATGAACACAGGAGAACATGCAAAGTTCACGTACAGAGCTGGGACTGGAAAGAAGAAAAATATAATAGAACAGCCCTAGAGGTGCGAGGCTACGGTGACACCCATGTACTCTCCCTTATTCATAATTAAAGAGACTCAGAGTGCACTGATACACTGTACGACCAGCATCTGTAAATCCTTTAGGCTCAACCAGCCATCATTATCCGAGTGAGCGAGGTCACCGCTGTCACCTTCCCATTTCTCGGGATCATCACGACTCACTGAACTTGGAGTCAACAGGTCGACCATGAAACCTGAAGCTGCTCCACCTCCTTCTCGGCAGCTGGCTGGAAGATGGGAGGATCCGTACTTTATAAGGTTCCCAGTCGGACCCACGCCACAAGGAGGCGGTATGGAGTTAGGCACTGGGAGGGGGCAGGAGTGGACGCTTCAAGGTGCAGCATGTAAGGCCGCGTTCTCTCATGAAAGCTGCTCTTTCACAGTGTAAAGCCACACACGACGGCCAAGATGGCAGATACCTCCCACCCGCCCTCAACAGTGTAGGCCACCGGCACACAGAAGAGCTGCAGTCATGCCGGCCTGCAGGACGGCGCGCACAAGCGGCGCAGGGAACAGCAGCATAATTTATGAGATGAGCAGTCGGGGAGCATGACCATCAATCATTCACAGTGATTAGCTGCAGACCACGCACATCAACGCTAAGACAATCCCGCATGTGTGTGTGTGTGTTCGCCGCAGGTGGATGGGGTCAGGCCGAACATAAGATAACACAGTCTGGGAATGCTCGGGATGGGGTGTGGGAAGGGGGACAGAGTCCTCTAATGATCGTCTGGGAACGGCAACAGGATTCCGACTGGCAGCCCCATGGATCAGAGATGCTTCCTATGGTCGACATCACAGTAGATGGGAATTGTGGCTTGAAAGAATTTATTTGGAAATACTGTACCAAACACGCATTACCATTACGCCTAGCCACCACATTATACATCATGACCTCGTCAACACTGATATTAAAACCCACAAAGAACACTTCATTTAGGGGTTTTGGCATGGAGTTCTGAAAAATGCACGAGTTATAAATGCTGATGATTGCAATCTAAAATGGTATGAAGAGGAAGGTCTTATCATGCGGACGGCTGGCCGTCTGCTCACACAGATGAAGGTGGTGTCCGAATGATGCCCCTAAAGCACAGCCAATACTGAGCAGGACTGGGACAAGTGCTGTTTTCCAATAAACATACAGCTCCCAATCACAGATAAGCAGTGGGAACATTGGCAGGTGATTAAAAAAGGGATTTATTATTCAAAAGTTGGAAGTCAAACAGAAGTGTGTAAATCTAGCCGTATTGCAAGCATCATCCAGGAATCACCATTATACTACTGTCAGTCAGTTGATTCATAAAACCAGCAATTATCAAAACTTAAAATGAGCAGCTGTCAGGGGCTACCGTCCACTGCTGACACTGCATCGTAAATGTGGGAGGATCTCTAAAAGTATAGTCAAGTAAACAACAAAGACATCGTAAATGAAAGTGCTTTTCCGCTATCATACAGAAATAAATTAATTCATATATGTAACAGCATCTCCTCAAAATGATTTAGGCCAAGAAAATCAGACAAGAATCGGTGTTTAAAACAGGTAACAGTGTAAGCAAAAACTGAACATATTGTTATACACTGTGCAGCAGTTGGGCTGAGGACTGGTTAAAACAAACAAACAAAACAAAACAAATAAGCAAATAAACAAACAAACCACAGCATCCTAACAGGGCCACAGGCAGCACAGAGGATATGGATTCACGGGTGCCAGAGCTTGTGTGGGTCTTTCTTCAACTCACTCAGTAGGATCAACCCGAAACACCCTTGAGTTTTACTCCCCACACCAGGTGCAGTAGGAGTGTGAGGCACACTCAGCCCCCACAATGCACCCCCTGGGCTGGCGGGTTAATGAGTCACTGGGTCACTCCCAGCCACCGCATGAACAAGAAGCCATTTCTAAATAGCCAGCCTCAAATTATGCACACCATTTACAAATTACAACAAAAAAATCAATTACTGCTTAGCACAGCTTACCTAAAACCAAAATACTACACAGTGGATCATATGAAACCCAGCATTTCAACTCCTAAAGGACATGTGCAATGTTTTTCTTTCATAATAGCCATTGAGAGTTATAACTGTCTGCTCTATTACTCTTTCATAATAGGCTACTTCAAAATTTGCAATGTTAAAATGTTAATAATTTAGCTGTTTGTTGCTATTGAGGCCTAACATGTTATATTTTCCAAACAGCTTTAAATTATCCATCGTTCATTCATCCATCCATCCCTACATTGCAGTTTCTATGGCCACTCACTCAGTATGGGGTCACAGTGAGCCTGGAGCCTTTCTGGGGTCACAAAGGACAAGAAGCCACTGTACCGCAGGGAATTATGGGGAATTTAGACACACAAATTAACCCAACTGCATGTTGTAGGACCAAGGGAGAAACGTGCAAACTCCCCCACAGCATAGCACATATTTCAGCATAGTACAGCTCTGGAAGAAAATGAAGAGGCCACAGCAAAATCTGATATTTCTCAAGGTGCCACTTTACAATAAGGCTCACTTTGCCACTTGGTAAATGGTAGTAACTCATTAATAAAAAGAAAACTGCGGTATAACTTGTTTAAAATTGTCCATTAATAATTTATTTAACGCAAAGTGTTACAACCTAAGTAATAACCACATTATAAACTATTCATAAACCCTTTATATGGGCAGCCTTATTGTAAAGTGGCACCTTTCTCAATTTATGGGTATGCATCTTTGTAAAATATACATTTTTTTGCAAACTCAGCCTTGCTCTTCCTTACTTCCCAGCTTGATGAAGGACTTCTTCCTTACTTTATGTCTTCAGTCCTGCTTCTAGGAACCTGCTATGAACTGTCCTAGTAATGCACTTCACACCAATTAATGTTTCCTATTATTTTTGAAGGTCACTTGATGTCATTCTCCAATTCATGAGCCACTGCCAGATAAGTTGACGGTCATCTCTGGCATTAGAAGTCACTTCCTTCCTCTACCTGGCTGGTTTTTGGTCACTGCCTGTACTTTACCTTGTTAATGTGTGGTGCTGTCTTAGAAACTTTGAGCTGTCTGTTGTGCAGTGTTGTGTTCTGCTAGCAAACCAGGGTTAAACCAGGGTCTAAAAATATATAGTCTCTAAATTTTTTCCAGAGTTGTATAATAAGACAGCAGAGATTAAACAAGATTAAGGAAGCATATTCATCAGAGCATGCTTCAGGGGACGCTGCTCACTGGGGCGCACTGCCTGGCTCTGCCCCTCCGAGTCCTGTACCACTGTCCGGCTCTCGTTACTCACTGTCTGCCCGGGCAGTGGGTGATGGTGAAGTGTGCAAAACAAAGAGACGGATGATCTCCCCCGTGCAGGAAAAGTGAAAAAGTCAACGTGAGCAGCAGACTTACAACAATGCGGACAGTCTCCTAAGGGGAGACATCAAGAGGCTATACGGATCCTGGCAGTATTGCTCTGGGAAAACTGGTTCAACTTGTTTCTGCAGCAGGACTGTTTTGGATCACCCAGTAACTTACAAGCACAGAACCAGGTTTGCTGACTGACTCCATAGAAAAGTGAACAAACGTAACTGCATTGGCATATTTATTTAATATATAAGCATACCTTTTTACACCTTAAACTTAATTTTTGGAGATTATTTTGATAGTATTTAAAAACACAACCAGTGATGATATAATTATATGTTTCCTAATGATCTGTTAAAAAATAACAGTGAAACACAAGCACATGTGGGTCATAACAGCTGGACAACTGAATTGTGCTTGAAATTTTAAAATCTCTTAATGTTGAGAAACTTTTGGCCCAGTGACCAATTAATAAATAAATTAGCAGGCACCAATCATGCCAGCTTAAGACCAATTTAAGTCCAAAGCTTCACTTAAGAAAAATCAAACTTTTCATTGTTATTTTTTGACTTATTGGTCCGTAAACAAGCAGTCAAGTAATGCTGCTCAGCAACACAGATGACGTATGAGATCTTCTGCAAAAATTAACTATGTTAATATAATAGTTGATTTTAAAAAACCACCAGCTGCTCCCTTTCGATCGCTGTCTCTGTTTCTTTACAAAGCTGACAAAAAAATCATTGTCTTTACAAACCCTCAAACATCATTGCTTCAGATGTCTTTACTGTTTAACATGGAATCATTGTCTTCAACGATGTGATCATTTCTTTGTAGATATAAAAATACTTATTTCTGCTGACAATCAGGAATACATACATCTGTTTCAGCATACGTCCTATCAAAACAGATGACATTTCTATTTGTTTAGTTTTGTATATAATAATGAGGCCCAATTGCTGCTTCAAATTGAATTGAATTGATGTCTGGCAGACGGCAGTTCCCCTGTTTCCCCGCACTTGCTCCGCATCTGCATGAACAGTTCCACGTTACCTTCCGAGAGTAACCAGTTTTGTAGTATAATCATAAGGCATATTAGCTACAATGCGGATATGTGAAACAGACTTGTCAAAATCAGATTCCGCTCTGAGCAAATCCCCTCTCGAGATCAGTATTCGTTAGCATATCTGTCTCAGGCTCAGTCATTGCTGTCGAGCGTTTAGCTCTCTCTTTATCAATGGGCCAAGAAATGCTGAGATGACAAGTTCTTCTAACCTTCAGAGGCAGCACATCTCTATCCTAGCAGTGACCCCAATTATAGCGCACAAGATGTTTTTTGGGTTTCTGGATGTCGGGCAGAGCGTAGTAGCACAAGACCGCAGCCTCCTTCGTCCCCAAGGGGGAACCGTTTAAGTCAGGAAATGGTGGGCCTTGGATTCCCCATAGGCGGCAATGGACGTACGTACGTCCGTCCGTCTATCAATCTATCTACATGCTGTTTGATCCAGAGTAACACTGCATGTTTTGTGTTCATCTTAGACACTCTCTACTCATTCCATCACCACTGCTATTGCTCTCATTGGTGTCACCAACTACAGATATCATTTATTGATGCTGCCCTCAAATGCACTACGGCTTTACCTGGCTCTTCCTGTACATGTGCCCACTGCTTATCTGCCAGTACACTACATAAACATTCTGCACACTGCTACCACAGAAGAAATCCTGTAGCTGGTTGCAGCCAATTGCACGATCGGAGCCCCTGCCACACACTTGAAGATGGGTAAAAATCCCCATGCTCTTCATACTAACTAACTGAAGCCTAATACACTAACTGAAACCTGCCGTGCCGTGCCCACCTACCCATGATGCTGTGTCCCTTATCCCTCACCTCCTGCTACTATCACACACTGGTGAACAGAAGACTTCCCTGCAGAAGTGGCTGCCGACGTCGTCACTTGCTGTCCCCTTTCTCTATTCACCTCTGCCACCGAGGTAAATTGGGTTCATTTCTTTCTTGCATAGCGTCAAGCCTCATGTCGATGGCATATAATTCTGATTTCATAACACCCAAGACATTCAAAAAGCGAGTCTGTGAAATGTAATTGGCTCAATTATCCTGACCAATTGTTATGGTACATATTTCTGTTCCTATGCTGAAAAGCGAGACAATGAAAAGGCACGAAACGGGCGCCCAGCACAGAGGGCCTGGCAATTTCTAACTCATTCTAGAAATACATCGCATTGACCTTGGCGTTACTGTCTGGCCTCAGCCAGCGTCTTTACTCTTTGGGTAGATGCAGCCAAATCCAACCAGCTCAGTGGTGACCGTGATGCCCAACCGAGACTAATGTCTCAAAATCAACACATCACTTCAATGAAAAGACCACAGCATCATCAAATTAAGTTATGGCTCAGTGGGAAAAGAGGAAAAGAAAGAGAGAAAACTAATTCAACTTACACACACTGACATTTTCCAAAGCTGCTCTCTTTATGGAAAATGCCCTTCAGCACTCCGCCTGGAGTCTTGTCAATTCCGAGTCTGATTCCTTATTCAGTCTATCACCAGTCCCAAGTGTTCACTGCCTGGCAGAGCTGAGGGGGCCGCGAATATTGTCCCACTTTTACAAAGAAATTTGTATCCCCAAGCTAATTGGTGACATTTGCTCAACGTGGTTCCTCAGGTTTTCCAGATGTCTTCTGACATTGGTCTTAATTATAAGACTCAAAAAATGAATGTAACTTCTCCTTAAAAAAACACAGCACATTGAGATGGACTGAGCCATGTGACATGAAAACAGAAGTAGCCATACGTCCAGGCACTAAGAAGTACCAAACACTGGATGAATACCAATTCTTCCATCTAACTATCAAGTACAGGTGTCGATGAATACCTTAGATCCCCCCTATTCAAATCCAGCCCTCGATTCCAAATCCAGACCTTGTTTTCAAGTCTCCCAGGTAGTTAGCTTAATAATGTTTGGCTCTAATTAGCCAGAGGCTTCGCAATTGGCTCTCAGGTAAAGGAAGGCTGGAAAATCAGCAGTGCTCAGCCCTTGATTTGAATAACCCTGCCTTAGATCCTTTTAAGGTTTTTTAAGGCTTTTCATTTTAAGGGTAGAAATTGTTGCTTAAAGTTGACATGCAGAGGGAGATTGACATACAAAGAAGGAAAAGAGTTTTTTTTTTAGATAAGTATATGCATTTTTGCATTTATTCTAGTAACAACAAAATTGCCAGAACTCACAGCTGAAGCTTTTACTCTTTAGAATTGAATTGCTCAGATTTTTCTTGTGAATAAACGTCTTTGAACATCTTCTGAGCCTAAAAAATTGATTTCTTCAGGGTCTTGGAAAGGCCTCAGTGTATTGCAATCCAAGAATCTTAAAACATCCTTGGCATGAGATAAAAAAATAGACCTGCTTTTTCACTTGACTTACATCGATTATGTATTAATGTCTAAAAAGCCATCCATTGCTCCCTCTAGCGCTTATCCTGGTTAGGGATGCGGGGGGTGTGGACTGACCCCATGAAGTCCAGGGAACATGGCTGCAAGGCATGCTGGGGAGGACAGACACGGACACAAACATACACAAACAATCACCCCTCTTGCCCTCTCCCTGACAACCTACTTGCCCCCTGGCAATCCCATATTCCTCTTAAGCATACCCCATGCTTAATAATTAATTTACTCCAAGTACTTTTTTTTTTTTCCTGGACGTCATTTGGCTCTATGTAGATGAAGAGAAAAATGACCAAGCAGAGGCTGGAAAGACCCCACTGCACAGTGACGGAGACCCCCCCCCCCCCAACGAGCTCGGGGGTGCGCCTCTAACAGACATTACTCACACTAATTACTGTACAGTGATTTATTTATAAGATGAATGACTGATGTGTTTTGTTTGGCCAGTACGACTTGTACAGAGGAAACCAGACGGGAATCGGAAGTGTATGGCTTGTGTCTTTAGTAAGAATGGGAGAATCATGGACCTCATTTGCTCGAAACTCCTGGAGCTACGTGTGTGATTGGGGGTGATGGCGGGGGGCCGGCACAAGCGTCCGTGAGGTGTGCAAAGGCCAGTCGTTTTGTTATCTCCTGTTTGGCTTGGTAGCCTGACACCAGCAGACAGGCCTGTCGGTGTGGATGATGAGCAGAGCGCTTGCCGCGTCCTGCACACTATATCCGTGTAGTTCTGCTATACCGTATATGCATGTATTTATGTATACTCACACAGCATGCCAGTATGAGTATGCCAGACTGGTAACTTGTAACGTGTATGAATAGGCTGCTGTTGCAGTGACTTTAAACATAATTTCATCACTTTCTACAATCTTCGGGGAAGAATGTAAGCCATATTTCTGCCTAAAGTGAATACTTTATTCTAATAAAAAAAAAAATACCTAAATCTTGGCAAATGACAAGGAGTACATGCTGTCACTAGGTGCAGGTAGCTGATCCAGAAGGGCTCCTCAACTACGGGGCCCTTCATGGCACGTTTCCCCGAAAGACTCTGCCATTGAAGTGAAGTACTCTGGTACTGGTGCTCAACCAATGACACACAAGACCTCTGGGGATCCCTGGGGACCCCGAATCCATAGCCCCCGTCCCCAGGGCATCAGTGAATACGACCTGTCCTAGCATAGACGACCCCGACCCGACCCGACCCGATTTCCCTGTCAGCATTATGTGTGGGAGCAGGATGAGAAAGATTCAGCTTCCTTGCGCTGGCACAGTGGCGGGCATCATCTGCCCCTACACTTCCGGGTAGGGGTGTAACGATAAACTCAGCCCACGAGACGAGGCGAGACGCAGAATCGGGTTCACGAGAACGAGATGATATTTTAACCATATTTTAAGGAAAACTTCAAAGAAGAGATATATTACTGGAAAGCAGCTTTTATTCGATTCATTTAAAAGACAGAAAAAGCTTCGGCTTGAATGTGTCGAGGAGTCGCCGAAACCCCCAGACTACAGAAAATGGTCTCATGACGGCTGCAATGAAAATGCCGATATCCTTCGTTATTGAAGTGGCTCTCGCACTTGACAGTAAAAGCCGGACTGCAAACACGTCCGTGAGCGTTGTCTGGCCTTTTAATGTTTTCTTCACCGCTGCAGTGGATTTACGTAAAGAGCTGTGATAGTGCCACAAATGGCTCTGCATAGCAGCAGCGTTGGCCGCTGTGTACGCCATTATTTTCCCACATTGCTTACAGATGGTTCGTTTTTTGTCATTCACGTTTTCACAGTATATATTTCCCGCTGGTTCCCCAAAATGCTGCCACACGAAAAGTGTCTGGGGCATCTACTGTGGTAATTTAGTCAGACACCGACATGCTCACGGCGCCTTCGCGAGGCCGTTTTTCATTTCGACGAGAAATCTCGTCATGTTTTAATATCGCGAGATCTCGTGACACCCCTACCTCCGAGTCTCTGGCTAAGTATGGAATATCAAGCTACCTCGGAATGCACTGGTGCTGAAAAATTGGCTGGTTGTTTTGTTTTGCAGAGGCAGGCTCCGTATTGCTATCAATGCCGCTGGCCATTAACGAAAGGTTAGGGCCATAGAGGAAGTGATGTTTTCAGAGACTGGACACATGAACGACTGGCGCATCATTTAAAAATCTGCCGTAATGCAATGGCACGGGTGGCTTCCCCTCTTACATCTCCGGAGTACGGCCGTAGGGCATATCTTAAGGGTGATGATTGTGGCATCGCCCCTCAGTGAAGAAAAAAAAGACTCATTCCCCAGAGACACTGACTGCTGAAGCAACTTTCTTGTGAGAAATGCCAGCCATCAAGATAAAGTTTCTTTTTTTCACCGTAGACTCAAAGTCGGTGTGACCAGAATGCAGTCAGGGATCAGCGACAGTAAACAAACAAACACGCCTGACACCAGAGAACATCAGAGAAGTCATTTAACACATCTTCACTTCTAAAGCTGTGTGATTGTGAGTTTGCGAGACAGCCGTGGAGAGAGAGAAATATAGAGAGAGAAATTTCCTCTGAACGCCAGAGAAGTAATCAGCGCAATGTTCTCATAAACCAACTGAAAAAGAACCCTTGCTTTCTCTGAGATTAGTACTTAGATTTCAGATTAGGGTAGATTACAGGACCCCATAAAAAGAGTTACACAAAAGTGAAGTACACTGAAGGATACTAAATGAACTCACAAACCACTTTGAGCCAGTTATATGAGGTCTGATACAGAGATTTCCTAAATGCACACAAAACACTGGTACCTGTATAAGCAGCTATGACAGAATACAGTAGCTAGAAAGCCAAGCTTCAGATCTATTTAAAGCACCATCGCAAGGTATCCATTGTGGAAAAGTAACACTAAACACATCCAAGTAAGTTTTACAATGATATCAGCAAATGGCTGCTTTCACAATATGTATCACTTAGGTGTCTTTTAATTAGATTGGCCATGGAGACTTTGTACTCTGTACAAGTGACTAGGCAAAGATCTATCAAAAGTGTCCTTTAAAGCATAAAGTCAGACAGTCAGCTGGAATGTCACACGAGGACACAAGCAGAGTGTACACCGCATTCAAAGCCAAGGAGACGGGCATTTTTAAAAGGCATTTTTGCAAAACAAGTAGAACTATCCACAACTAATGTGATACTGGAGATACGCCAGGAGGCATGAAGCAGAAGTGGACGCCAGAAGGGGCATTGAGGCTCCCCTCTGCTCTGATGCTGTCAGATCTCTGCACATGAGAGGCACGCCCCCACCCCTGTGTGCCAGACCTTTATCTCCCATTCCCTTTTCATTCACAGTTCTTTTCTGTCAGTGCCGCAATTCTATCAGATTATATACAGCCTGGGCCTTTGTGGAGATGAGGGGGATCGACCCGTAATTGATATATACGTTTACTTAAATCAACGCAACCTTTTTTCCAGCCACTGAGAGCCGTCGTTTCCGAGGGAACGGACAGTGTTGGTGGTGTTTCCCCACAAGTATAATGCAGATAATTTTTGACCAGCAAAACCACAGAGGAAACATGTTTACGGGGGAGCCTTTTAAAATGTATCAGGCAACAAAGACCTTCTACTACAAACAGTAAAAACAATGTTGGAAATTTGACCTAGACAGATTCATGCAAGGTTTGCATGTAACAAAAGCCTTATCACCTTAAAATGAGTTTCATTCCCAGCAATCATTGAAAGCTGCGCCAAGGCGCAGCAGCTAATGTTGCTGATTCACATGGTGGGGGCTGCAGGTCCGAATGCCCCCTCATCGTATGTGAATTGCCTTCCGCAGTCTGGTGAACTGTCTTTTTAAACTGCTCACATTGTGCCGTGGTGTTTGGCCTGAATGGACCAGCATCCCAGTTCTCTGGGACAGACTCCCTGCAACCCTGTACAGCATCAGCGGTTATAAGACTGATTGTTTCCGAAAAGAAAACATTCAGAAAAGCATTTACTGTACCCATTTATAAATTTGCAAGTGTCTGCATCGTTTAGTGCACACAAGAAAACCTCATAAATAGTGAAATAAAAAAATATAATAAAACCCCTAAATTTCATGGTGGAAAATGACATTTTAGGTAAACCAATAGACCAGCTGATGTAGTGTGATTCACTGGATGTGTTTTTGCTGGATGAAGTAGCACAGAGAGCACAAACAGCAAGTCAGCGTGACGTGGGTAAATATATATGTATGTGTGTGTGGCAATACAGTGCCTGAGCCTGCAGGGCAGAAGCCTCTCGCAATCAAGCACGTTTGGCTCCTTGTTCCCATAACAAGCATCAGAGGACAATAAGAACCAGCGGTGAGCTTGACGTACGGCCATGCCGGCCTTCAGCTCCGCAAGCCCTCTTGCCGGGCATTAAATAGCTTTGTTTCTTTAATAGTGCTGTAAGATTTAATAAAGTAACATTTCATATCCTATCGTCTCTCGCATGGTTATAAAATCCTGAATTACCATTTCAAAAATAAACCAAACAACATTAACAGAGAACAGCATGCAGTCATGCCAAGACAGAGATAAGTATTTTATAATCTGTCCCCTCTTCCAAAAATATATTTTATCTTCCCATTTTTGGTATACAAAATTCTTACCTGAAGATTTTAATAAATGAATGGAGGTAATATCCAACAAATATGGGTCAATTTTTCTGCAGTTCATCTTAAGTATTATTATTAATAACATAAATTGCTATTAAAGCTGATAGGCTCAGAGGTGGTGAGGTCAAACATGTAGAGAGGTGCACCTGGTAACAAGACAGGGGCCCATGAGGGTCATTTTTATTAAGGTCAATTCTAACGTTTTTTTTTTTTTTTTTGCAATTCTGGAATTACCGCTCTATTTCAAGGACAATAAAGCGAAACAATGTGCCTCCAGGGGTCTTTCCCATGTGCGGATTAATCAGAAATCCTTCCGATTCATTCAGGCAGCCGGCAGATGCTATGGATCCCCGAGCGGCTGGGTGTGGCGGATATCATATGCTTGTCTACACAGACCCCTCGACAGAAAGCCTGTGGACATGGTGCAACACCCAAGATGCAGCTCCGCTGCACAGCTAAATGGAGAAGAAAGGGCTTCACCATCGGCAGGGTATATAAGCAGTGGCTCTACCTGCCAGGCACTGTACATATCAGATGCATTACAGGGCTGTGTTGCTACATTTCAATAAACAGCAGCCTCTTTGAGAACTAAATTCTCAAAGAATAAAAAAAAAATACACTGCAAAAAATAGACTACAGATACAGTACTCCCAGAGCATTAACATGCAATATTGCCGGAGCCTTAACAAGCAGTACACATACAGTACTCCCTGAGCATTAGGATGCTATGCCACCAAAGCCATAACAAACAGTACATACAGTACTCCCAGAACATTAGGATGGAATACTTCCAGAGCTTTAACAAACAGTACAGATAGAGTACTCCCAGAGCAGTAAGATGCAATACTGCCAAAACCTTAACAAACAACACAGATACAGTACTTCCAGAGCATTAAAATACAATACTGCCAGAGCATTAACAGTACAGATAAAGAACTTCCAGAGAATTAAGATGCAGTGGCACCAAAGCCAGGACAAACAGTAGCGATACAGTACTCTTAGACAGCTAACAACATAGATATTTCACTTCCTTAAAACTAAGATGCAGTATTGCCAGGAACATGAGCAAATTACTTGGGTAACATTTACTTCTTCAGAAATCGAAGAGCATTAGGGCGAGAACAGTGTCCTTGGGGGCAATAACTGCATTCACGTGAAAGTGATCCCTCTCATCTGACAGAACTGGACCCGAAACATCAGCATTCACAAATGTACTCACAAATGACACTCTGCGTACCAGCAGCTTGTGGCAGGCACACGGATGATAACAGAGAGGGTTAGGGTTAGCGTTTGCCTCTGGGACCCGCGTTAATCGGCTTCCCTCTGTGCCGGGCTCACCAGGTGCCTGACAGAGCCATTTTCTGCATGAGCTGGACATTAGAGAACGAGACGTGGAATGGAAAACCGGGGTCTTTAGTGCTGCTACTCCGGTGTTCCTCAATCAAGCTCGACAGAACTCTGCCTACCCTCTAAACAATCCTTGTTTTTGCCATTCAAAATTTATAGGCCATGAAACTGACATCTTTTTTACTTCGGAGTAATAATCTTAGAGGTGTGGCATGAGTTACTTGAAGGGAGCAAGGCCCCAGTGTGGACAAGCGTGATAGCCTGGCTTCGAAAATAATGAGAGGATTTAGATAAGCAGTGCTTTTCCATGGAAATCCGCTTCTCTGAGCAGAGACTAAACCATCCCATGGCTCTGCAACGAAAAAAAACCCCAGCTATTTCATAATAATCATATAATGATAATAGGATTACGCAATGGGTTGAAGTCAGACATGACATAAAAGGGCTTCAGGTATCCAGTGAGATTTCATTTAGATAGCAGGCCGATTCTTAAGACGAAAAAACAAACTTTTATTCAATTTTCCTTTCGGCAGAAAATCTGTAGCAGAAAACAAGACCGCCCCCCCCAGATGCCTAATGCAGTTATGTAGTCGCCTTCATCTTTTCTTCCATCATCCAGAATGTTCCCTAGTCCTGCATGTCCATTCGTCAACTTGTCACCAGTCGGATGTATCCATACCCGAGACGCAGAGATGGCGCAGATGAGGACCCGCCTGGCACTCGCTCAGACGCAGAGATGGCGCAGATGAGGACCCGCCTGGCACTCGCTCAGACGCAGAGATGGCGCAGATGAGGACCCGCCT
>JAABNX020000021.1:10576186-10593191 GCA_015163995.2 Mormyrus lacerda
ACACGCTTCCATTCCCAGTCTCTCCCACACGCTTCCATTCCCAGTCTCTCCCACACGCTTCCATTCCCAGTCTCTCCACACGCTTCCATTCCCAGCATCTCCCACACGCTTCCATTCCCAGGCTGCCCTAAACACATTCATCCTTTCTACACATCACCTCTCTTCTGATAACAATCTAACTGTCTAAAAAGACCAAGCTACTTCCATGTATTAAAAATCACACAAGGCTCTAACAGATTCTTCTAGACCATTATCTAACAGGTCATTTTGCCCACACATTCAATTTTTACCCTTTTATATAGCTGGAGAGGTCGAGGTCAAGTACCATACTTAAGGGTCCAAGAGCAGAGAGCCACTTACCATCTTGTAAGTAACTGTCTGATGGGCTTGCGCTAATGGCTCAACACAGTCCTGCTGCTTTGACCTGTAAGGTGGCCGTGCTCTGACACTAACCGTAACCCTGACACTAATCCCACAATGCCACACAACACGAGGCTCATAGAACTAATAGATTTACCAGCATAACTTTCTCAGTTCTCTCTCAAAATTCACTTATTTTAGTGTTTTGATTAAGAATATTCCCAAGCAACGACTAAACTGAAAAAAAAAATCATTTCACTCATCCCCCACCTTCAATCAGCACTCAGAGAGATCACGCGTCACGCAAATTCTGGAGACGCTTGCAGCCAATCTCATGGGTTGCTCTTGCGTCTTGCTGAGTTGCACAAAAACTTTTTGATTCACGGTCTCTGGTTTCATAAATCTTGCCCATCTTCAGCCCTGATTATGGACTGCAACTTGGCTTTCAGTATCCGTACTATCCTGGACTCTGTGTACCTGCCCCTTCTGCACCCGTACTATCCTGGACCCTGGGTACCTGCCCCTTCTGCACCCGTACTATCCTGGACCCTGGGTACCTGCCCCTTCTGCACCCGTTCTATCCTGGACCCTGGGTACCTGCACGTTTTTTCCTGAATCACTTCTGTTCTGAATCTCAGTTCATTAAACCGCAACCCTGCACTCGGAACCTCAAACTCGTCATTAACCTTCTTCACCATATAACCCTCTTATTATTACTATGCATAAGAAGATGAGTAAACTTACCTTCGTAATCTGAAAATAAAAGGACAGAGAGACAGATGAAACATATTAAATGTGACCGAAAATGGAACAAACTCAGCATAAAACAGCATGATCCAGAAATAAAAGAATATACTTAAATGAAACAAACTGCACGTTTTCTCATTAAGGTTCTCTTGTAATCCCAAATGTTTGTGTACCTGTTTTTCTGTGATTCTGGCACTTAGACAATGTGAATGTCACTTAGGTGTCATGACAGCTCTCACGGTGATGTCACCCGGCACTGCGCGGCACGTACCGTCCAGGAAGGGGGGGGTCAGGAAGTGCCCGTACACGGTCTTGGTGGCCGTGCCCAGGAAGTTGGTAGCCTCCAGGGTGTAGTTGCCGTTGTTGTGGTGTGTCGGGTCCTTGAAGTTCAGGCAGCCCTCCAGGTAGTCCTGGAAGACGTCCATCTCCGTGCGCATGTAGTCGCTCTGCGAGATCTCTTTGCCCTTGTAGAGCCAGCGCAGGGTGGGGTGAGGGAAGCCACGCACCGTGAACTCGATGCAGGTGTCGTGTCGCCGCTCGGGCTCCTCCAGCTTCAGAATGGTGGGAGGGACTGTCGGGGGGGGGGGAGGGGCAATGAGCCTCAGGAGTGGCATCTCCCATAAGCGCAGCAGGCACAACGGCATTTGCGGTTTGCAGATTTAACCGCGGAAGCAGAAATCAACAAAAAAAAAATAAAAAAAATGCTCTACTGGTCTGAGTATTTAATTACCCAGAATGTTGAAATGCTTACTGCAACAAGTTTCCTGTTCGCCAAAAAGCACCTTCAGGATTTACATTTATTCTTTTTAATTTACTTCCCTTACTTTACCTCACCAATCAAACTGGTAAACTTGGAGGGTAAAATTATTACATCACACACTATTCCAGCCTAGTCAGGACAAGTTATGCTTGAAAAACAGTGACCACGTGTACAGAAAGCTGAAATCTTTCAGACAGCAAACAGACACGAGGACACGGAGACGCGAGGACACAGCGGATGCTTCCGCTGGCACCCATGGGATGAGAGCGGCAAGCAAACCTCGCAATTTACACAACAGATTATTCTCTCCAACTAGCAAGGTGTAAACCTATGAGAGGGTAATCTCTCTAACTCACAACAAACTCACGTTATAGCCTCAGACGATTATTTACAGGTTTGCAGAGGGGCTACTCCACTCCCCATAAACAGCCACACCCTCAGTGATGCCCTCAGAATGCATAGGAATGACAGCTGACCTGGAAAGTCCATCTCAACTAAATCACACTAGAAGCAGATGTATCACTCTGCTACTCAGGGCACTTAATTCAACTTTGATGATTTAAGAGGTGCATAAACTGAGCAGTAAACCAATTTTCACCCAGTTTTACATTCATAATGACCACTAGAGGAAAATATACTGATTAATTCATCCCTACATAGCAGAATGTATTTCATTTGCTTGTATATTTCAACATATTAATGTCAGATTTTCATCTTATAGGAATTTAATGAAGCACTCATGCAAACTGATGTCTTTCAGTCGTTCTACTTTGTAACATGTAAAAAAAAAAATAGACAATTCACCTCACGCTGCACTCATTTTCAAAGCCACACCTCCCTTCCACACTAAGTAGGTATAAGGTTAATATATTTTGCTCATGTATTTACATAAAGTAATTAAACACCTCAGTGAATCAGATGGTAGCCAGTCACACAGAAAAGGCAGACATCATTTCACGCGTGTGCGTGTGCAGCACCCGGGAACGGTATGTTTACATGCATCCACATTCATGTCAGGATCCAGCACAGGTGCCACTAAGATAGGATGTAGGAATAAAGGAAGTGAGAGACATTGGCAGTGGCTGCAGCTGTTTCTTATTTACCTACAATCGGAGGTGAAGAGTTCGAGCCCAGAAAGTAAAAATTCAGGCCAAGATTTTGTTTCAACCAACCAGTTGAGAACTCTGTGACTGTCACTCTTTATACTTAACTGGCTGGCTGAAACAAAATCTTGGTCTGGACTTTTATTTTCTGGATCTGAACTTTCCACCTCTGCCTACAATATATCTGCTGCGTGTTTCTTTCATTTGCAAGTGCACTATGGACGGCAGAGCTGCCATGGTAGTATCACTGAAAGAACCTGCACAAGCCTCCTTCATCCATTACCATTGCATTTATTTGGCAGATTTTGTCCAAAGTGATGCACAAGTAAGGATCAACCTGGAGCAGTTAATGCTTAAGGGTCTTCCTCAAAGGCCTGACTGTGACATGATTATTATGGATTATACCACAGGACGTGAACCAGCAAGCTTCAGATCGTAACCCAAAGAGCCACACAGCGGCCATCCCCACTCAGGGATGAAAACTCATCAGCCCTTGGTGTAAAGCTAAGCGGACGCACTCTGTGTGTTAACGGCATTACCGGAGGAGCCTACACCCCTCCTTGTCGCTTTGTGTCTCCCTGACATTTCCTGAAGCCTAGGGATACCAGCTTTGGTGAAACGAAAAAGAGGACACGTCCGAGGATCAGAATATTAATGAATTTTCACGTTCACTAACCAATCAGGTAGTGCTTCCCTTGTGAATAGCAATGAGTTCCCCATTCATTGGCCAATCAGGTAGCACTTCTGTTTCCCTAAATATTTAACTCTCGTTTTACAATCTACACACAAATTACTTTTTCAAGTCTTTTTACAAGTCATTTTCAGCAAAAGTTACAAAGTGATAAGCTAAAGTTTATTAAACTTCAAGCGAACAATTTCGTTCACTGTTCTACGAAAACAAAAATAAAGTGTCAAAGTGCCAGTGGTTTCCGGAAGTTGATGTCACTGGTGAACAGCGTGAAAGGTAGGGATGTGCGTATCGTTTATCGAGCCTTACAATCACTGTGTGATGATGCTGAGTGGCTGCCATTTATTGAAAATTGGTGCCTTTTCCTTCACTTGGTGCTGCACTGTAACTCGCAACACTGGGTCATAGAGGTTGCGGGGCTAAACCTGCACAAACCGCCGATTAATTAAATATCGCCTAGATGTCCAGAGAGGTGCACAAAAAGAAGACATGTCCCAATCACAAACACCATCTCCATGCCTGCCGGAGTCGTAATTGTCGTTGTAGCACCACACGGCGTCAATATATATTGGATACGGGGAGTATTACATTTCACTTCTGTTGGACAACACAGTTCCCCGTAAATATAAAAATCCCCAGAGCGATTGCACTTGTATTATCCTGTAATTTTATCCAATCGACGGCAGAGCTGCAGACTAATGACTGTGTATTCGATGGTCCCTTAAACACTGTCTAACATTCACGTCACGCCACCCCACAGTAACATCCTATCACAGCAGCATGTCACATATGCTATAGTTTCATATTTCATGATTTAATTAATTAGGTTTTATTTTATCACGTCACCCACTGGATAATTGCCACTGCTTTGATCCTTTAGGCCTCTTTTCAGAGGATTGATGCCCTCGAGAGGCTTTGACGCATCACACGTAACCTAACTGATCTGACAAAAGAACTGTGCCAGTCTAGCACGTTATTTACCCAATAAGGCCCTTTGGAAAGTGCTCTGACACACGGGCAAAGCTCCAGCAGGAGGTCTTCACTTATTTGATTCGTGGATCTTGAGCAGTTGAAAGGTGTTTCTGATGAAGGCGGTGCAATTAATGATTTTGGTTGCATGGAAACGGGACCTACCAAGGTTATGGGGGAGGGGGGGGGCATGTTACAATAAAACTAGCAAAACCATCAGAATTACAGCTGACTAAAACTACTGAGGTACTTTACCTTATGTGGTCAATAATAAACTCAAGATTTAGAATCTGACTAGAGGAATGACAAATTAAACTACGGACATACGACGGCAACCGTGTACCTTCAGAGTGTATTATTTTTTTTCCTTTTTAATGAACAAATTAAATTACTAACAAAACAAGCCTATACTTCCTCCATGAATATATACTGTCAGGCTAGTTAGTACACAGGCTACAGTGAGCCTCAGCAACACTCACACACTGCATCACGCCAAAACAGTGCAGCTACACCGCTACCGCTACCGCTCCCCCGCACAGTGGCGCCTTCCTGCCTGTGGGCTGTGGCTCTCACTCCTGGGAGATGGCCTCACTTATTAGTGACTTCACTCCGTCTTCTTCCATTTGATGCACGCCTTGACCTATTTAATAAACCAATCAAATTGCTCCTGCCATTTGAGCAAAAGAGAAAAAAACTCTCCCTCAGCAAAATGGTGCCATTGTCATATACAGTAGAGCAGAAGGTACCCTGAGCAGCGAGGCGCGGAGGAGACACACCCAGACGAATGGTGAGTGTTTCGCACTGTCCGCTTGTACCTCCCACTCCTGCTAAGCTGACCCACAGTGACCAGGAGGGACGTGAGCTCAGTCGTGAGTGAGGGAGACACGGCAGCTGCAGTGGGAACATGTCCAGCCCCTGGACTACACAGAGAAGTGGCCACACCTCCCTGAGACGAGCTCTCTCCAGTACAAAACAGCCGTCACTCCGTGGAAACAATCACCGCAGTCTCTTACGGTGTGGTGTTTCACTCACACGCAATGTCATCGAGTGGGACGGTTCAGAACCCAAAGGCCAGGTTTACCGCCCTCACAGGATCAACCCTGAGTACTGAGCCAAAGCAGACTGCCCTAATCAGCACACTGCTACTTATCTACTATGTGAGCACAAGATATCTGCTGGCCTTAACCCTGTTCCAGGCAGCACAGGGCATATGGGACACCCAGAATGGCGGCATGATTACCCGTAAAGCATGACGAAATAAGTCAGATCTGGATATCATACACACAGAGGCTGCATCAATAGCATTGCAGCTTGGCAGGTGGACATGTGACCAGACATCAGCAGTCAGCAGTAACATCTGAGGGAACCGCCCCGCTACAGCTTACAAGCGCGCAGTGTGTGCCGCGCACTGCAAGAACACTACCCCCCACTCCGACTCCAGCTGTACGTGACACCCCGCTGTAAACGTGTGAACAAGCCGGGTGGTTTATGCTTGTGTTTCTATGAGCTCCAAATTTGGATTCAGTTTTCACATCTCCTATATATGAAGAGAGGGTGTGTTCGACTTGGGCTCACAGGTGCCGGCCTGTTAATTAGCTGAGTCAATACGGGTCCCTCTTTTACAGCCATGTTAACCTTTGAGGAGAGTTGGCCTGTGACTGCCCTGTAAGACAGCTTCCAGGAGTCCCCCGTGGACCTACACTGCACGGCCAGCTGCACCGAGGCGTTGGTCATCCCCACCATGTTCTCCGCGATGCACGTCAACACAAAGCTGTTGTCGTCCCGGCTGATGTTCACCAGGGTCAGGTTGATGGAGTGCACGTTGGGCAAATAGACGAACGACTGCAGGGACAGGGAAGCAGGATCGCAGGTTAGCGGCCAATCAGGTACCCAGAACATCTACATGCAAATAATCAGACAAACTAACCTTCTGCATCATCCTAGTCCATTAACAGTGCACGTTAGGTTGATTGGATTCATCTATATACCGGGAGCAAGTTTAATGCTCACAGAGCAGGGGTATCAGACATAGTGCTGGATCACAGGCCGCGTGGCGCGGACTCACCTGATGTGTGTTTATGGAGTGCAGCTCCCTGACCATCCAGTCCACCTCTGGCAGAGGCGCACCTGAGCCATTACAGGTGAATGTCACGTTGTCCCCCTCGATCACAGTCAGGTTGCTGTGAGTCATGCTAATTTCAGGCAAGTCTGGGCAGAAACAGCAAGCGAGAAAAGGGCGGAGTTTAGGACCTGAGCAAGGTGGAGCAGGCATTCCATGGCGGCAGCGGTGGCCTCCTACCACACTGGGAGATGTTCATGAGCTGCAGAGGGGTCTTCGAGCCATTGCTGTTGCAGTAAAGCTGCTGATTCTGCAAGCCGGCCTCCCCCCTCTGCTGCCACAGCTGGATCCAGCGGATGCGGCAGTCACAGTCAAACACCACCTCCTCCAGCCGCCTGGTGCACAAAACACCAGAACCCGTTAACAAAACGGGCCTGTTGTCATGCGAAGCGGCCCCCGCCATTGCTCTCATCATGCCCGGAGTCCCATGGGCATCACTCTCTTTGTGCCCAAAGCTCCATGGGCATCGCCCTCGTTGTGGCCAAAGCCCCATTGTGCCCAAAGAACCTGATAGGTTAGCAAGAGGATACACAGGTATCTGGCTACACACAGTGAGTGACAAACTGTCCCCAGAATGGCATGTGGGTGGGGCCACAGCTACCTCTATATCCCCTCCAGACCAAGATCCACACCTTCATCTACATATGTGGTAGAGTCTACTAAGCACTCCAACTATCATTCTCTCTCATCAGACGGAACCGTTGATATGTGGGTTAAAGGGACCAGGAGTTGGTTGGCCCAGACGCTTCATAACACCAAGAGATGAACGAATTAACTAGTAAATTAATAACTAAATCGATGACATCTATTGAAATAAGTGTCATTGTCTAAACGCAAATCTGGCTGCATTGCAATAAGCCTGAAATGCAGATGAGCCGTACATGTGATGGAATACGTGCGGGCACTCTGTTGCAGGAGGGGTGCTCCCGCGAGGATCGTCCCTTTAAGGCTGAATCTGCATGGGTTTAGGAATGCAGCAATGTGAACAGGGAGCACTCGGTGAGAAGCGAAGGGCCGCCCTGCGCTGAGCCACAGCCGCGCTTTATGCCAATAAACGGCTTAAGCGCCGTGCCAGACGGGCGCCCTGCGGAGTAATAGAGCACATTACCAGACAAACAGCTGAACAAGCCCGTTTGGAAATGTGAAGGATACTGTTAAGTTCGGGTGCTGGCCCTTCCCACAGTCCTGGGGGCTTTTTTCATTTGTCTGCTATCGCACTGCATTGTACAGTGAATCGTCTTCAGATGCCGTCCTGATAACAGGCAGTGGGGGGTGGTGGGGGGGTTAGTCATCACCACTAATCTGACAGACAGACTCCCATTTTCACACTCTGATGTTTTCATTGTCCACAATATAAGCTTGGCTCCATCTCCACCTGACCCACGCCGGGAAATCAATCAGAACGTCCCATTCCCATCCCAAGCTCAGGACAAGCACAAGAACACGGAGCTTTCAGAATGGAGGGGCTATTTCCAGAGCCTGCGGATGGACAGACAGCACATGGGTGACTGCCCGCACTAATGATCCCAGAGGAAGGGCTAGGCCAAGCTGAATCTCATGGGCCAGCATCACCAGGAAAAGTCCCCCCAGGGAAACGATGCTTCACAGCGCTGGGTTCCACCCTGGTGTTCCACAAGTGGGAAAGACTGCCCGTTGATCTGTTCATTGATCAGTGAACCAGTGACCTTCCCCATCTGCAAGACCCAGCCAAAGATACGGACAATGAATACATGAGGAAGGGCTGGGATTAGGCAGGCTCTGCATGCGCAGGGGAAGGCAGCCACCCTGCTTCTGTCTTGTTACTCGCACCTCCTTCAAATCAGATAAATACAGGAGAGAAACAGTAACAGGGATTTGAAAAGGGAAAACATGGATATCGGTGTCAAACACAGCAGGCTCAATGTAAATCAGAGGTAAAGCTGTCATCTGCAGGGATGACGACTATGCCCGTGTTGCGGACATAAGAAGAAACATGTAGAATATACACACATATATTATCCGTAGCTGCAAAACTATAACCAAAATATGCTCACATCTGTTTATTTAGCGGAAGTGCATATCTAGAGGGTGGAAAAGGCGTCCAGAGAAACATGGGACTGTTTCGAGGGCCTCAGACAGCGACCCTGTCCCAGTGAGAGAGATGCATGTGGCAGCAGGTGAGGAGGGCTGGGGCCATGCCACCCCAAGGCCTGTGTCACCTCGACGGCCCGGAGGCCGCGGTGGTTCAGGGAAGCTGGAAGGTAGCTGCAGTGCTCTGCTTTCTTTGAGCAATGAGCCGATGAGCGTCCTGGCTGGGCCAGGTAGGCCGGGGCATGCGAGCTGCCTGAAGGCCACAGGCTGGCCCAAACGGGCCACAGAGACGGCAATAAAGACTCGATGTGGAAGGGAGAGGGCTCCGGTGCTCGTGACCATCCCTTCTGAAATGCTTCTAGGGGCAGGGAGGCATCAGAAGCCAGAGCTTGTGCCCATTCTTGGTGGGGAACCAGGCAGAACACCGCAGCTGGGGCAGGGGGGAGAATGGCTGGCAGGACAGGACACAGTTTCACATGTATAAAACTCGGAGGTGACTGAAAACCCAGTGCCTTGGCAGACATACGTCTGAGTATGAGAAGCTGCAGTGCCCAACAGGGTAGAGTCCTGACCCTGGGGGGGGGGGGGGGGGCACTGCCCCAACCCTACATCCTAACTCTAATCCCCGGCCTTAACCCGGACGCCTCTCTCACCTGTGCTTGCCAGCTGTGTCTTGCGTAATCTTGGAGTCCTCCTTCCTGCAATCCATGTGCCAACGTGCAGCTGAGATTGTATTTCTGCGTCTTACTCATGTCTGTGAGCTAATTTGGTTTTTGATTGAGTCGTAATCATGAGCCGTGTTCTGCTCTTAAAAGGCAATTAAACTAGACCAATTGTTTGAAAAAGCAGGAGCCTCATATGTATGTAAATGAATACTGCCCACATATTCATAAACCCCCAAAAATAAAGCACATTTGTTTGACTCACTGTAAGGAGACTCTGCTCGTTAATGAGGCGACCTCATCAAAGAAGCCTATGCCCCTCCCCAATACACGCATGCTACCCCTTTGATCTGCCGTGACTCCTATGAAGCCCGAGTCCCTGGTGCTATTGGCCCCCGTTCAGCGAGGCTCTTGCGGTCCCCCGAGTTTGATCAGATTTACTTTTCTCACCCCACGTATGAAGAAAGCCTCCCCTTGTGGGGGATGCTGGGGCAGGGTCTGGCCACCGGGGCAGCGGGACGCGGCAGTGACGGTTCCCATGGGCCCCTCAGCCCCAGCACCTTTGCACGGCCTCCCTGTGCTGCGTGGCTCTCCTCCAGGTCCTCTGGTTTCCCCCCGCAATACAAAGGCATGCCGCATTAAATTAGTGTTTATAAATTCCCCGTAGTGTGTCTGTGTCTCAGTGTTTGTGGTCTGAGTGTCTCCGTTTTTGTAATAATTACATTGTTGGATCAGATTTCCTCACAATGTAATAAAAGCCTCTGACTATTTGTAAAATGGTCCCCGCAAGGGGAAACTCAATTCCGTAGAACTGTATAAAAATCTATGAGCACAGTTAAAATTAAAAATGCCAAAAGTCAAAAGTTTTGTTTGGTTACTAATGGTTAAGGTTAGGGCTGGGTAGGGGGCATGACAGAGGGAAACTGCAGTGTTTTAAGAGCCACTATGGCAGAATAAATGTCATTAGCTCTTTCAAATACATAAATGACGGCTGTTTAGCAGGTAACCCAGCTGGTGATCAGCACTGCTGACCAGTGCCTGACCTCAGCTATTCTAGTCTCCATGACTGCTTCAGCATCGACACCCAGAATCCTGAGCGGATTCCCAGCCCAGCCATGGCTGATGTTGGCCGCACCGTGTGTGCGCGCCCCGCTCCCAGAAAGCAGTATCCCACCTCGAGTCGACCCTGGGATAAGCTTCTGACCTGATACTGGAGAAGCGGCTGCGCGGAATGGGAGGACGACCGTGAGCAGGAGGGCTGCATGTTGGCTGGGTTTGCAGATCTCCAGAGCCTATGTCTTTTACAGCTGATCCTTGAACCCGCTCGCGAGTGATGAATGATTTAATTTCATGTTTCCATTGATGCACATCATTGTTCTAGGCCTGTAATTAAGAAGCTTATCAATTCAGATTCCATTCTGTGACTAATGACTTTAACTTGCAAGGCTCTGGTATCTCCCCTGCATCTCATTACCCCGCCTCTGTAATGGATCCTATTTGCCCCCCCCCCCTCGGCCTCAGTACTCGCTTTTTTTTGCTCAGACTCCTGACACCTACTTCCCATCCCACACGTTTTTATTGCCTGTTCCGGTCTCAGGCATGTCACCTCCTCTCTGCTCACAAACGTAATAAACTCAAGATGAGCAGTTAAGTTATATAATTAATATGGGAAGCACAGCGTTTAGCCTTGTCCCAGCATCCGCTGAGTGAATGGAAATCGATCTGGGACTGAGTCTGAATTTCCTCCATCCTCCAGCATCTTCTGCCCGTGTTCCTGCGAGCGCATCGCCCCACATATTCTCCTGCTAACCAAGTGAAATCGAGTCAGTGCGCTGACCATGCTCCCAGCATCTCATGGTGAGATCAATCAGGTGTTTAAACAGCGGAATAGGTGAAGAAACAAAATACCCTTATGAGGTCAAACATTAAGACCAGCCTCATCAGCGTATGGGGTTGCATAGCTGTGGGTTGGACTTGTCAATCCAATGCGCTGCCCAGATGCTGGCTGTCCCCAGGATGCTGCAGAAAATGGTATTCACCAGACCAGGCCCTGTTTTCCATGGCTTCAAGGTCCAGGACCGACGCTTGAGGTCAGCATGGGCACGCTGAAAGGCCTGCAGCTTCGCCCTGTGTGCCGTGACACATCACTCCTGTGATCACCATCAAAATGATCTACCATTGTCCCACAGAGGTCCTTGCATTGGTTTGTAGCAGAGAGAATAGCCCTGCATGAACAACTCCTGGCTACCCAACACCCTCCGCAGACCACCATGGCAGAGAGGCAGCCCCCCTCCAGATTCTGGCTCTGGCCCATATCTGCATTCAACATGTAGACTACAAGTACCGTATGGTAACCATATGAGGTTGGTCATACTGTTTTGGCTCACTGGTGTGTGTGAAGTGAGGAGCAGGTGAGTTCCTGTGCCTCTGTGGTGAGTGACCTCGTATCACATCCTTCCTTAGAGGCTACGGCTGATTGTCCGTTTACAGTCCCCTGTTCAGATATCCTGCACAGATCAGCTGCAGGGCACTCTGTGAATCACTGAGCCCAGTCCCAGGGCCGCACATCCGGCTGACCCGGGTTTACGACGCGGCACTTTGCTGCGATCTCCAGAACAATAGAATGGACTCGGGCATCTTGGTGACAGTCCACCCAAGTCACCCTGTGAGAAAAACAAGACCCACTCGCTCCATATGAAGGCTCAACCTTTTAATCGCAAGCATATTCATCTCACTAAGAGAGGCTAAATATTGCTAATTATGCAAACAAACAAGTAATAAAAAAGCTCCCAGAAAGCAAGTGATGATTCATCCTGTTCATAAGTTTTGCTTGAGCACTAACTAGCAACTTGTAAAATGTGGTAAACCGAAAATCCCGAAATGTAGGGGTGTCTGAGCAGCTGTCGTGAGGCAGCAGAGGGTCGAATCCACATGAACTGAAAAACGTCTCCGAACTGCCAGCGGATGGAAATCAGCGCTATTCACTTTGCAGATTCGCTCTCTATTCCAGAGCCAGCAAGGGGTGAGGTCAGGCTCTGTAAGGCTTGGCATTAAAGTGCTTCTTTAATGAATTCAGCGTAAGCAACGGCCCTCATGACATCTCAGTTGGGCAGAGGCTGGGCTGAGAGCACCTCCTCAGTACACAGGAGCAAATCAGCTGAATCCATTCCCCCTCACCTCAGCCTCCATGTTTATGCACACAGCTGTTCATATAATAGTTTATACAAATAACCGTGCTAATTATCTGTCTTAATATAGCACTGGGGCCACACACCTCTGCTGTCGCACTCTTCTCGCTAAGAGGCGGTTGACTTATTTTTAAACTTGATCTTCCCAGTTGTGAGACATTTTTGCAGAATTTTCTCCTGCCGTGAGGGAGAAACCAGCGCGACAGTATTACAGGCGTAATGTCTCTGTCAACAGGAATCCATTTAGCAGCATCTCCAGACTCGCGTCATGTCGCATAACATTACCTTAACATCATATTCAGGAATGAGCAGATGAACAAGGCGGCTGCAGGTGGAGATTCAGTGACGCTTCAGAGAGACACGACAGTGATCTACAGGCGCCACGATGTTATGGTTCAATAAACAATGTTATTCACAGACAGTCGTCATGATTCTGGGTGAGGCGCGTAGAAACCAGAGATGATGCTGTCACCAGCGGGGGCAAAATGAAAATCAATTGTAATACATCTTCAATTGACTGGGCCGCTTGCAGACGTACACAGACCCACAGAAGTCTACACACACTCACACAAACACATACATATACATATATATAGACCCCCGCAAGCCTAGAAACACACACAGACGCATTAACTCACACATATACACACACACACACACACACACACACAAACCTATGAAAAATCATGCACATATAGACAAATACAGAACTGAAAGACAAACACAAACATATTTACATGACTTGCACAGTTTCATTAGCCTACACAGACATACACATGCAAACACGTTCCTACACACACACACACAGACACAAACACATCTTTGTGGGGACTCTCCATTCATTTCTATGGGGAAAATTCTAATCCCAACATGACGACCTTAACCCCTTGTGGGGACCTGAAAATTGGTCCCCAAGAAGTAAAAAAAATATATTTCTATTTCATTAGGGGGGAGACATTTAGTCGCCACATTGTATTATAAATCGAATCCACCCACCCACACGCGTGCACACACACACACACACACAGTGTGTTTCCAGGGATGTTCCTGCACTCGTGTCAGTCTTCCTATCGATCTTCACTTGAGTGCAGTGCATTCTGCACCACAGACACCAGATTAATGACTGACACCAAACAAGTTGCTTTACTCTCTTGTTCCTTGAAAAAAGCATTTCCCTCGTACTTGCAGGTCAGACGACAGATGGGAGCCCTCTGGCAGGTCCTGGATCAGCCCTGTTGGTACCGACCCAGAGGGACATGGCCATCCAGAGAAACACTTTAGCGGGGGGGGGCTTATCAGAAAGATGATATTATAACAAAACAAGCTTATTTTTTTTACTTGTTTCAGATTTTCTATAAATTCAGTTTCAAATTTATTTCTCTTCAATTTGCTGGTCTGTTAGCTCCTGTATGACATGCAGTATGGTTTTCCGGAGAGCTCTTGTCAAGCTTTCCTCACAGTTTCCCCTGTCCTCATCCCATCCCTCCAAGGTTTTCCAGTCTCCACCATGTTCCATTAACATCAAATGGGTGGGGCTCCTTTGCAGTGGGATACGCAATTACCTCCCATCACACCTCAAGCCGCCCCTCCTCCCCAAAAACACAAGGCAAAGAAAAAATTGGGAAGGCTGTGCCATGCGATCAGCTAACGATATGGGGGGGGGGGGGGGCATCTGCCTCTCAGACACACGGCTCTCGGCTCATTCGGGTGGGGGCGGGACTACAAGAGTCAGCTGAAGCTTGCAATTATCATCGTGCTCAAAATATGGCTGCCACGCATTCAGAACCACAAATGCGAGTCTTGAAGAGCGGCGGGCCCGGAATTTGCATGACTTACAAACAGGAGGGAATCTCTGGGACTTAGCTGTCCAGTCGCAGGCAAGAGGAAAGCAGCACACACAAGCGGTGCCTATAATACCGACCACAACAGAACCGCCATGCTCATGTCGTCCGGGGGTCCGGAAAGTCAATTATTTCTTGAAACGTTAATGGCAGTGCCCAGGAAGCGTGCTTTGTCAGGCTGCATTTCCATCATAAAGGAGGGCGGATGACAAGGAGCCCGGGCAGCTTTGCTCCAAAAGGTTGTGCGTTCTTATTAGTAAAGCGAGAAGGCATTCATTTCTGCCAGTTTGATCTTCCTCTATCCATTAACGTATTCCTTGGGAGCGCTACAGGGGGCTTGTCTGTTTCATAATCACGCGTTAAACTCGGTAAACGGGCGCTAAGGGCCGCTCTGTGCGTGACTGGCACGTCTGGCACGTCATACGGAGAAATGGCACAGATTTCTGTGTCCTGACAAGCCGCTGGCTCACTGGTGCCTCCTGTTTGTGGCCTGAATTTCTGTGCTTAAGGAAATGCTGATTTTTCACCTCTGATTTCCAGGTGTCCTCTGATTTCATAGAGTTTACCGCTGAATTTTGACACTTCCGGTCTAATTTCAGAGACGTTGCCCCCTGCTTCTGAAATGCTCCTTCAAAAAAACATCTTACATGACCATGATAGTTAACACCACAGACTTCACCAGGCGAAGCATTGTAAAGATGGATGGATGGATGGATGGATGGATGGATGGAAGAGAAGGAAACAGCCACTTACACCTGTTCTTCAGTACGTGATCCTGAAGTGAACAGAATTATAACTGAGCATATGACTGTTTTGCTGTGGGTGACGGGCATCAGGCTCACTTACAGCAAAGGCCAGACCCTGGATGTGACTTTTTCTCCCTTCCAATGAAAGAGGCCCCAGAGTTAGTTATCCTTTTATCACGGATTTCCAAATGTACTTGGGAGGGCTATGCTTTATCATGCCGGTGTTATTGACCCATTAAGGATAATGGGGTCCTGCGCCCCTCCAGGACAATATGAAAGCACACGTTCCCGCTCCCTTCTCGGGATGGGACAACCCTATAAAGAGGATGACTCCTCTCCAAGGAGGTGTCCTGCTTCAGAGCTTAAAATAACATATCTGAGGGAGCTGTTGGAGCAACAAGAAATGCTCTCGCTCCTCATGCTGCCAGCGGGATGAAGGAATCTCGCCCGTGGTGAGGAGAAGCGTCAACCAACGGCACAACGGAGGCCTGCCTGCTGAAAGCCCCGCCCAGGAGAAGGCGGAGCTTGACTCACATGCCATATATGGGTAATAGGTGGGTCGAGGTAGGAGTTGGGATCGGGAAGCAGGTTAATCCGTCTGCGTTGCAGGGCCCTCCAGCCCATGTACGTTAATCTTGTAAGGAGAATGGGGCAATTACAGCGCCTTCCCACACCAGGCTCAAAAAAAGCTTTTCATTTGACTCTCGCCATCAGATTACAAAGAATCACAGTTATATGTGGAAAAACAATTTTGAGACGATAAATTAAGAGGCCTTTTAAGACCCAAGAGTGCTGGGCTGGAGCCAAACTTACAGCTCGAAGATCTGGAGGTTCTGGAAGAGTTGCCAGGAAAGCGTGACGAGTGGGTTTTTCGACAGGTTTCTGCGAAGAGAAAGAGAGGGAGGAGAAATTAAATAGTCCAGGCCTCAGTCTGACAGGAGGACGCTGTGGAAACCAGCAAGAACAAGTGCGGCTGCAAACCTGCAGGCGAGTGAGAGGGAGCACAAACTCAATAAGGAAACTCTGTAATCTTCAGGACAAAACAAATTTAATACAAAGACCCAAAGCCTAAGGTCTTAAAAGCTGCTAAATTTAATACAAAGACAGACCTTTAGGGTCAGAAACCAAAATAACAGCTCAAGAGTGTCCATCACTCTTAAAGCAGATGCTAATCGCAGAAGGAGAAGTCCACCCTCAGCTGCTTCTCATACTGTTTTTGCCGCATAGTGGTGAGGGAGCCTGCATGGAGACGCAGTTTAGGGTAAGAACGCTGCAAGCTTCCCATCATATGTGAATACGTCTCTGCCAAAGAGCGCATTACGCACACAGGGTCAGGGACCTGAGCTCACCGGGGGCCGAAACATGAAACTGGGGGGCCGACCAACAGCACTCCTTATCGACATTTACCGAATCCTTCAGATCACTTAATACCGCGACACCCAGCCCTGTTAGATCCTATCAGTGTCGCCTGACAGATAATCAATGGCTTCCATTATCTTTTATTATGCTTCATTCAGCCCTGGGGATGACTGGCTTCTGGTGCCTAAGACCCCCCCTGCTGTCGGCCGTGGTGCCAGGCCTGACCAGCGCATACGCCGCCCTGGAACCCGAGCCTCTGAGGGCGCACTTAATAGTGCCGGGCTCCTGTGCTCGGGGCTCCTATTTCAGACTTTTAGACGGGGACAGAGATTAGGCAGATTATAGCTGAGTCTGCGCAGGCAGCAGATGGAGCTGCCTCACCTCCTCACCTCC
>JAABNX020000021.1:10617361-10637433 GCA_015163995.2 Mormyrus lacerda
GGCTGCCCTATTAGGGCTGGGTGGGGAGGTATAGTGCTGTCGCTCGTACTCACAGCCTCTGAAGTCCTGTGTACAGCTCCATGTCAACGTCCCTCAGCGTCGGCAGGCTCGTCCAGTTCTCTATGTGTCTGAGGAAGAGAAGGAGAGACGTGGTGAGGGACTGGCACGTGTCACCCTGCCTCGGCCTGACCTTTAAACACAGCCCAGGCTGACACACCTGCTGTCCCCATCTTACCACGCGCTTCTTATGCATTCATTCAGATTGATAACATCTCACTGAAATACTTCTGTTGCAAGATGATTTTTCAAGAGGTATTTTAAAGTTAAAACCACGCTTGTTGAAAATGCTAAATAAAGGTCCATGTGTGTTCCGTCTCACGCTCTGCAGGTTTGTGCCATTAAATCATTTGGTAGACGCACAGCACGTATACAGGCTGCCTAGACCCGGTTTCCAGAATGTTCCACCCTGTTTTGGGAGCAGATGATGCACACTGCCAATTAATGATAAATAGCAGCAAGACTCATTTAAGATGACATGCTTCTTAACGATTCCTTAATCAGCAACCTGAAGTGGAGAAGCATAGTGAACACAGCAGCTGGGTTTGAACAAGGACAGTGTTATAAACAGTCACCAATCTTACACCCCCAACACTGATACTAAGAAACGGTCTGGAGCCCTGCCTTTGCTGCCTGTGAGTAATACAGTAACACGCCAGTTTACACAAACCTTTTAATACTGCCTTGGATTATGTAGGTGGAAATGAACTAATTTACATACAATCTGCAGCTGAAAATGTTCTCCTTATTGCCTTAATTAACTGTGATCTGGAAGTCCTCTCTGGTTGTTCTGGTACACAATCTGGCATGTTTACAGGGGGAAAGGCGACCCGCTGTGCTCCTCCAAACGCAGCCGCTCCTCAACATGTGACATCTGGGCTGCATCCTCGCTGCATTTTTGCTAATTGGCAAGTTGTATTTGAGAATGAAAATGATTGGCTGGAACCGTTATTGTTGAATTAATAGAGTACAGTGAGGAGTGGGCAGACCACGCCTCACACCTCCACCCCCCGCCGCTCGGCGTCTGCACGGGCTTCCATGGCGCGTGTGTCGCCTTCCTGCCTCGTGCCGTGTGCTTCCTGGGATACGCCTTGGCTAACATGACACCCCTGTGTCAGAGAAGCAGCTATCAGAGGCATCTGCATGGTCTGAACGAACACCAAGCATCTGTGTTCATCATTACAATCACTTGTGTTTTTACTCCAAATTCTAAAAACACCACGTTGCGGTTTGATGACGGCTACCTAACTGGCATAACACCATGTCAACAGTCAAAACATTGCAATAGACGATAACATGGGGATGGGGAGCGGGTTGTCTTGTAATGGTGCCATCATTTTATGCAGCCTCTTCTACACTTTTTAACGACCATTGATAAATTCATTAAGTGCTTAATTGCTATTAAGTTATTACTGTTTCTATTTCTTCCACATTTGGGCCCATTCACAGCCCATCTTTCAGAAGAATACTATAGTGTGTATTCATGCATCAAAATGAAAAGATTTAATATTTGTTGACTAGGTTATTAGTGGTTTGAGCTGTTCCAAAATCTACTCACCCTGTCATTGTTTACTTATCTTCCGTATGTATGAAAATGTTACGTATTTTAGGTTCAGAAGCTATAAATCCAGACCAAGTGCTCAGCTGGTTGGTAGAAACAAAATCTGGATCTTGGGTTTGTAGCTTCTGGACCTACAATGCCCGAGACTACTTAGTCACTTAAAACAGCATGTTTAAACACTGAAGTTTGTGATTTGGAATTCATGGCTATGGTCACTATGCTAGAGACGTTTTATTGTCGTTGACAGACTCGGTCACTAGAAAAGGTTCTGTAGCCGAAATAGTGTGATCAGGAACAACTTCATTGCTTTCCTTCAAACTTATAGTATAATATTTTGGTCCTTTATGGCTATTATTAACAAATCAGACAAAAGTAAGCAATTACTTGAAGTCGCTGAAGTCCAGCCAGGCAATTAGCCTAAACAAGAGCTGCTGAATCGCAATATGGAAAATCAGGATTATAAAGCCAGGATGTCACAATAAATCAGCAGGAGTTTCCTCTAGTCATTACAATATTAATAATTGATTGATTATATTTTTAACATGAAATATTCTCAGTTAAATATGCAGGGTGAGAAAGGATGAAAAAGGGTTAATAACAATATAATGATTAGGAATTATTTCATAAGACACGGAAGAGAATGGGAGAGTTCATCCCGTAGGTAAGTTTTAATCCTCAGTTACACCACAATACAAATAAATTTCGATTCTGGCTCGACCGCAGGATGTCTGTCAGCCATTGATGATGGAATCGTCCCTCAGCCCAAACCTACAACAGATGACCACGCCTGGCCCGGCTGACACTCTGAAGCCCGCCCTTGGGTTCGCTCTCTCCTAGGGGTCACCACTTTCCCCCCGCCGATGGTCTCCCAGCAGAGGGTGCAGCCCCCGTCTCTCAGCTGCATTATGACGGAGTAGCGCAGCAGTTCATGTGAAGTAATGAAAAACGAGAAGCCAAGCTCCGCGCTACATTAGCGGGGCCTTAATTTCCCATGAGGGGTGCCGCGCCTCCCTCAATCACACACAGGGCGGGAAGGCAGAGGACCAGGGGAACATGTCCTAACCTGTCCTAGCATCAGACAGTGATCACGCAGAAAAGAAACCATAGATAGAAGCAAAATGGCCACCTTTTTGACACACGTCTCCTGGGAAAGGCTGGGCACCGGTATACCTTGGTAGGTGTGTCAGTGAAGCACGTCATTATTCCACGAGGCCCACCTCCCTCTCCATCCGGCCATTTCTGGGTGATTTACGCCTTTGTTTAAATCGTCTCCAATGCAATTAGACCCATCTCAATGGGACGGTGGTTTAATGAAGAAGAGCAGCTCAGGACGTCCCCGAAGTGCCCTCGAGAGGTGTGCATAAAGCCCCTTTTTTTGGCTTTGTTTTTTTGTTGATCTTGTCGGAAATCCAGCCACTGTTTGGGGCATCTCCATGGAGAGGAATGTGGAAGCGCATGGCAGAGAATCCCAGCCACTGCAAGAGATCCATCCTCTCCAGTTGGCAGGGGGGGCGTCCCATCTGGCAGCTGTATGGATACGGATAGTCATGTGACCTCAGACTTCACTGTCCAAGAGGCATCCTGCTAATGTACCACGCCGTAAAAGCTCCAAGTGAGGAATCTGCCAGGGCAAGAAAACAATAAACGGGCCTCAATGGGCAGAGCTTGCTCTCTGACTTCTTCCGGCCGCCGGTGATCACAAACATCAGAGATTCAGATGGGGTCCTCTGCCTTTTGATGCCAGTTGTAACCACTCTTGGCACACGCACTCAGGGAGACACACGCAGGGAGACACTCACGCAGGAAGACACACGCATGCACGCGCACACACACACACCTCCAGACATAGGCACAGCACACGGCAGGCCGCCATCTGTTAGCGGAGAAGGGTTTTTAACGCCATCCTCAAATATTGACAGCACAGCATAAATCTGAGCAGACCCCGTTTACGTGCCCCTTCTGTTCCCCATTAGGCCTCTGAGGCTCCTGATTCAGGGATGGAGACCTTAATCTCTTCGCGCCGTTACGCAGAATCCCAAACGCCTGCTAATAGAGCTTCCATCCATCATCCTGAATATGTCCGGTGCCGAATCGCGCTAGGAGAATCAAGAAAGGCTGACTGCTGGCTGACGAAATCTGGTCAGATGACTGGCGAATAGAGCATCCTCGCATGCACCCCCGCTCACGCACAGAGTAACAAGGTGGAGCCAGAACACACCATATACTGTACGCCATTAGGGAAGACAGGTGAAACTGAAGCCGGCACCAGCCCTCCGACAACCGTCATTTGAATACATAAAGATACATGCGGTCAATTCAAATCAGATTTACGGCAAATGAAAACATATTCTCTCTCCTGGGAGTACTGCGATCATTTCCTTGGCTCATATAGCTGATGAGGACGAACGCATCCAGTGCACTGGAGCTCCACAAAGAGAACGCATGGCAATTACAGACCATTTAAAGATTGTGGGCTTCACAGATGCAAGAATAAGAGTTAAAATGCCCAGGAGCAGAAGTGGAAAAGCAGCACATGTGAGAGCTGAAGGAACTCAGGATCCCGCACATCCTCCAATCAAACCATCAGTGAATAAAAGAGGAAACAGAAAAGTTTACCTGATTGCTACAGTCACTTCTGACTTCCTCTCCACTACTAGCCTAATTGACCAATTGACAAATTGACCATGTGATCGATTGATCGATTGACCTTCTAAGTGGTTTATTTCAGCAGAAGAGTCTCTGCAGTGTGGAATGCCCCCCCACCCCCACTACTCCCAGGAACACTTTGACTAGACGCTTTGAAGGACACAGTGTGTGTTTTTTTTTTTTTTTTTTTGGGGGGGGGGGGGATTTGTCATAGCCAATGGGCATAGTATGGTGCTTTAGGCCAGTGGTCACTAACCCTGCTACTGGAGATCTACCACCCTGCAGATCTAAGGTGCAACTCTTTACCTAATACAGATAATCAGGCCCTTTAATAGCATCTCACTATTAGAGACTAATTTTAGCTTGAACATAGCTGGCTGTAATACTTATCTGTATCAGGTGTGCTAAATCTGGGCTGCAGCTAAGCTCTCTAGGGTGGTAGATCTCCAGTAGCAGGGTTAGTGACCACTGGCCTAAAGCATTATACTATGCCCATTGGCTATGACAGATCCCCCCCCCGCCCAAAAAAAAACACGCACTGTGTCCTTTAAAGCTTCTCGGTGTTACTGAGGTGTGATTCTGACAAGAAGCAGAACCCCGCAGGTTCAAAGGGGCCCACGGGTGTAGCGAGTGACGGAGTATTAGCTCAATGCTAACATAAGGGGCAGCACCGACAGCTCTGCCTGTGCTCCCAAGCCACTCCGGGATATCATTCCAAGAACATGAAGAACCTCAAAAACAGAGTCAGGGACAGCAGGCTCCACCCAAGCAATAAAGACTATATGATCCTCATATCTCAGGGAGAAGCGTCTAGTTGCAGTCATGTCTGCTTTCAGGTCTGAGGCATCTTTTTCTGTCCGTCACCACATCCTCAAAAGCAGAAGATCAGAGGTGGAAAAAAATCTTTTAAGGACCAGCTTTGTTCCCATAATCTGCAGATGACCTCTCACAGCATTATGCATTAATGGCTGACTATGATCTTAAGATGGCCTCTCTGCGCGATGCAGAATAAACAGTGTGTGTATGTCAAGGATAAATGTATGTCCTGCCTATACAGCCACACCATACAGCAAGTTATTTCATAAATATACTGCAGGATTTTACCTAAAGTATGCAAGTATTCATGTGTCTTTTTTATCATTTATATTATTAACATTCATAGTACTGACAGTTTTATTCTCAGCAGTCTTTTGTCAACCAGGCACTTTTTATGACTTAAATTTGCATGTGTTATTATGAAGACAATTTAATATAGAGATGCAGGAGCATAAGTTAGTAACGCATCTCACTTTTCTTACTGTATCAAGCAGAACTCGATTTTTGTATATGACTCTTTTATACGCATTGCTATTCCTATTTGTGTGCATATACACACAGCGTGGCTTCACAGATCCTTATCATTTCCATCATGTCCGCAAGGAACTATACATACACGTCTTTAAAGTGGACAGGAAGCACTATGTTGACTATATGTCCACCGCGAACCCGCTGCTGCGGAGACGAAGAACCGCCGGCCAACGTGAACATTTACCCTCCTGCTAAACCTACCGGCAAGTCTGGAGGTACATATGTCTGTGCTGACTGTCGCAAAAGCTAGTCAATGCACTCAAAGCCATATATTTTGCTTTTAATACCTTGTACATATTTCTCTCGAACACCTGGAATGAGATATATATTTTTAATTATTTAGCTTAATTTATCTCAGGGTATTCAGCTACATTATGGGTAAAACCCCGAATTATTTAATGCGTACCCATTATTTTAAAGTGGACTTTGTTTAGGCAGGCTAAACAGAATGGTCATCTATGACCAGAAGTGCATTACTTCTATCAGTAATTTCGATATTTACTCACTGACCACAAGTCCTGATCCTAAGCCTGATGCACTGTTGTTGTCTAAGGGATTTCTGTCGATTTCTTTGTTTTTATACTTTCCGTTAAGTAACGTCTGTTAGAATTAAGGAACGTAATTGCGCATTGATTTTCTGCTGTGATTCGCCTGGCTGGGACTACTTGTGAGGTTACAGAAAATGAATCAACTCCCTTCAGAATCAGGGATTCCGTAATGCCGTGATATCAATATATATGTATACACGTACATCGTGGCTGATATATATACTACATATGTATGTGATGGTAACGGGTACAGTGTACGTGTGCACACAATGTACACACACATACACACACAAAGTGTGGTTCCACGGCCAGTGAAATGGGTGGAACCGCGCGAGTGCCATAGCGGAACACGCTGCTCCCATGCCATGCACTTTTGGTACTTGTGTGTCGGAATCTTTCGTTGATTGGATTGATTGGACGTTAGCTAGCATCACTAAGGAGGCTTTCCCTCATTTGATGGTGAGACCAGGTCTGGCTCTACAAGAAAAAAAAAAAAACTGCATGTTTGCCAGCATCTTCACGGCAGTTGGAAGCTGCTGCTTGCATTGGTGTAATAATATCACTCATGTTCCAGTTGAATTGTAGTTGATGTTAACATGTAGACAATGCAGCAAGATGTGCATAAGTGTCCATAAACTGATCTCCCGTGTTTCAGCATTGGTTTGGCCTGGGAATTACCCCTTTCAGATCCGTGCAACGTTTCCAAAAAATGCAACGAACACAAAAAAATCTGAAAATGCAACAACACAGAAAGCCTTTAAATGACCATCCGTAATATTCCACTGTGCACTCATACTCCATCTCAGTGGCTTAAAATGATGTTCCTCTGTTCAGAAGGTTGTCGGTCCAAATCCCATGGTTGACAAAGTAATTTGGCTGTTAGGCAAGGCCCTTAACCCCTTTGCTCTAGGGACACTGGCTCCCCCTGTTTTCTCAACAGTATGTCGGTTTGGGTAAAAGTGCCTGTTAAATAACTAAAGTGTAAAATGTAGTCTTACTATTACTGCAAAAATTTGATATATAACAACTAGGAATTGAAATTTGTGTTGTTATAAGTAAACAGTCAGAATAGCTGTAAAATAAATATTTGATACTGACTTACTGTAGCAGATTTATTATTATAATTGTTTCAGTTGCAAACAATAACGTACATTTCAATGCCTGTCTCTGTCATTCATGCTCCCTATTCATTATGGTAAACAATAGCTGGATGTAACCCCGCCCCCAAACTGTGCATCGCCCCTTTAGGGACGACTCTCAGCAGAGTGATCGCACTTTCCATGCAATCGCCAGGCGTGTCGCTCTGAGATAAAAGAGAGTCACACCTTAACAGAGAGTGACACGCTTGCCATCATTAGAAACACATTTGTGTTGCCAGCCCTTCTGAAGAATGCGTACACACGTGCATCATCAGGCGGCTGTTACGCGCGGCAGAGAGAAGGGGCTGAGCATGTTCGTCGACTGCGTGAAATGGCCACACGGCGAGATGAGTAATATTAAGAGTATTAGTCGCCAGTGGAGCCCCTGCCAAGTTTACAGCAAAATCAATACGCAAGATGTCTCTTCTGATTCTATTTATGTTCATTGTACAGTGACTGCACTACAGTGTGAGACCAATTCATCTGAAATTGCTCTGTATCATCTGAGTCTGATCACTGCATTTTATTAGTGTTTATACAGAGACGAAAATGAAAGACAAGGCTTTTGGCGCTTGACAGCCTCTTATAAGAAAACGATATACCTTGCATTCTGTAACACTGTGGTTCAGTCAGCAGCACTAAAGTCTCACACCTCCAGGCTCAGGGGCTTGACTCCCACGTCCATCCTGTGTGTGTGGAGGTTGCATTGCTCTGTCCATTTCCACCCACCTTTTGATGATATATACTGTACTTAACTGGCTCCTCTGAATTGCCTGAGGGGTTCAACTGGGTGAGCATGTCTTGCAATGGACTGGCATCTCAGCCGGTCCCGTGCCCGGGTCCTCCCTGGGAGGGGCACCAGGGCCCCCTGTGACCCTGATGTGGATAAGCAAACAGAACATGGCTGTTTGCAGCCGTAATCTGCTGTACCGTTTGGCACCATGGAAACGGGTCTTTGGAGAGAAAAGTCTTGCATTCCAACTGTATCATAAACACAGCGTTGTAATGCGATTAATCTGGCCCCGCTGCCAGATAAAATAGCTTATCGCGCCTCCCATCTTAAAGCCATGATAAAGCTGTACCCACTTTGGGCTTTTGTACTTGACTGACTTCCCACCCAGAGACTCTATGGACCAGTTATGCTAATCTTCCCACTAGCCACAGATGCTTGATTGGCAAAGGGAGGGATAAGGGTGGGGTTTCAGCAAACCACCTCCCCCGCCCATATAAGGAGAGGAGGAAGTTCCTTCATCTTCAGTGCGACGATGATGGTTAGACAATGCATTGACTTCCGCTGCTGCGCCGGGGCGTCAACTTCAGGTTTCATGTCTTTGTGTCCCACAGCGGAGTGAAGAACAAACGCCCTGCTGTAAGATGTTTCGTGTTCATGCACAGTAGGTTGCAGGTTTGTAAGTGGAAGGACCCCCGAGAGCCTAGGAAATCTTTGCCCAGCTGTGCGGTTCCTGCTCTGTGTATTTTTCAGGCATTTTCAGACTCTGCCCTGGGGGTATAAGGTGTAACATGCAGAATTTTGTAGCTCAAAAGCAGATGCTTAAAGTTACTCCCAAATAAGGGAAAATTCCTTAAATCTGTCTTTGTGATGGTATCACTTTTACTGCCAGAAGTGTTTCTATTAGAGTATCTCTTTATAACCATGACATTGAAAATGTATCAAAACCTTCATGTGAAGATGGAGTGGGATGACGGGCAGTGTTGTGTATGTGGAGTGCACACACCCTCTGGTGATTCATTTTCCTCCCACAATCCGAATGCATGCAGGTGGGCTGACTGCTGTCTCTAAATTGCCCACAGTGCATGAGTGTGTCTGTTTGCCCTGAGACGGACAGGCATCCATCCGGGCTTTTGCCCAGTGCTGCCTGCAACGGACCATGATAAATGTTTGAAGGATAGATAGATCTGAAAAGGCCTCATGCATCGTCTCAGACATTAAGGGTGCACTCTGGGGCCAGTCCAAATGGATCACCTGTGCGCCAGTGAAATGGCCCATTATAATGTCAGACAAATCAGACCTCCCATTACCACTTTTGGACTTTGGTTCAAACAAAGCACAGGATTCTGCTTTAAATGTATGAAATCAAAATCGATTTAGGCAAAAACATGCCAGATTAAAAAAATGTGTCTCCTTCTAGGAAGGAGGCCAGAACTTAAAAGATTACTGTGTAACACTTCATATTCCATCGATTTTGTTTTAGGGATGGTGTTATGTGACCACATGGCCTGACTGCTGAGTGCCAGCCTGCCAAACAGGCTCACAGCAACCTCTGGAAAGCAAACTCCCTCAAACCTTATGATGGAGCCGCTATTTTTCACTCCGTAAGAGCCACAGGACATTTTCTTAGCTGAGTAAAGCCAGAACAGAACAACCTGCAGAATTGTCTGGGGGTGGGGAGCTCTGATCTTCTCAACCAGCTGCAGCTGCGGCAGGTTTGTTTTACCAATGGTGTAGTTATGGAGTAAGAGTGAAAGTATGAAAAATGGGATAGGAACAGGAGCTGCTGATCTGCGGGTTTGTGTCATGGGATAAACGGTGGCTTTGGCACCTTTCAGCAAACCCTGCTACTCTTGCAACTTACCTGGCCATTATCATAAGTGAAACTTTTCCATTTGTATTGGACTGAGGTGTCAGCTAAAAAGCTAAATGTAACATGGTTCTGTTCGGCTGACTGACCTGAAAGCAGCCGCTTGCTTACCAACATGTGCAGTCAGAGAGCTGAACAGCTCAGTCAGAGCCCCTGTACATCCCTGCAGACGGCTGCCAAGTGCAGGGCTCCGCATTATAATGATGATTATTATTATTATGATCTTTAGCCCTGTGATGGACTGGCATCCCTTCCGAGATGCCTCCCCAGCGTCGTCCCTACGCTGCCTGAGTCTGGCTCCAGCCAATTCCACCCCAAAAGCCCAGGATAAGCGCAGTATTAAGCTTGTTAGCTGGCATGGGGGCTCAGCAGGTAGCAGTGCTGCTTCACGCCGGTGGGGAAGGAGATCTGAATCGTGACCCACCTTGCATGTTTTTCAAAACAAAGTTTTGTTCCAACCAGCCAGTT
This sequence comes from Mormyrus lacerda, assembly GCA_015163995.2. NCBI lineage: Eukaryota > Metazoa > Chordata > Actinopteri > Osteoglossiformes > Mormyridae > Mormyrus > Mormyrus lacerda. Next base: position 10,627,728 of record JAABNX020000021.1, read on the forward strand.
GACTGTGACTCTTCATGTTTAACTGGTTGGTTAAGACCAAATCTTGATTTGGGATTTTTACTTTTTGAATTGAGCTATCCACCTCTGTGTATCGGTTTCCATGTGGACGCATGATTAGGTAAATGGAGATTCTCTACCGCGTACTTCACCCATACAGGCTGCAGGCCTGCCCGTGTTTCCGGGGATAAGGCCTCAGGTGTCTGCATCCCCACACAGGATAAACCATTGGAGAATGGATGGACTGTTCCGTTTTCCCAACTGAATATGTCCACGCCATGCTGATCGATGTACTGCAGCCCTTCCCAAGATCCCATTGCTGGATTCCAGTCCCGGCCAGAGTTTTAAAGGTGTTAAGCCCAATTACACGCGAGGTCACTCGCAATCACAGAATTTTGTAAATGTGCTCATTAGCGAAACATCTCACAACAATTAATCCTCGTTAGAGTCCTACGAGAGATCTGGTAAACAAACTGGCCCAGCGACAGAGCAGAGCTGCCCCAAACAGCATGTGACTATCCATCACAGTCACAGGCAGACATTTCCTGAATCACAAGCGATAACATCTTTACTCAGGCACAGTGGCTTGTCTTAAAACAAAGGGACGGATGTAAAGATGGGGGGTGGCTCTCAATAAATATTAACTGAGAACTCATTAACAAAGTGCTGTATTACGTATTATATTCCACTTTGTTATGTAATGGACACTTATATCCAAACACATCAAGGGTCAGTGTGACTCCTAACTCCTACCCATCCATCCTTAACAGAACAGCTGTTCTTGAACCGGGCGCTTCTTGGACCCAGGCCCGCTTTCTTGTACCTTATGCCATCCAGTGTCCTGATCCATTAGATGAGGACTGGCGCCAGTCAGGACCTGGGAGGTCGCTCCGCTCACTGAAGGACTTATTAAATCAAGCTTGCGTAAAAATAAGGGCACTATATTTAATGGGTCCGGTTTAACACCACTGTGACAAAAGGCTCCTGCTTGACACACACCTCCGTGAATCACCACTTTTTATGTGTCGCCATTTTTTTCATCGCGCTTCAAAAAAAAAACCAAACATGTACAATTACTGCTTCTGTAAAAACCACCACCTTAAACTGGGAGGTGGGATTCTTCAGTGATGGTAAAAAAATATGACACCTCGTCTCGCTTAAGACGGATCATTTCGATAGCTGAAGGGGAGCGATACCACAGAGAAGTGAGCGCCGACATATTAACATCTTAAAAATAACTCCTGGCAGCGTGAGCCAAGCCGGTTTATTACTCTGTGCTGAAATGCACCATTAACTTCTTCCTGAGCCTCCTGCCCAGACCCAAATGAAGCCATTAATTCCAGATCAGACTATTTACAGCCCAGGAAGCTCCAGGCAAGCATGGTTGGTTATAGCTAGTTAAGCCATCCACCCGAACGCAAATGTAGCACACGCGGGGGGGGGGGGGAGGATGTCCCCAAGCACTCTGTCTGGTCACATGTGTCATATGTCACCCATAGCTGCAAGGGCAGGATATTTCAACCCGCAGGTGTCACGTGACAAAGGGTCCCTGCCAACGAGTTTGTGACCCATTACAGAATCAGACAGCTTGGTTATTGATTATGGGCCTAACGGGGAGGGGGGGGGGGGTCATATCTCTGAGCACTTCCAGCAGGAGCATGGGTGCTGATATCTAGGCAGGATGGATGGATGGCCTGTGAACAACCAGAATCGTGACCCAAATGCACACTTAACACTGCACACACTGACAGCGGGTTTTAGGTTTGCTTCCCACACCCCACTGTGGGTGCTGGGTATATGTGAGTTTTGTTCCTGCTCACAGTACAATGTGTTGTATATATTACATTGTGGGGGACAACAATAAGATCCTGTTATTTAGACATTGCGGGGACCATTTTTTTCTGTCCTCACAAGGGGAAACTCAAATTTATAAATATGTGTGACTGCAATCGAAAAACTAAAACAGTTAAAAGTCTTGTGTTTTGGTTGGTTACTTGTGGGTAAGGTTAGGGCTGGATCGTTGTTAAGGTTGTGTGTGTGTGTGTGTGACATTCTGTCCAAGATGCCCCTCGCCTAGTGTCCTCTGTTTCCAATCATGTACTAGTATGGAGGATGTGTGTGTAAGTACAGAATCCATGAACTTGCATCCTTTCAAGAACATATAATCGCGTTTTTGTCACAGGCCGAGGGTAAATAACTCAGATTGACTGAGAGACCCCTGAAAGTGGAGGCAGTAGTATGTCTGCGGGTATATCGCTTAGGGTAACGGGTGCATGAGAAAGGGCAGCACTGCCAGCTGTATAATGGCCCACTGTCCATGTCTAACTATACAGTACGCAAACAGTGATGTGTATATGATGGACAGCTACAATAAGCCGATATAATGCAGATACAGTACCGGTTCTGTGCTCTTTCATTTCATAAAAGAAACTTACTGCACTGGACAATAAAATATTATGCCTTAGCTTCAACTGCCGTCTTCCTTCTCAGCAACCGTGCACATCTTTCGATTTCATAGGGCAATTTGTGCCTTATTTTTTATTTAAGTGCAATGTCTTCTTATTATAAATTCTTATTATATTTACATTATATGCGGTCCCAGTCACAAATGTAAGTTGACAAATACCTGCATATCTTTTAGTTCCTGTTTACGTTAAATTAAACAAAATTTCATTCACTTCCAACAACAGCAACACAGTGCTTCAGAATGCCTGTATTAATTTCCCATGATGCTTTGCAGTAAATTCAGGTGAACGCTATAACACAATCTACCATCATTAGTTTATTCCTTAGCGGTATATTAACACTGTGGCCTACTAATTAAAAAGCACGTTTGGTAATCCTGCTCAATGGGAATCAACAACTGGAAAAGGTATAATTAATTTGGAAGTGCATCAGCATAAATATCAGTGAACACAATGCAGTCCTGGGAGCAGGGTTGAGACACATTATATTACACCATGTCAGGCCTTAATGGCATTACTTTAATTGCACATCTAGTAAACCACATCTCTAATTAAACCAATTGCCATAACTGCCTATCTGTGATATTTAAGAACCTTGCTTTGAACCACACCAAAACACATGCAACCCCACAGAGACATTTTCACACTCTCACCTCCAGGGCTAGGCCTTTTAGGTTTATGCAGTTTGCATGTCCTTCACAGCACCTTCCAGTTCCCCCCCCCCTCCCCCTCACACACACTGCAGTGACATGCATTGAGGTCAACTGGTGTCTCCAAATGATTCATGGTATTGGCATGCGTGAGCGTCTGCCCTACACTGGCAGTGTGTGCAAGGCGCCCACTGCACACTGCTTTCTGGACAGTATGGCCCGTTTTTTTCTGAATCTGTATTGTACATTACAGACAATCAGCTGTATGTTATTAATGTATGTTAAGTGTATCCTCAATTTCAATGCACCACAGCTCAGTAATTACAAACGTAAGCAAGAATTAACAATATTCTGAATTTTCTGGATAAGCAATGAATCCCTAGAAAAATAACACCTGATTTGAGAGAAATTGTAGGATCTATAAGAAGAAGTACTATAAGACAGCATTTGCTAATATTATGCCATAGTGTCTCTATGATACAATGCATTTTACAGAAACAAGTGCCCCCCCCCCAGCCTGTGCCTGTCCCATTTTAAAGAAATCGTACTCTCAAGATTGATGGACTGGCATTGCATCCAGGACGTCCCCTACTCTGTGTCCTGAACTTCCTGGGATAAGTCCCAGGCTCACTGTGACCTTGTACTAGATTAAGCTGTATGTGCTACATAGGCTCAGTGTTGTAGGGATCTGTGCCCATGTCCAAAAGGCTGTAGTTCAAATCCCAAGGCTGGTATTCAGATGGCTATTACATCCTTGAGCAGGACCCTTAACTCTAGCCAGACCATGCTCTCTGACTCCAGACCTCCCTGACTCCTATAACGCTTTGGACAAAAATAACTGCTAAGTCAGGGTAAGATGGATTGAAGGATCTCTTAAAAATAAACGGGATTGTTTCACCAATTTCCCATTTTAGGCTCCAGGCCCCCATCTCTGAGGGTTCATATTTCGTACATGGTTGGAAGATAGATGGACATCCCTCCGTACAGTGTGTCCCTCAAAAGACCAAGCAAAGGAGACATCTAGGCATGAAAGAGAAAAACCAGGCAATCTGGCATCGTACGCACAGGGTAAAGACCTGCAGCAGCCACTGAGTATCTCTAGGTAACCAGGGATTTAAATCTCAGAATAGAAACCCAAAACCCGTTTCAGCCCAAGACTGTAGTGGACAGATAGATAATGTTACACGAGGACTTAATCAGGAGGACCTGCGGGGTCTTAGAGCAGTGATGGAGGAAATGTAATGGTGGAGATGCGATGGATGTGATGTGATGGAGGAGATGCAATGGAGGAGATGGGAGATGCAATGGAGGAGATACAATGTAAGAAATGCAATGTAGGAGATGCGATGGAGGAAATGCTATGGAAGAGCTGTGATGGAGGAGATGCGATGGATGAGATGTGATGGAGGAGATGCGATAGATGAGCTGTGATGGAGGAGATGTGATGGATGAGATGTGATGGAGGAGATGCGATGGATGAGCTGTGATGGAGGAGATGCGATGGATGAGATGTGATGGAGGAGATGCGATGGATGAGATGTGATGGAGGAGATGCGATGGATGAGCTGTGATGGAGGAGATGCTAATACGCTCAAGTGGTGATGAGCAGTACAGCAGCATTCGTTGCCTCTTGCTCCATATCAGGACCCACTCCATGCAGCTCCTTCCTCCTCCATGCCTGTTCACTTCTTACGAAATCCCAAAGGTAATGGAGGCTAAACGATAAAGGCAAATGCTATTATTCAAACAAAGGGATGGGTGAACAATGTATTTATTGTCCTGCGATAATTTTGTCTAACAGAAGGTCCCCCGGCACTTGAACCTACACCCCTTCTGGTCCTTCTGCACACTGCAGCAGTTCCCTCATGCTAACATGCCATCCAGTGGATAGTCCAGAGCAGATAGCTAAGGTCCATCTGCAGGCTGTCATGCTGTTTCAGAGCAGCCGGCCAAGCGGCTGAGAGGGAGGCTGGGAACGCGTGTCTGCTGGACACTGGATGGAGAGAAGCTGCGCGGATGCTGGAGCAACCAAGCTGCCCAGCTAGACCCCAAGACAAGCATACAGGTGAAGCCGGGGTGACCGCTTCATCCATCAGGTGCTTTACAACTCGGCAAAGACAAAGGGAACAGTATTCATTCCTCTTGCTAATGGATTATTTCATTCAGACATGTAATTACAGGGTAAACTAGAGATTTCTCCCTGCTCCAGCAACGGAGAACCCTGCCAGTGTCATTGCTCAGATCTGAATGTAGGAGGCACATGGTGACTGCACTCATTATTTAAAGCTATTTACTGTGCAGAACGCCCTTCCCCATAGCATCCTTTGGGGACTGTGTGTACCCCAAGTTAGCCGTCTAGCCATGAGCTCGTCCCTCACATTTCTGTCACTGGGTAATCTCTGTGCAGAAGAGACGGGGAGTCATGCATTTATCGCTTTAGACGTGAATGCAAACAACAGGGGTCCACCCAGCAGTGTCTTCGATGCTCTCCGCCTGCTGGGACCAACACTGCTACGAGCTGGCGGGCTGAGGTTACTCTGGGTCCTCAAAATTGGTCATGGTTTAGCAGCTCCTTGTTTATAAACACACCATGATGTTAGACTTCAACTCAACAAGAGAACTCAATTAGGCCCCTGCAGAAAACTTGTTTTTCTTTGGAGAACAATGATTACTTTTGTCTCCATGGGACTTTTTACCAAAGTTGGCTTATCATTTATGTATGAACGACACATAGCTTATTATGAAAAATATATGTTAGTATTAATTTATAATTTAACAAAAGTATAATTACTTCAAGTAGAAAGGATTAACCATTCCCAAATTCAATAGCAAATGTGTTTTTTTTGAAGAGTAATTTAAATCAGAATCCAATTACCAATCTTTCAAATCCTTCCCATAGGGTGACACACTTTTAATTATTTGGGAAATGGCAACACTACAGAGCACTTTGACTTTCCAGAGCAATTATGAATCAATTAAAACAAGATTTCCCAATGAATTTATGATGAATTAATGAGTCATCAAGGACTGTTAATGTTTGTCACCCATTACAATTTCTTAAACCATAATTAGGACAAGTTATGCTTAACTAGCATGGATTTTACCCGGCCAAGGCTGAATGCACGTAAGGATAACGTCGCAGGTGAGACATCTGAGGACAGTGTCCAGCAAACAGACACCCTCATCAACACATAAACATGCAAACCGAGACTACAAGTAAGATTGCCAGAGTAAACAGCCCCCATTACCCCTGTTTCTGACCTTCTGGAAGGAGTCAGTGTTCATCGATAAGTCAACTTATTAAGGTTCAGCACAGAAAAAGGATGGCCCACAGGCACGTGGGGGAGCATGGTGTTTCAGAATGTCTGTCAACACATTGATTGGAACAAAGCACAATGGAGAGGTCAGCTCGTTAGATTTCATTGAGCCATTGTATAGGGCGGTGTTTCCCGGTCCGGTCCTCAGGGACCCACACACAGTCCGCGATTTGCTCCCTCCCAGCTCCCTGCCAGGCAGTCAAGGAGCAAAAATGTGGATTTTATGGCAGAGATCTCAGAGGGAGCAAAAACATGGACTGGATTTGGAAACACCGGTATTGGGTATAGAGTGGCCTGTATTCAGACACAATGCTCTTCATTACTGAAGTTTTGGTGGTTTTGAGAGGGCGGGGCTGGGGGTGTCGCGGCCTCCCAGTGTTCCGGTAAGGAGTCAGAGCTCATTTGCATAGAGAGCTTACAGGTCCTACCTGTCCTTCCTTCTTCCTGCCAACCCTACCCCTAATTTGATGTTTGCTTGCATGCCATGTTGGGCTTGATCCCACCTGCTTTAAATAATTACTTTGAATAAATTTGTTCCTTGCCACTAAAACCCCACATCAAGTTCATCTGTTCTCCATCTCAACTGATGAACATCTCTCGGCTTGTGTCAGCACACACAGCCCCCCCACCCATCCATCCAAACATCCAAACTAGATGGGGGGGGGAGGAACACATTTTCTCAATAACAACTCTAGTCATGGGGGAGCGGGTGTTTGCTTCTGCCATCAGGCGGTGCACTGGGCTCAAAAGTATTATATTCCAGGACCAGACTGGCACCTCAGACGGTTCAGCCTGTAAATACTCACCATCTGACTCTCATTTATAGTGTAATTTTCATAAATAGATCATCTGGACACCATGATCCAGACAGACTTTAGGGAAATTGAAGTGAAAGGTTGCAAAAACCTCCACTGCAGTAGTCAGGCACCTGAGCTCTCTGTCCTCATTAAATGCAATAATGAAATTAGCATATTTATGTCAACTGGAGGAACAAGACAGAAACAATTTGCACCTGGCCAACAGTGAAACTTTGTGCTCCTGACTTACTTTCAATTCTGCAGCTTTTACCAGATGTTTATTTCAGAGAGTCATTAACAACCCCCCCCCCACCCGTTACTTGGGGAGGGGTGAAAAGGCGATTGTTCAGTATGCGAGGCCAGCGCGTTCCCAACCTAATTAAAACCCTCCTCATGTCGTTCGGGAAGGCTTCCTCCGCGTCCTGTGAGGCCTTTGCTCTCGGCATCTACGTCTCAGCTGAAAGAATCACGCAGTCATCGCCCTCCTCCCGGCCGGTGCAGCGGGGGGAGCCGGAAAAGCCAGCAGGGAAGGGGGGGCATGACTCTCCCCCGACTTTAACCTTCAGCAGGTTCTCACACGCCAGCAGGGCCGTCACAAACACACTGACAGACCAGCGTGCGTCGCGTCGATAGCCAGGGCTTGGGATGATTTAGCTGTTTGCTGCCAGACGCGTAACATCTCTCCAGTAGTCGAGGGGGGTCCTGTTCCACTGCTACACAAGAGCCCAGAAACTGCCGCATTGCCCAAGAGCAAGAGCTTTCAGTGTGCCAACACCTTTGCAGAAAAGAACATTGACAGCTGACATGAGATATCTGCTGCTGTCTATACTCCTTTATCCCTATAGCTTCGAAATGAACACCTCACCACAGAGAATTTACTTATGTGGCACACATGTTTGTCCAACAAGATGTACAAGTATGACTTGGGGTCAGAACTCAGGGTTATCCAGCGTGCAGATGGGATTAAGGGCCTTGCTCAAGGGCCGAACAGTGATATGATTACTCTGCAGGCCATGGCATTAAAACCCACCACCTTCCGGAAATGGGCATAGATTACTACCCTGCTGAGTTACTCAGCCCATTCGGAGACTTCTGGGTGCCAAGTGACGGTTTAGGCTCAGATACACGTACCGTGTCTCAATACTCTCAGGTATATGTACCGTGTCTCAATACTCTCAGGTATATGTACCGTGTCTCAATACTCTCAGGTATATGTACTGTGTCACAATACTAGATTGTCCCGTCACGCAGGAGGAAACGAAAGAGGGACAGATCAAATGCCTCCAACAATTCTGTGGTCAAGGTTCTATCTGCTCACCACAACAGCATCTTACCTCCACAGGGCCCCTCCTGTTTAGTGTAGACCAACAAAAGCGTAACCCCATTCCCTGTAATCCTTGCCTTTTAACTCTGACAAATGAGTTGGGATAATGTCCAGGGCCCCCAGGAATAGGCACTGGGTCGGCCCGCTCGCCACATGCATCTAAGGGTTGGCGGGGTGCCTTTGGAGATATCCGCCATCGGCAGGTGCCATGTGGGCCCTTGTCATCTCGCCATATGAGCTCTTTAAATTGCACTGGCTACCATTGAGGTTTCCGCAGGCTGTCCTGGACTCATACCTGGTGAGCCATTGGCCTAAACCAGCCCTGGTCACCACACAGTGCCTCTCTGGACCCCGTACTGTCCTCCCTTACTTTCATAATTCTACCTGGATGGGTAGTAAGTAGATGAAAAGAAAGCAGATTTAGCAATGATCTACATTGTCACACAAGAGGTTTGCTGTACTCATGAATAAAGCAACAACAACAGGTTTACTAGCTAGTGAAAATAATCAAGACAAGGAAGTTGTACTGAACTACTCATCACCAGTATACTGGAGAAAACGGGACGTGCACTGTGCTCACTGTAAGTGTAGAATTGAACTCTCTTGATATGTGCTCAGTATGAGTTGGGGTCTGGTTCTGTGCATTTGCAGGGTGGTTTAACCTGTTGCTGTCTTGTCTCTTCATTTCTGTCTGTTCCGCCAAGACTCATGTCAGCTCTGTCGTTATACCTATGCCAGGTTTGCAGCCTTAGTTAGCCAACGTCTTGTTTCTTATTTCATGCTTTTGTTAAGCCACCATCTTGGTTCTTGGTTTCAGTGTTTGGTTATCCGGAGTTTAGTTTCTAATCTAATGGTTTTGGGAATCTACCACCTTGTTTTGGTCTTGGTTAGTCAGAATTCCACTGCTGGAGTACTAAGTTGTTTTAGGTCCCTTTTAGTGTTGCTGATTCTGTATTACAGCCTGATTTCCTTGTTCCAAAACCCGGATGTTTGTCCCTGGTTTCCCCAGTGCTCCACATTCTCACACACCTTGTGTTGGAGGCACCTGCCCAGTCAGCAGGCCCCAGCCTAGACAGTCACCTGCTTCCGCAGTCTCAGTGAGCATCAGCCAGGAAGCCTGGACCTGTAGGCAGACAGTCCATTTCAGGATGCCCTC
>JAABNX020000021.1:10668062-10686509 GCA_015163995.2 Mormyrus lacerda
CGCTACCCAGCCCTAACCATAACCGCTACCCAGCCCTGACCTTAACCGCTACCCAGCCCTAACCATAACCGCTACCCTGCCCTGACCTTAACCGCTACCCAGCCCTAACCATAACCGCTACCCAGCCCTGACCTTAACCGCTACCCAGCCCTAACCATAACCGCTACCCAGCCCTGACCATAACCGCTACCCAGCCCTGACCATAACCGCTACCCAGCCCTAACCATAACCACAAGTAACCAAACAACACACAAGACTTTTGGAGTTTTTAGTTTTTTGATTGCAGTCACAGATTTTTTGAATTTCCCCATGTAGGGACTGAAAAATGCTCCTCACAACAATATTAAGTCGTTTGGTCCCCACAATGTAATACATACATAACACACACAATCTGATCAATGATGACGTCTCTGTCCTCCACCCTGGTTACTTCATTTATTTTTTTATCAACATATGAAAGTGACACTTTTTATTTAACGAAAAAGCTGACTAACTAAAAATCTAACTTTAGTACCTTGTGGGAATATCCCCATAAGGGTGGCTGTTTTGGGTTTACTATCCTTATGGGAATATTTTCCCCTAAAATGTTCCAATAAGGACATAAAAACACACAAAATATGCAAACACACAGATACAGGCATAACTTTATTTCTAGGAAGTAAAAATGTTGTCCTCGGAAGACAGCTAAACATGTCATACACACACATACTCTCTCACACACACAGTCACCTCTAACTGCTGTCAGTGTCCCCTGGGCACTTAGGACTGTTTCCACCCACACGCATCCTCAGTGCAAACATCCACACAAAATCAATACTTTTGTTTGGAAAATCACTTCACTCGCCCCAAACATTGAAACGAGAGAAGCAGCTGAGGCAACAGAGGACAGGACTTGAAGTTGTCTGATGACATACAGAAGATGGGGCTGATTGAGTTTGAGGGTTTCTAGCAGCTCTGAGCCAAGACTTTCTTTTCAGATCAGGATGATCTTGGCTAACAACCTTTAGGGGGGAGATTCGAGCTGTGGGATTAGCTGGTGAACAGGAGGCGGTAGTTAGCAGGAATACCCTTTGTTAAGGCCAAAGAGTATCCCAGCGTGCTCACTTGCTGTAATTCTGTTATTTTCTGACGAGCCCTGCCTGCAAACTACACTACAGTGAGAAGTCCGCCATTCATCGGCGCGACAGTCAAAGGCACGGTGTTCCAGACATCTGGGGCGATGGCCCCGAAGATAACACCTTGTGCTCCCACTCCAGTGCCAACAAGAGAGGGAGGTGGGTGGGTCAGCATCTCGGCCCTTTCAAAGCAAGCACTGAAAAGCACAAATAAAGAAGGCCGCCTGTTTGTTCTCTGGCTCTCTCGTCCACTCTGGGGGAGAGCTCCAGGCCGCTCTTTATTTCCTGCTGCCGATTGAGATGTGAGGCCCAGCTCTGGACAGTCGGGGCTGCTGCTTGAAGGCCCTTCCGGAGATCGACAAGAGTAGCCAGGGGAGGAGCGGGTCAGCGTTCGTTAGTGAAGCCAGAGCGCACATCGCAGAGGCAGCATTTCCTGTCCGGATGAAAGGTATCATTACCAAGGTTTTCCGAACGGCAGCCAAAAGTCAGTCTTTTAGTGTCAACACTTATCACCGGTTTTGGTTGATGGGAGCGGGAAGCGCATTTTAATGTGTGTTGATAAAGCAGAAATCTGAGTGGCCTAAATATCATTAACAAAATGTGGAGGGCGGAGGTTAGAAAAATGCCGCTTTTACGAGCCCAGCTCTCAGTGCTGCCCCAAAGCGCTCACTGCATATCGAATTTCCAGGAGACCTTCAACAGGTGTTTGTGTGAATACTGAGCATTACCCTCTGAGGTCCTTTGAAGCCCTAAGGACGCTGTCATTCGAAGAAGAAGTCGTAGATACAGTGATACAGCAAAGCAAGCCGTGGGTCTGGCAGAGTGTGGGAACTCTCGCAGCATCATATTACCTCAGGCTGAGAACGATGATTAGAATGTCATCACGGCAGCTGGGGATAAGTGGATCGGTATGGTCATGGGGGGAGCCTGTAGCCCCCCATGGTTTACCTGTGAGGATGGCTGCTCTGTTTGCCACAGTGACACGCATCGGTGTCAGCGAATCATATCATAGCAACATGAAAACAGCATTATGAAAACGCATCGTTCGGAAAAGGGCTGCACGACTCAAAGTGGGCTCGGCTGTCACTGGGAGCGAGAACAAAAGCGCAGGAATGGTGATGAGCGGCCATCCTGCCCACAGGAGTGTTTCGGTAATGAGACCTCGGAGGTGAGGCCCTTCTGGCCTGGGAGAGGACAAGCTGTCCAGTGTGTAGGAGGCACTGTGTTGGCCCAGACTTATGGTCTTATTCCCAGATTTGCCATATGGATTCAGTGCATTTTTTTTATCAGTGTGTAACTCAAAAGTTCAGCCTTTAGTTTGCTGTTGTTAGGTGATTTTTATAGGATTATTGTGTCAGCTTACACGTAAGCATTATGGATTTATTGCACAGGTTATAGGGTTATATATTTAGTGTGCAGGTTCTGTAAGTGTCTACCAGAAAAATCAATATATATGTAAAAGTGCAGTGGCCATACTTCTGCTGCTACTGTCCAGCCACCTGCCCATCAAATATGCCCTGCAGTTTCATAAACATTTTATCACAAGGCAAAATGACCTCTAAGTTATAAAAAACATACCTTCCACATTTAAACTCAGAACACATAAAACTCTTTTTGCTGTCTTTTTTAAAAAGGATTTGGATGTGTTTTGAATGTTTTCCTCCATTTCGTCATATTTGGCCCCTGGGGACAGGGCTTGGGGAGGCAAAAATAATCAGGTACGCTGCCCCCAGAGGGCCATTCTGGCACAACATGAATGGAAACTGACCGGCACGGCTTTTAACTGTACCCTTCTGTGCTATTTTATATTTTTTCTTTATATTGTGCACCAATCCTTTTTAAACCTGTTTGTTGATGGCTGCAGCCACAGGGTTTGTTTGACACCTTCTGTGAGACGTCTGACTTTATTAGCCATGCCAACATGAAGGCTATAAGGAAAGCGACTGAGACTCACGTATGGAGAGCAGGCCTCTGCCTTGCCAGGCCCAAGGCTCTCAGCATCTGCTGTACCCACCAGTGACTGGGAGGTGATACGTATGCCGTCAGCTGCATCCCTTCATCTCAGCCACATTTCCTTCCTTCCCCCTGCCACTTTTGTCATGGTGTTATTGTTGTTATTATGTTTTGACAGGCGATGTCATTTCGATAATGGCCCGTCCGACAACAACGTCAATCTGAAACGTCAGCGGTACATCAGAAGTGCGTATGTGCGTATGTCAGTGTATGTCTGTGACTGTATGTGTCTTATGGTCATTTGTGCATATTGTCTTGCCCCCTTATTGGGGGCTTTCTGGTGTCCGATCAGCCTCAGACACCCCAGGTCACCCGAGCACATGAGAAGCCAGCCTGGGCTCACATTTTGAAGCGCATTGAATGGTAAATAAGCTTCAGATGGAATCACTTGTGTGCAATGCCTTTACTGAATTTCACCAGTAAATGGGTGGGTTTGGGGTGGGGGGGGGGGTTTGCTGGTGTGTTAGGTCAAATACCTGATACACATTATGTGAACGATTCAGTGTCTCATGACTGCAAAATGAGAGTGAGAGAGTACAGTAATAATATAGAACTTCACGTTAAGGGTTTTCATGCTTGTCACGAATCTTGTACTCGTTTTACAAGAAATGGCTGTGCGTTCACCTCCTGCTGAGAATTTTATATAGTCACCCTTCTCCCCCACACCTTTCTGAAACTCCATGACTTTTAAAGTCCCTGGAGACCTCCAAGATGAGCTTGTGATTCTCTCGTCACCCTCCAACACTGTGTATCTCTCAGCTGTATACCCCAATATCGGCCACCCTCAGCTGTCAGTTACACATTGTAGGAAGTGTCACCCTGCAGGGCTCCAGGCGCAGTTGCATCATCGCTTCAGGCAGCATTTACACAGAATCCATACTGAAAAAGTGAATTCTTTGTAAGCCAAGCAACTAGTTTGAATCTTCTCAAAATAAGCCAACATATACAGGTAGTCCCAGGTTACAAATGAAACCTGTTGCCTAAGTCTGTTTTTGGTCAAATTTGTAAGTCAGGACAGGCACATGAGGTTCTTATTTAGCGTCAGTTAATCAAATGTTTATCTTGGTATATACAGAGGTACCTTGGAACACAAACTTAGTTTGTTCAAAAAGGCTGGTTGAGTTGCAATTTGGTTGAGGTCCAGGCCGATTATCCCCATAATAAATAATGTAAATCAATTTTATCCCCCAAATCTACCTACACGTTTTAGCAGGTCTGTTTTGTTTTGTTGTGTTTCGAGTTTTCGGTCAAGTTGCTGCTAGATTTTTCCTTGATCAACTCGTTCAAGGTCTGCACTGGTCGAGTTGAATGCATCTCAACCCAGACAAGCTTTAGCAGGACTGGACAACTTCCAAGGTTATACTGTACTAAATAGTTCATCTTTTATGCATATAAACACTTAAAATCCACTTGAAATTACACAAAAACATCTTAAACCTCTTAAACATCTTAAACACAATACATTATAGTAATACAGTAATAATAAAAATGTAACGTTCAGGTCAGGGAAGTGGCGAAGGAGGCCGTGATCGGAGCAAAAAGGGGTTTATTCACTCCAAAATAAGGGCTAACAGGAAACAGTAACGAGACTAGAATGACGGATCTGGGGATACGGACTCAGACTCAAATACACAGGACAAGCCAAAAATAGCAGGAAGCAGGTGATCACAATCAGGAATTAACACGATTAACGAGGGGGATGTGGTACACAGGAGGATCGAACGAGCAGGTCATGACAAAAAGCAACTTCATACATAACGGTACTGTCCCTCGAGTGGACAAACCGCTGAAGCTGCGCAGTGTTTTCACCAGCGTCACAAAGGAGCATGTGTGTTCATTATTACAAAACAATGCATTTACCCAGACTTTTTTATATATTAGGCGTTACGGCAGTTTGTTCGTAAGTACAAGTTGTTCTAAGTCGAAAGTTCTTTATAACCTGGGGTCTGCCTGTATAAGTACTTTTGCATCGTTCATGGGATATATCTGATCACCACATCACATATGATACTGTTGATAACACAAAATCATCACAGAGGGAGTCACCCAGTATCCCTGAGAGCAATTTGATAATTGTTTTAGAGCAGTAATAGGCAGGAATGAGGGAGGACGTGCAATTGGCCCCAATTACATGCCTTGTTTGACAAAGTAGAAACTAAATTGTGCTCATTTTCAAAAGAACAAACTGAATTTGGAGATCTACTGAATACACCTCTATGTTTACCTGGAGGGGCCTGAAAAATATTCTGTTTGTATTTGATGAAATCATAGAATATTTCATGCAAAAACCAGCTAATATGACAATATTCTGCCATGTTTGACCCACTTTGATGTTTCAGGTCAGTTTGACCAACTTCAGGCATTAAACTTGACACCATTACCATGTTTTTTAGTAAGATCAAATACCTCACTTTCATTTTAGGAGTGCTCAGAATTGCCGTGATTTACAATACCTGTGCATTATTAGAGTACAAAATGCTGTGGATAAGAAGTTCTAAAGCATCCAAAATAAGTCTGTAATGACCCTATGCTGTTGTTTCTATTTTGCATTTTGAGTAGTGGTAATCGCAGTTCTATAAATATCTGAGTGTCTAAAAAGAATGTTCCGGAGCTTTGTCCTCATCATTTTCGCCCTGGCATATGGTTCGGAGAGACACTCAGAAATGAGTTACAGACGATGTACAGTCAATGAAGTGTTATTCTGGGTGCTGATACTGACAAAACGAAGGAGCCTTCATGTGCTCAGAATGTTTCATCAGCACAAGACACTGACAATTCTGACAGTGAGTCTCTGCTCTGATGGTGATTCACTGGATATGGTGAGTCTGCCTCCACTGTGCCTGCATCGGACGAAGACAATGGGACGACACCGGCACACAGGGATATGGTGACATGAGGATGGAAAAACAGAATGATCTGTGTCACCATAAGCAGGCCAAGGCAGCTTGTTAGCTTCCAGTGAAATCAAGATGCTATCGGGGCCAACAAGATTTGCAGCTACTCAGAATCATAACACCCAATTCAACATTTGAAGTTTCATACCTCAAACATGAAATAACATCACACTGGGCATTGCCAAAAAGGTGGGGGGAGGGTTTGCAGGTGGTTCAGTCACCTGATCACTCTGACTTACATGCAATCATACGGTTGATAAAATTAGCTGGAGTCCACAAATCACTGGGCACCAGCTGCTTGTCTATAGAATGCAAATGGAAGGGCGATTTTTCACACAGACATGACACTGCAATCATTTCACATTATTTTTACGATGATTCATTGTGATCACTGTGTCACAACAGAGCCCCTTAAACGTGGTCGGGCCCATCCTACACTGTCATGGACAGTGCTGGGCTGCTCACCCTTACAGTTGGCAGAAGCCTAATCCCACTCCTACGGCGCTGTTCTGTGACCCACCAGCCGACACCAGACTAACCAGGAAGTTGGCTTCCTAATCTGGGCAGCCTGTGTCGCGCATATGTATGTATTTACTGGAGGACCATCTCAAGGATCGTTTAAATCTGAAGCAAAAGGGCCAGGTGATGGCAGCATGACAGGAGGCTGCTCCCTCACGCATGACCGATCCGGAGGTCGGCCAGCTTGCCTGGGAGCAGAACAGAAGCGAAAAAGCCGAAACCAGGTACTGAGCATGTGCAGATGTGGTGATGCCGTGTGGCGACGCCAACTTGCTCCGAACACCGGTGCTGCTCTACTGTACTTCCCCAGTAATGATGAGAATGTCCTCAGTAGGGGCGCAGTGTACAGAGATGAATCAAGGAGCCACAAATCACCTCTGGATGAAGCTTCCACAAAGAGAGCAACAAACAACCTTGATGAGGTGACCTCAGTGTGCAGTCCTCAGCTTGTAAGTGCCTACTGGTAACTAACTGGTGGATATAGACACCAGCAAAAAAAATGTGCAGTATGTCAAACTTCTTATCCCCCCACCGTCACAGAAAGACCGAGAAGCGCAGAAATGACACAAAGAGACGGAGAACATGTACAAACATTCACATTCTGTGTGGAGTGTAAAACAAGGAGAATGTGGAAAGGGGTCTAGTGTCAAAGGAGATGAAGCAAATGTGTTCAGTTACCACGACTGGTACTTAACACTAATGCTTAAGGTGGCAGCATACTTCAAACAAATTCACAGGAATCGACATTATTTCAGCAATTCAGCGTCATATGAGCCATAGTCACTGCAGGGATCACTATTTCAGCACAGTGCAGCCCCCAAGTTTGCAGTGGGCAGTGCAGCCCCCAAGGCAAACTTGTTTGTTCTGATCCCACCCACTGTACATGTTTGGCTGACATATACTCAGTGACAATAAAAGTTAAGCACCCAGAAGTAATGGTCCGATTTGAATGTAATTTGGTACACATGCAGACCACCGATGGGTATGTAAATTATTTGATTAGCAAGAAGCTGGCATGTCCAGTCACCAGATGCAGAGGATGCCTCCTCGACACATTACACTGCATTACCATTACATATACCATTATATATACTTGATGGAGTTTGATAGGGCCACATTGTGGGTTTGCATGAGGTTAGGTGGTTGTATCAATTGCTTGGCATGTGGGGTATGCCGTTGCCACAGTCGCCCTATGTTGGAACCAATGGGCATGTGAGGGCACCCACACACATTGTGAAGGTTGTGGTCCCCCAAGACAGACCACACCAAGGAAGAATCATCGTATTATGTTGCAAGCATTACAGCACCCCATGACATCTGTGCCTGCCATTCGGATACAGGTATTGGACTCTCTACAACATCCCGCACTGTGTCTCGACGACTGGGTTCATCATCCTATGTGTAGGCCACCGTTAACACCAGCATAGAGATGGCTGCATTTGGAGTCGTGCATAACCAGGAGGCATGGACTGATGACAAGTGGCATCGTACCATGTTTAATGAAGAACCTCAGTTCTACTTTACCACAGATGACCGTTGTGTGTGTGCATAGTAGCGTCGAGAGGAGAGGACCAATCCTGCCAATTTTGTGGAGAGACACACTGGTGTTACTCCTGGCATTATGGTGTAGGGAGCCATAGGGTATTTGCTAGGGTAGTCTTGCTAGTGATTCGGGGGACCCTGACGGCACAGTGCTGTGTCAGTGACATCCTGCACCCGCATGTCTTACCCCTCCTGAGGCAGCACCCCGGTACAGTCTTTCAACAAGACAACACTCGTCCACACTCAGCACGTATGTCTATGGACTGCCTGTATCATGTTAAGGTCCTTTCATGGCCAACCAGGTCTCCCCATCTTTACCCAATTGAACGTGTGTGGAATCAACTCAGACATCAACTCAGTGCCAATCTGCGGGATCTCAAAATCCAGTTACAACAGCTGTGGGCCGACTTTCCACAGGACAGGATACAACGGCTATATAACTCCCTTCCGCACCGTATCACCGCATGTATCGAGGCCAGGGGCCGGGCACACCCTACTGACAATGGACCAGTAGTGTGCCCATACTCCCAACTGTTGTCTGTTTGATCTGATATTATAATCATTGCAATACAATCACATGACCTTTCACCACATGCAGATTCATTTCACTTTTGTGTCATTGAGTGTAAATGTGACACTGCGGGGTTGATCAGTAGGACTAATTATGCAGTTACTGGAATGCTTTGCACCACACCATGCATATCTGTAATTAATGTAAATAATGTTCATTTGTGTATTTATATTAATAGTAAATGTTGTAATTGTGTTACCTTGGGATTGAGGCAAGTCTGTGATGAGGGACTATAGGAGGCTAGTAGGCTCACAGAACTAGGCCTCTTGAATGGTGACATTGAGGTCCCACAAAACTGGGCCCAGGAAACAGGTAGGTGGCAGGAACGGGTCCTCTTTCATCATGGGGGGGGTCGAACTGTCAAGATTGGGCATCAGCATAGGGCTTCTCCCCAGGGATGCAGGACACCGTACCCCCACCAAGCAAGCCTGAGGCAACAGTGGCAAGGAAAAACTCCCTCTAGTAGGAAAAAACCTTAAGAGGAACCTAGACTTGGAAGGGGACCCCATCCTCCTCTGGGCGAATGGGGTGCATGAAAATGTATTCACATTGACATTAGTTCAAAAGTTCAAGTCCATATATTTTAAAGTCCTAGTTGGTTCCAGATAATGGTCTCCAAGGAGTCCAGATGAGGGTTCAGGCAGTGAAGTGTCAGCTTGGGATCAGCTCAGAAAAGAGAAGAAAGAGAAGAGATTTAGTACCCTAGCCCAAACCTCCAGCAGTACTAAAGTAACTATGGCAGCCTGACTAAAAGGGAGACTTGGTAGGAAGCACAGACATGAGGGTTTGCAGGGGTCTTGGTACCAAGTCAAACTACCATCAACAGCTTAAGCGATCAGTGAGAGTGACAGGATGACAGCACCAATCCCCCTTTCACCTTTAATCTCAAATGACCATGAACCCCCAGTTCTCACATTCACCTTAAGACAAAGAGATTTTAGTATCCAAAAGACTGACTAAAGAGGTAAGTTTTAAGCCTTGACGTAAAAGCAGAAATTATTTCTGAATTCCGAATGCTAATATGAAGTTTATTCCATAACTGTGGTGGTTTATGAGCAAATGCTCTCCTCCAAAAGTAGCGTTCTTTATTCTGGGTATTAATAGAAGACTTGCATCTTCTGATCGAAGTGTATGAGTCGGAATGTAATTGCAAATGAGGTCACTCACATACTGCGGTGCTAGGCCATTTAGAGCTTTGGAAGTTAAGAGTAGTATTTTGTAATCAACACTAAATTTAACTGGCAGCCAGTGTAGTGAAGATAAAATTGGGGTGACATAGTCATATTTTTTAGTTTTAGATTTTTTTTTTTATCACGGCGATCGGTGAGTCACTGGATTTAGCGGCTTAGGAACAGCTGATCAGTTCCAGTTGAACAACCCCTACTCCACCGGTCAGTGAACCACGTCTGTCTCCACCCCCTCAATATAATAGCGATCCGGGAAGTTGTTGTTCGTTCCTGTCTCAATGTTTCCTGATTTTCAGCCTGCAAATTTCAGCCTTCCCTTCGGATCGTAAGGTGGCTTACATAATAACTCTATTATCCGGTCCCGCTCAAGAATGGGCAACCGCTGTGTGGGAAGCTGGGGCGTCTTTTTGCGCCTGTTTTTCCGATTTCACTGCTCAAATGAGGTGGGTATTTGACCGATCAACCCACAGCAGAGAAGCAGCCCGTGAATTGCTCTGGCTTATACAAGGCGATTGCTCCATTTCTGATTTTGCCAAATCTTTTCAGACTGGCTGGAATCGGCAGGCTCAGTACGATACCTTTTAGAATGGGCTTTCTGAGGGAATAAAGAATGAATTATCCACCAGAGAGTTGCCCACTACCTTCGAGGAATTAGTCAATGTCACTGTTTGAGTGGAGAATTGCCTCTGTCAACACCAACAGGAACATGACAGAGGGTCTGCCTTTCGAGAGTCTTTGACTTAGATGGAAGGCAGTCTGTACTACCTCCAGTTGAACCTATGCAGGTGGGCTGTATCCGGTTATCCCCCACCAAACGGCAATGTCAACAGGCTACCAACGCGTGTTTGTACTGTGGACAGTTGGGACATTACATCAGGAATTGTCCAGTAAAAGGACACACCCACCAGTGAGGAGGAGAGCACTGGTGGGTGTAGCCCTAATTTTCCCCTCCTCAATTCGGAGGACCCTTCTGCCAATGCTACTATCTTATGGAGATATCCAGCAGCCTTTAGCCATCCCCATCAACTCAGGAGCTAATGTCAGTTTCATGGACATCAAGCTGGTCAACCAGTAGGGAATGCCCACCGCACCCATGCAGACACATGATGCCTACGCTCTGGATGGGCGTCGTATGTCCATCATCTACCATGCTACATTTCTGGTGAGACTCACTGTAGAGGGAGATCATGTGGAAGAGATGTTTTTTTTTGTCATTGACTCTCCTCAAGCACATATAGTGTTGGGCCACTCTTAGCACGTTAAACATAACCCCCACCTAGATTGAAAGATGGGTTCAGTCATGGGTTTGCTATGCCTAGTGTCTCCACACAGCTCTCCCATCAGTTGTTCCAGAGGAGAGGGAGGAGTTTCCTGACTTGTCTGCAGTTCCTGCAGACTACCTGGATTTAAAACAGGTATTCAGTAAGTCCCGGGCTTCCTCTCTTCCTCCACATCGTCCTTTCGATTGCGCCATAGACTTCCTACCTGGCACTTTGCTACCTAGGGGTCGTCTGTACTCCCTGTCTGTCCCTGAAAGAAAGTCTATGGAGAACTATATCAGCAGTGCTTTAGCATCAAGAATAATTTGACCATCATCATGTCCAGCAGGTGCTGGTTTCTTTATTGGGGAGAAGAATGATGGGTCCATGCGGCCATGTATTGATTATTGTGGCCTGAACCAGATCAGGGTCAAGAACCGCTACCCTCTACCCCTGTTGTCTTCGGTCCTTAATTTACTCCAGGGGGCTAGGTGGTTCAATAAACTAGACTTGCGTAGCGCCTGGTTAGAATCCAGGAGGGGGATGAGTGGAAGACTGCTTTTAATATGCCCTCTGGTCATTATGAGTACCTGGTTATGCCTTTTGGGTTAACTAATGCACCGGCCATATTCCAAGGACTGATAAACAACATCCTTCAGGACCTGTTGGACAAGTTCGTCTTCATATACCTAGATGACATTCTGTTTGTTTCTCATTCCAAACAGGATCATGTCCTGCATGTTTCTGAGGTGTTCCAACGACTGCTAGTTAATAAGTTGTATGTCAAGGTGGAGAAATGCGAGTTTCACCGACAGTCAATATTGTTCCATGGGTTCATTCCCGGGTAGGGGTCGGACTGGATGGAGCCAGAGAACCAAAGAAGATCCGACTGTTGCGGAGTGGCCCTAACCTCGGAATCGGAGGGAGGTACAGTGTTTCTTGGGTTTTGCACACTTTTACCGGCGTTTTATTCAGGATCTGCAGTGATCATCCTAAATTCCAGGGTGAATTCAGTGGCCAGCTGGCTCCCCTGCTGGAAATCAAGGAGGCAGTCCCCCAGGCTTCAGCCAACAGCGGGATGCTCAAAAGTGGCCACCATATCCAGAGCTGAGCCCTTTTCCGTCCACAGTGAGGTGGCCCAATCCTGGGCTCGACCAGTTAGTAGGGCGATAAAGTGGGAACAACACCAAATGATTGTCTATATACAGACTACACTACATAAGGAATGGTACAGTACTGAAGGGGGTTGGCATCGTACCACTCATGGATCACAATCTGTATGGCCCCTGCAGAGCATGGGGGAGATGATGTAAGGGAGTGTTTGCCATGACCCCCTGCTGTAGCTGCCCGAGAAGAGCAATAAGCTGATCTATGTGGGCACGAGTCTCCTGCAGCTGGGCTTGGACCTCTGTCAGATCCATATCATCAGTGAAGTATTCTGTCACAGAACTCTTGCAAAGGCACAAAGTGCAAGATCCCTTGTGCTTTATTGAACAATGGGGCAAACACTGGCACATCAGGGCTAGACAATTGACAAGAAAGATTTGCTTAGCAAGTCACATTAGAATCAACAATTCCTGGTACCGGGTATGAGCTGCGGAGTTTTTTTAAGCAGTTACTCACAGGAGCAGCTGATTCCTGCCCATCAGCTGGTCAGCTTCTAGGGTGAACGTTACAGGAGACATATGCAGTATTACAAAGATTTGAGTGAATACATTTATCATTACAAAACAAACAGTATGACACACTTTACTCTAGTTTCACCTTTGTTGTCATGTTTTATTTAGTCAAGACCACAAGTAACCAAAACATTACATTTAATTAAATATAAAATGAATTCAAGAGCACAAAATAGCAAATTGAGAGCACAAAAAACTAATCACAGGCACATTTTAGGGATTACGTGAGCTTGATTTAGTATTTCATGAGAACACTAAACTGCGCACAATATTTCATACATCACACTTACAAAAAAAATAAATAAATAACTGTTCCCTGGCCCCTCCCAGGCTTTGTCTATGCCAGCGATATCAATCTCAGTCACTGAAAGAGCCATACTAGAAACCACCAATAAATTCACAGGCTGACCGAACCGTATTTAATAATACATTTAGTTCACAAAGCACTTTCTGTCATGACCTGCGCGTCCGATCCTCGTGTATGCCACGCCCCCCGATCAACCACGTGTGCTCCCCTGATTGTGCCCAGCTGTTTTCCATCAGTCTGATATGTTCTGTGTATTCAGTCTGCGTCCATTTCCCCCAGATCAATCATTGATGTTAGTTTGTCGCTGTTCTATATGTTCCTGGTTCCCCAAAATAAACCCCGTTTTCTCGATACTCCGTCTGCCTGCTCCTGCTTACCCGGACGCGATCGTAACACTTTCCATTAGAATAGAATCTCAAAGTGCTAATAAGATAAACGAAAAAACACAAAACATACCGAATATGTAAAAAAAAATAATTAAATCGGATGGTGGTTCCAAGCGACTAGAAGGTGAATGAACAATACATCTGCTTGGTTGGTCCTGCCTCCTCTAGTTGTTTGGATCCAATCCGATTGGTTATCTCTCTGAACCAGTCATGTTTTGTTCTGCCCGCAGAACATTTTTGTGTAAGTAAAACTCCAATGAGCTTCCTAAATGCGTTTGTATTTGTAGTTCTAGTAATGAATTATTTCAAAACAAATTCAGTTTTCCGTGCTGTACCAAAAATTGAATTTAACTGTGAACTCAAAACTGAGGGTTGTTCCAAACTGTAAATTTTGTGTGCCATTATAGCCCTAATCCTGAGCCATTTTAACAAGGTATCAAAATCATTTTTCAAGGCGTAAATAATTGCACTGCGGGCCAGATGTTGCCTGCAGGCCTTGAGTTTGACGTGCACTATATGGACAAAAGTACTGGGACATATCTCTGAATCACTTGATGCAGGTTTTTCATTCAGACCCATTGCCACAGGTGTATAAAGACAAGCATTTAGTCATGCAGTCAGGTTTACAAATATTTGTGAAAGAATATTTTAAAAGAAATTTGGAAAAGATTGGTGAATTTAAGTGAGCTACTGTCATAGGATGCTACCTTTGCAATAACATTATTTGTGAAATTTCTTCCTTGCTGAATATTCCACTGTCAGATGTAAGTGGTAATGCAAAGTGGAAGCATTTAAGAACAATAGAAACTCAGCCACGAAGTGGGCTTGCAGAGTGCTGAGGTGCATAGTACGTAAAAGTCGCCAAAGCTTTGTTGACTCAATAACTGCAGGCTTCCAAACTTCCTCTGGCATTATCCCCAGCACAAAAACACCAGGAGCAACATGAAACTGGCTTTCATGGCCAGGAATCTGCATACAAGCCTCACGTCACCAAGTGCAATGCCAAGCATCAGATGGAGTGATATAAAGTACGCTGCCACTGGACTCTGGAGCAGTAGGAACATCCTGTGGAGTGACGAATTATCTCTTTCAGGCAGTCTGATGGACAAGTCAGAGTGTGCAGATGCCAGGAGAATGTTAGCTGCCTGACTATATTTTGCCAACTGTAAAGTTTGGTGTTGGAGGGATAATGCTACAGTATAGGGTTGTGTCAAGGCAAGGAGGCGAGAGCAGCCGGACTGACGGGTGAAAAAGGGGTTTATTAAGTCGAACAGACACGGACAAGTACTCACACCATTCATGGACGATGACAGATCTGGGGGAAACTGACCGAGACGCAGACTAAATACACGAGACAAGCTGAGTTTAACGAGCAACAGGTGAGAACAATCAGGCAACATGAGGTAACAAGGTGGGCATGACACACAGGAGGATCAGACGGAGCTGGGTGTGACTGGGGGGGGGGGGGGGGGGGGGGGGGGGGGTGACATAACCCCCCCCCCCCCCCCCCCAAAGGTGTGCACACCGGGCACGCCCGAGGGGAGGCAACGGACAAAACGAGGAAACAGGACCTGGAAAACAAAGCAAAACCATTAACGGGGAACAGGAAACAGGACAGAAACACAAAACAGGCACAAGGGCAAAAGCCATGACCAAGGATGGGGAACACGGACAGACAGACCACGAAAGGAGACACCGGGGAACACAGGCAGGTGGAACAAAAGGACCAGGAGTGAATGCAGGCGACACCGAGGGACGAGGAGCAAAGACCGGACGGACAAATGGACCAGGAGGGAACTGAGGTGGGATAAGGGGAGCCCGAGAGAACCCAGGCGGGTGAGGAAAAGCAGCCGGAGGGGGGCAGGAGCAGGAGGGAACCACGAAGGGGGCAAGGAGACAGACAGAGGGAAGGAGGAGGAAGCAGGAGGGAACACCGGCACAGGCAGGCAGGAGGGGGAATCCGCCACAGGCGAAGGCGCGGCAGAAGCCGGCGTAGGCACCGTCCGACGCCCAGCCTAAGCAGGGAGGCCAGGAGGCGGCCGACGAGGCATCGACGGAGGGACCGCAGGTGGGTGACGCGGCACCGGAAAGGGACGAGAAGGCGACAGCTGAGTTGGCATCGCAGGACCTAAAGGCAGCCACCGAGCCACGGCCAAGGGATGAGCAGGCGAGTCAAGGGGCAGGGCGGGCGGGACCCGACCTCTGCGAAGGTATCCCCTGCCCTTACAGGACACCGACAGGTGGGGTTTAGGCCGGGCTCCCCCACGCTGGGGTGATGGTGGAGGAGTCCTTCCTCCACCTGAGTCTCTGGGGCCCAGTAAGAAGATACCCGAGGGGTCTCATTTGAGCTGCTCCTTCTCCTCCACCAAGGGAGAAGGAGCGATGGTGAGGTAGTCCGGGACCTCCTCGGGGACAGGGGCCATTGGCCCTGTGGCAGGAACGGGAGCTGGCGAGACGGGCAGGACACGTGGAGCAGCTGGTGCTGGGACAGGCAGGACGGGTGAGCTGGGCTGGACAGGCGAGACGGGAAGTAACAAAAGTATTGGGCCAAAAATCTATTTTGTATCCAAGTACTTTTTCAATGATCCATTTTATTCTAAACCATTAACAGATATGCAATTTATTTGAAAAGTAAAACCTTAATGATGCAATTATAGAGTAGCTAATGTCCAGCTGGCATTAACATTCAGATAAAATTGCAATTCTATATTAATTCTGGTAAAATTATGTCTAAATAAGAGAATGGGGAAAAAGAAGGTCACACTTAGATACTCAAATGCCTTACAGGTGTTAAATAAATACAAGACAAATAACAAACTAGAGAAATTGAATTAAGCTGGAGAGGAAATAAAATCCAAAGGCTCTACTTATCAAGAAAGTCATTTAAAGTGTTTGAAAATGTCCCATTCTCATAAGATCAAAGGAAGCAGACAGAGGCTATTTAGAGTGTCGCTGGAATTGGTTTTCCATGCAGCCCTGCACAAGAAGATACTGTAGCCTGCATCTGTGGCTTATTTGTATGAATATGAAGAGTGAGAGCAACTAGCTGCTTTTTGTTTTACTCAGATCTTGACAGAGTGAGAGAGTGAGAGTGGCTAGCTGTTTTTAGTTTTTACTCCAATCCTGTCAGAGTAAGAGTGAGAGTGACTAATTGCTTTTAGCTTTTACTCAGATCCTAAAAGAGTGAGAGAGAGTGGCCGATTTTAGTTTGCACTCTGACTCTGACAGAGTGAAAGAGAGTTAGAGTGACTAACTTTTTGTTTTCACCCAGATCGTGACAGAGTGAGAAAGAGTGAGAGCGACTAGCTGCTTTTAGCTTGCACTCCCACCCCGGCAGAGAGTGAGCGCGGCTAGCTGCTTTTAGCCTGCAGTCCCACCCCGGCAGAGAGTGAGCGCGGCTAGCTGTCAGAACTGCACATAGCTCGATGCCATGGATAAACTACACTTGCTCATTCATGCTCAGAGGAATTAGCTTGGCAGGCAGTTATGATGCGATGTCCCTATTGGGAAGCCGCCATGCAGCGGTAGGGGGTGATTAGCCGCACACAGGCCAACCATAACCGTGGGTCCCTCACTGTAAGCCTTTGAGGAGAGACCATGATGCATCAGCCCCAGTCAGGGAGTCGACAGTCTTCCCTTGAGTGACTTAAGACTCATGTGTAAAAATATTTTCTTTGAAAAAAATAATTGAAAGTTCTTTGCAAGGGAGGCATGGTGTTGCATTGGTTATCACAATTGCTTCACATCACTGGGCCTGGGATTTGTGTCTTCTCCATGGTTTGCATGTTGTCTCTGTTGGGTTTCCTGCAGGTACTATGGTCTCCCCCCACAGTCCAAAAAACATACTAAGCTGTGCTGGACGTATCAAATTGTCTGTAGGGGTGAATGGTGTGTGAATGTGCCCTGTGATGATTTGTGCCCCCATCCTGGGTTATTCCCTGCCTTGTGCTCCAGAGCCCCGCAACCCTGAACAGGCCAATTGTGTAAAGACGATGGATGTACGGTTGATTTGACACAACAGTTGCACGGCAGGGAGATGTTCATTCTTTTATACATCCATCCATCCATCCATCCATCCATCCATCCATCCATCCATCCTTTTCCATAGCCACTTTTCCTGTACAGCTTTGGTATGTTATTCAGTTTTCATTAATAAATGCCCCCTCTTTGCATGATTCATGGTCCCTTTGTATGTCAGTCTGTCGAAAGGCTGAAATCTGCAGGGGATGAAAATGGGCGTCCTGTCAGCCTCTGACCTCTACCTGCCCCCCTGACTGAGAAGACCGCCATAGAGCAAGGGGCCACTGTGATTAACACAATATGTTCTAATCTACAAACAGAAACGTGAAGGAAATGCTGCTTTGTGTGCCCTGCCGGTTTGTTAATTCTGCAAGGGCATATATGCCATACCCTCACATTTACTCTCATTAACTGTCATTAAGTGCTATTACCTAGTGCTTTTATCCATCCTTTTTCTAACTGCATATCTAGGTAAGGGGTGGGAACCTCGAGACTGTTTGCTGAACTACATATCTGTGGACTGCAGGAAGACACGTTTTTATTATTATTCTTATTATTATCATTATTATTATTATTATTATTCCCTGTGACCGTGTGATGGGAGAAAGATGGATGGATGGATGGATGGATGGATGGATGGATCCTTTCAATCCTGCACTATGTATAGGATCCATGGTAGTGTTTACCAAAGCCGTCCGATCAATATGTACTTCTTATAATTTGAATAAATGAGTATTACCTAATTTATGCTGTGTTTAAATTACAGGCTGATCTTGAATTAATAATGCCTGTCTAATCTTATACTGGGCTTATTTGTGCATGCAGATCGAATGCGGATCGGGATTCTGTTTTTTAAAATGTGCGGCAATTGTTTGTCGCTTACAATGTTAACAATAGAAGATGAAGAGTTGTCCTAATATTGCATCATCATAAAGACCAGCATTAGTCTAACCCC
>JAABNX020000021.1:10697238-10709838 GCA_015163995.2 Mormyrus lacerda
TTACATACATGTTCCAAACACTTATCCTGAGCAAGGGGGAGGGGGTCCAGTCCCAGGTAGCCCAGGACAAAAGCGTGAACCATCAGTGTATCTCAGGGCTCAAACACACATACACACACACACACACACACAGACACACACACACATGTCGGGTAAACATATATTTATGGGGATCGCTCATTCAATTCTGTGGGAAAAATGCTAACGCTAACTACGACAAGCTTAACCCCTACGCAGTCCTAAGCATAACAACAAGTAACCCAGAAAAATACAAGAGCTTTTGCACTTTTAGTTTTTTCATTGCAGTCGCAGATTTTTATTACATTGAGTTTTCCCTTATGGGGACAAGTTTCCTGAAAAAAATGGTGGAGCCATTGTGTCCCCATAAGGTAAGGTATTCCCGCTCACATACACACACACACACTACAGGCAATTTGGGGGTGCCAGTATACCTGACTGCAGGGGAAATTGAGGATGTGCCATTCTGTTGTACTGTTGTACGTCTACAAATGTGTAGCTCCATATATTATCATGAAGCGGATGTGTGTGATTCAGTGGGGTTAGGGTCTGTGCCCAGAAGGTCCCTGCCTCACGGTAATGGCGTCAGCTGTGGTGTCGTCAGCCTCACCTCCATGAAAAAGGCCCTTACCCACAGTTGCTGCAGGATGCTGTCTGACCCAACCGTTTGATCCTCTCTTGGACATCACTTTGAACGAAGTATAAATATGAATGTATGTCACATTCTCGTCGGCATTCTGTTGCTATTGCTGTTGTTGCTGTGTGTTCACCGCTATATTGTACAGTAAAATCCCGTCATAGCGGACTCGCTTATAACGGAATATCGTCTACAACGGACGAGGTCCGCTGGTCCCAGCCGTGCGGCTTTAAGAACATGCAGAAATGCATCGGATGTAGCGAACTCACATAAAGGAATTTCGCTTATAACGGACAAGCAACTTGGTGCCCAGGGCCGCTTTTAGCTGTAGATTTGTTCGGCTATAATGGACATACAGGCTCCTCCCACAAGGCACCTAGCGTGCCGGTGACATCCAGCGCAGATGCATAGTCGGGATTATAAATAGTCACGCATCTGGTCAGGTAAAGTTGGATTACTGCATGTACAATATAATAATCTATACCACAAGTGTGTCTGCTGGGGTGTGGCATGAGTAAATGGTGTCCTGTAGTTGGGTTCTGGCCATACAGCAACTCTGGATATAACGGAATTTGGATATAAAGGACTGTTTTACTAGGTCCCTTGAAATCCGTTATAAGTGGATTTTACTGTATTGTATTGCATTATCTTTATAATAAAGCGTCCTTTACGGTGAGAATGGCACTGTATAAATATACATTATTATTATTATTATTATAAATAATCTCGACACAATCTGGCTTCTCCACACAATGACTGTACGCAGTCATCGCAGAAATATTATAATGTTACATGAACAACTAAAATAAATATGAATATTTATGAATGTACTGTGCATCACTAGAGAAAGTAGAAGCAGAAGGAGCTTAAACACAGCCTATAATTATGCATCCATTCCATGAAACATGTGAGGAGGGCTGTGGCGGCAGCAGGATTGCACCCCTTAGCTATGAGCTGTGAGGGCACCAGATTTCAGAATCACAGAGATACTATTCAGATCACACTGGATCAGGACCAGCAAGATCACAGACTCATAACCTCAAAATCAAATAGATCTTCTCTGGGTCATAGAGGTTCCAACAAGCCTAGTGACCCCTTTCTTACCCTTCCCCCACCCCAGTAAAGAGCTGGCCTGTCACGTGCCACATCAGCGTAGCGAAGCAGCATGGTTAATGATGAAGAAATGCCACTTGGCTCATCAGGCATCGTCCTGTGAACTAAAAGCTTTGAAAAACGTGACATTACCCAAAGAGTACACCCTATTCGGTTACTCCTATTTATCCAGCCTAATGTGGGGGCCGAAGAGGAAAGGGCTGCATTATGCAGGCAGCACAGTCCCCTTATTGCCATCTGTATCGCCTCCGATGAATAGCAGAAACACAAAACGCCTGGGCAGTCATGTGTTTTTATGGCTGTCCAGAACACAATAACCTGCCCACAACCTAGACCCAAATATACTTACGGTCCAGTCTAATGGCAGGGAATGGAGATGCGCGCCTCTGTAGCGTGGAGCCTTATCTTATAACTAACTTAGCTGATGGTAATCTGGGTCCCGTCACCCCGGCCCTTAGTTCAGGGCCTGTGCACAGATCCCCACGTCTGATGGCAGTGATGCTCTGGGATTGAGGATGAGTGACCGTCTTCGCTCTCCAAAGCCAACTCCGGTAAATTGCCCCCCTGTCAAATGGCCAGTCATCTTCATTAACAGCCCAGTCACCTCCTCCGGAGGCGACGCCAAGGAGATGCCAGGAGTCTCCCCTGCCCCCCCCCCCCACTGGCATTCAAGGAGGTGTGCAGAGGGTCTGTACTGTTTATAGTGTAACCATTAACAACCCCCCTCCCCCCAAGAAGGCTGAAGGCTCGATCATACTAACTGATAGTGTGTAAATCTCTGAAATCGAAACAACATGGAGGAAAATATCAACATTTATGACTCCTTGCTATGGGGTTATAAAGACTCCCAATGGCTGCAAACTATAATAAAACACGTCTGTAGCAGCGAGTTTGCAGTCCCGTGCTGCCACCACACCCGGCCCCCTCCTCCCCGCTCCTGTGCATCCCACCCCCCTCTCTGAACGAGTGCGTGTCCCGCTGCTCCCATGGCCGTAAGTGCGCCTTCCTCACCATGCACCCCCCCAGATAAATCTCCTGGCTCTGTGACCCGTGCTTCGGTGACTTCAGCTTAGTGTTCTGGTTCTCTTTCGGCTTGCTGGAACCTGGCACTGACCTCCTCTTACAGCGGCATCTGGATCTTTGCATACTGTAAGTACACTATGGCACGGTTAATTTTAGCATAGTAATTATTTTTAAAACAACGTCCATGCCACACTTCATAAATGAGTGGTTTTGCTCCACGGTGCCACACAAGGCATAGTCTCAAAGTCCAGTTGCCTGATGCATTGGTACAAGAAGTATGGGCATCCAAGAATGTGGCTGGCTTGGCACTGCTCCTGTGGTGCCCACAGTCAGCATGAACTTAGTGACCAGGCTGGCAATGACAGCCTCAGAATCGAACTGACTTCATGCAATAAGGTCTGACTATTGTAAACTGTTCAAACCCCGAATTGCCCTTACATGAGAGTTAATGATACAATATAAGTATCCACACTTTAGTTTTACATATTCACACTATTAACAAAAGACAAAAACATACCTACTCCCAATGTGTAGTACCTTTTCTGATATTTGAATGACCTTTTATAAAGACCAGAACGCCTAGCCTGTAAACAGGATTCTCCTGGGATATCATTGATGTTAAATGTTTAATGTTCTCTTTTATGTTTTTTTTTTTGGCTCGTCTGTTTCCTGTTAAGACTCCAACCAGGCATTTCACTGCACACTGCATTGAGTATGATCGAGTATGACCGAGTATATCAGAGTATATTGAGCATGTGAATGTAACAGGTAAGATTTAATTTGATTGATGTTTATTTGTAAAACATAGTATTGCCCCTGTTTGTTGTAATAATGGGTATATTACAGCATCCCTGATACTTAATGAATCAAACAGTCCATGTCCTGCTCAGACCCCCCCCACCCCGGGGCCGGATCAGAGCCCCCACGCCCCACAGCCTAATGCTCCAGTTTCTTACTCTGCTCGCCTGCTCACCTGACACTTTGTTAACAGTTAGTGGTCAGCAGGCAGAAACACAGTGAAATGAGCCCACACTGGGAGGGCGGGGGCCCCGAGCGTCACATGCAGCCTGGGGGGTCCAACGCCTCCAGCGCTGTATTACCCCTTTAGATGAAGCCGGCCTCCCAAGGGGGGGATGGGTTGGGTTAAAGAGGTGCCGGCGGGCAGCCGTTCCAGGTCCCTGAGCCGACTGCCAGTCGCCCGGCGGGCAGGCATGTCGGGGCGGGCGTGTCAAGGCGGGCGGGTGGAGCGGCAAAGCCAAGCGGTGGAGAACCACCTGGTCCACAGAGGACGGGCGAGCGCCCAGCTCTGCCAGGAGGGCTAGCTTCACTTATTTATGACTGAGTTAGCATGACACTCATGTGCTCACCCCTCCCCCACACACACAGCTCACTCCCTGAACACCACAGAGAGGCATCTGCTCTCCTCATGTGTAAGTCAGGGGCGTCAATGGACCCAAAAAGATGCTGCAAATCTTAATTAACTGTTAATGTTTTTATTGAGGACTGCAGAGATTTTAGTAGATGATCCACATGCTTCCAGATTCTGAAAAAAGGTAGATATGAGATATACAAGCATTGGCACCTAAGCCTGACCCCGCTGCTGGCAGGCAGGGCGAGACGGGTGGCGTGACCAGAAGCTCACTGTAAGGCAGCTCGCTGTACAGCCTCAGCCTGACCGACGGCTCACTGTGCGTCTGCGTGCTGACTGACAGCTCACTGTATGGCCGCAATGTGACCGACAGCTCATTGTACGACCACAGCAGGATCAGCAGTTCATTGTACGACCATGGCCTGACCCGCAGCTCACTGTACAGCCGTGGCCTGACCGACAGCTCAATGTACTACTGCAGCATGACCAGAAGCTCACTGTATGGCCACAGCATGACCAGCAGCTCATTGTACGACCACGGCCTGACCGGGAGCTCACTGTACAGCCACACTGTGACCGGCAGCTCACTGTACAGCCACACTGTGACTGGCAGCTCACTGTTAGGCAGCTCGTTTTACGGCCTCAACCTGACCAACAGCTCACTGTGTGACTACAGCCTGACCAGCAGCTCACTGTGTGACTACAGCCTGACCAGCAGCTACACTGTATAGCTGTGATGGGACCAACAGCTCACTGTGTGACTACAGCCTGACCAACAGCTCACTGTGTGGCCACAGCACAGTATCCCATCGCACCCGACAAAAGTGCTGGATGAACAGGGGAATGTATCAGCCGGGAGTGTGCAGGTAAGCCCACACTTATCATTGTGTGATCCGGGACATTGTCGCAGGAACATCCATCCATTAAATCATCCATAAAGGGTTGGGGTGCATCCTGGTCAAACCCATGTATATATAAATACTGTTCGAAGCCAATGTAACACCCTAGGCGAACATCACCCCCTTAGACAGCGCTCCCCGTCTAAGGAAAAGCAAAACTGACCTGCGAGACGGCAATCCTTAGAAGATGGCTTCCGAGGCAAACCTATGTCGCCTATAGGATTAACCGGGTCCTGTAGCAGTTAGCAGAGAACACTAACACTAAACGGATGGAGACGGGGCATCAGGACTTCCCAGTGTTGTGCAGTTATGCTTTGCCGTGTCAGCAAGTCGTCACATCTTAACGTTTCCCCCCTTTACTGTAGGATCTGTCAGCGGTTCTTTTATTACATTACCGAGTGATTGTTTAGAATGCCCAGACCCCGCTTTTGATAGCCTCAGAAGGATTGTATTGCTAAGCACTTGCTTTCAAGTGCAAATTTCCATCAGGTCGGTACACTTCCTGTCCATGTTGCTACCTTGATTTCCCGCCATCATTATCGCAGGGAGCTGAAAATCCTCCCAAAATACCCAAAAATCACCCGGGGTGATGAACTTGGTTCCCTCAAGGTGACGGCTGCAGGTCAGACACCAAAGTTCCCAGAATTTTAAAGTCCCGCAGCTTCCTAGGTGCTCCAGTTAAGCGATTCCCAGAATGCCAAGGGACACCCGGTCCAGGCTGTACATGGAACACGACGTGCTCGCCCACAAATTCCGGAAAAACTACAGAGAGATATTAACCTGAAACAAAAACACTGCTCATCAATCATAAAAAATGAACGTCTGGCCCAGCACCCATAGAAGGACGAGGCCTGCAGCCCCAACACTGCATTGGCCTAATGAATCGTCTGCCAAAGGGCCATTTATAGTGCGCACCACCGGAGAAGCAATAAATAAGGCCGCCGCTTTGAAGAGCTGCTGGGGGCTTATTACTATCTGATAGCTCCTCCCATCGCTAACCTGTGCCCTGGGAGCTTCTATAACAAAGCTAAAGACAGTGTGCAGGTGGCATTAACATAACAGCGACTGCAGCTACACAGCCCATACCTTCATTTCATTGTAGAAGGACGACATATTGCATTAAATCAGCTTCCAGAGGTAGCCTGGGGGTGTAAGTATTAAGCATAAAAAAGACGCCGGCGCAAAAACATAAAGTGTTTCTCTGTGCAGAATGACAGGTGACGTTTAACACAATCGCCCTCAGCAAATGGTGGTTTAACTGGGAACAGAAGTGCCAGCATGTGCCCACTCCGGATGGGCCTGTCGCCTGGCACGGTCACGGGCTTAAATTCTCCACACTGTGAGGCCCTCCTGCATTTCCTGCCAGTGATGGCTGACTGGACGGCCCTATCCTGCAGTTATAGTGTCACCCACGAACGAAGAAGGGGTTTGTTGGCAAGCTACCATAGGGGCAGGAGGTGCTATAAATTCAAGCCGGCGATTGGTTTAGCTGCCCCCCCCCCCATTGTCGGCTCTGAGTGCCATTTACCCGCCATACTGCTGCCCCATTACTCCGTGCTTTTTTCAGCCACGTCCCAGGGGCTGCCTGCCACTCCCCCAAGCTGTGTCTTCCAGATCGATTTGGGAGTCTTTCTGTTTCTGGATCTGCCCCCTGCCCCCACCCGCCCTGCACGCGGTGCCCGCAAGCGCACTGCCCCTCCAGTAAGTGTGCCCATCCGTGACATGGCTCCAACTCTAGCAATTCAAACCAGAACTCTGAAGTACAAGCAGCCTTTTTATTTTTTTTTGCCCATTGCTATATTTGCTTTGTGTGTGTGTGTGCGTGTGTGTGTGTGTGAGCGGGTATACCTTACTTTATGGGAACACAATGTCCCCACAACATGACGAATACTCATTTTTTTCCCGTATAGGGACGAGAAAACTCAAAACTCAATTGAATAAAAATCCGTGACTGCAATGAAAATACTAAAAAAGCAAAAATGCAAAAACTCTAGTATTTTGCTTGGTTACTGATGGTTATGGTTAGGGCTGGATAGGGTTTATGGTTGTCATAGGTTGTCATGAGCGGTCCCCATAAAGATATGTTTACCCAACGTGTGTGTGTGTTTGTGTGTGTGCGTGTGTGTGTCTAATTTGCAGTCCAGGACACCCGTGCGCTGTATTGCCCCCGAAAGGCATGGGGGTATAATCGCAGGATAAACATGGTGTCAGCAAAACACACGACAGCAGAGCCGGCTGCACAACCACGATGGGGGGGCTGATCGACTGCCCCAGCGGCGGTTTCAGGGAAATTGCCAAGCGCTGAGCATTACGGCCGCAGGACGCGCCCTTAATGCGGCAGTGGCGTGCCTCCCTGGTACGCATTGATCCCGCAGCTGCATTATGCCTGCCCACAAATGCCATTTTACACCGAAAAAAGCAGGGCGCACCTTTGACCTCCGGCAGGCTTTTGGTGGGGCGTGATGACTTCATGGTGCTGGCGTCACTGGCTGCCATCTTTATTGGATTAGGCTGCCCATAATGCATTTGTGGTGGCGTTACGAGTCTCGGTGGGGCTGCAGGTGTAGGGAGGGACCTGTACCGGGGCCGTAATGGGCTGAGTCCCGCTAAAGAAAGGCGCATATCACCAGGCCCATGAAACGATTAGGGAGTATTCATAGGGGCCCTCGGTGTGTAATGGGCAGGCTGAGATGTTAAATGGCTGATGTCTCTTTTATCTTTCTGAGCTGGGATACTCAGCGTGAGCCACAGGGACGCCTTCAGAGACCGCTTTGGGGAATGCTTTTTTTCCTGGATGCATTAAGCTCACAGATCCCACATTGGCCACACCCATCCACCCCCCACGCCCCCCTCGCCTGACTGGAGCGGGAGAATGGGATTCCACCGGACGGAAATGAAGCAACACGGACATCCGGTGGTTTATTGGCGGGGGCTGGGAAGACCCCGCGGCGACTCTGCGGCCGGAATAAGCAGCGGGAAAGTGAAATGTCGCTCAGGATTGATCTGGCTTGTGCCTGAATGTAAAGCTGGATGCGGTGAGAGTGGAAGAACAGCGGCACAGCTGATGCTGAGGGGGTGGTCCTCATAACTCCTCATAATCAGCTGTAGGCAGCGACAAGTTCACACTCTGTTAGTGCATAAAATCAAACAGCAGATTGTCTATGTTGGGCCATTCTTTGTGAGTCTACTGGGGGCACCTCGTCATACTGGGCACAGGCCTCACCTGCAGCAGCTTCACCTGCTAACGCATCTTTATCCCTGAGTTCCTGGCTCTTCTTGTCGTCCCAAAAATCACTTCCCCTATTTTCGAGCGGCCCCATTCTTTCCAGCGCCCCCCCAAAAATGTGCCCCCCTCCCTGACTTTTCACGCTGAGTCTGCCTGCCCGCCCGGCTGCTTGTGGATGAGCCCATCCACCGTAATCATGACACTATCTGTCGGGTTGCTAAGGAACCGGGAATCGTGTCAGGTCTTGAAGGAGACTCAATATAATTACAGTTACAAGGGACAGCAAATTTGCGGCACACAGAGGAGTGAGAAGGTGAACATTTTACCCATTTTTCACCACACTTGACTGCATCTATTCCATTACATGCCTACTGACTCCTCAGCTAAGTTACTGCGATAACCAAGTAACTTAAACCTCCAGTCAGTCCATCCTGTTCCTCTCCTTCCATCCTGTTCCTTTAGTCCTGTCCGTCTCAATCCATCCTATTCCTTTAGTGCTGTCCCTCTCCATCCATCCTGTTCCTCTCTTTCCATCCTGTTCCTCTCCTTCCATCTTATTCCTCTCCTTCCATCCTATTCCTTTAGTCCTGTCCGTCTCCATCCATCCTGTTCCTTTAGTCCTGTCCCTCTCCATCCATCCTGTTCCTCTCCTTCCATCCTGTTCCTTTAGTCCTGTCCCTCTCATCCATCCTGTTCTTCTCCTTCTGTCCAGTCCACCTCCTTCAGTCCTGTCCCTCCGCTTCCAACCTACCCACCTCCTTCTGTCCAGTTCGTCTCCTTCCACCCTGTCTATCTCCTTCAGTCCTTTCTATCCCATCCTTCTATTTCATTCTATTAAAATATTCTTGGTTGATTAGGCTTTTCATCAAAACAATAGCATCAAACCTAAGAAAATATCTATTTTTTAAAATATACAGTATCCTACAAATAGTAGAATTATTCATTTAGAGTTGATGTTTTTTTTATTATTTTTGCATTTGAAATAAATCTAAATAAAGTGATGATATGTAAATTCTTCCCACACTGTGGGAGTCAGTGTTGGTTAAGCGTATTTCCCTGCCATTTTTCTATTTCCTGAGCAAGAAAGCCAGTTCTTCCTTTTTAACAGTTTGGTTAATATTTTAAAAGTAGCATTTACTGTACAGCACACCTACTCTGGGTGTGTTAGCTAGCTGCCCGGCTCCAAATTAAGCTTCAAATTCTCAGCAGCAGCCCCCGGTGATCAAACGACAGCGTGGTGTTCACCACAGGTCACATCAGCAGCCCAGAGCCAGAAAATGTCCAGCTTTGAGCCCTCAGTATTAAGGCAGCCCCCTGAAGCATCAGCAAGGGAACTTTGATTACCAGACGATGTCTTGGCATGTGGGGCAAAAATCTTTAAAAGAAACTTAGACCATCAGAAATAAAAGTTACGGGGTACAATGACATGGGTTGGTTGCTGATGTCTTTCTGGAATGAGCAAACAGAATAGAGGCAATAAAAGAAAGCATAACATCACATGATACGCAAACGGTCGACCCAATAAAACGGTAAGTTCTGTTGACACGGCGGATCACGGATAGTCCGACGCGGCCGAGGCAGGCATTGCAAGTGGTCCCGACAACAGAAATCAAATCCATTTTTACTGCTGAGACCCTAACATTCAGCAAATCAAAAGGCAGCCGTAACTCTTTGTTAGGGAAAGATGGAATGAAATCGATGAAAAAAAAATCGAATGGAAGGCGGCAGGTCACTGCATACACTCTGAACAAGTCGCAAATGAAGATATGGTTAGAAAATACCATGACTTTTTGAGGGTGGGGGGGAGGCTTTTCATAAGTTTGGGGCATATATTGAAGACCTGCATAGGGGCCTATTAATTGAAGTAATTGATATTTTTCTCCGGAATCAGGAACACCTGCAGAGCCAGTGCAAATACTAACATAACAGAAAAATACTAACATTCACAACAACACACCCCATCATCATCTCCGTCCCTCATTTATGACGTCACAGCAGGAGGTCAAAAACCTGCCTTGACTGCCGATGGAGACCCACTTGCTAGAGACAAAGTGCACAGCAGGCAGAAGTTTCCAATATGACAATAAAATGAAAGTGACATGTCATGCTTGTCCCTGCACTCTCACACATATTCATTTAAAACCACCGATCCTGTAGTATTTATTAAAGCTGGTAGAGTTTAGCTCACTGTAATGGTACCTGAGCATGCCGTCTTATCAGCTGTTCCAGTCTGTCATGCAGTCACTGACGTGACGGCGGATTATCTGATAGATTAAGGCGGGAGTGTTTCATCACCGTCTTCCCACAAATAAAAGTTTGGCCGGTTCCTCTCCTCCGAAGCTGCTCCCACAGTTTACAGTTTCACACCTCCCCGCTATTCGATGTTTGCTAAAGCAATTTGGGTTTAGCACCTTTTCTCAAGGGTGCAGTAGCAGAGCCCCTGCTGTTTCGTTTAAATTAGCCAGCCTGCTTGTTTTATTGGGGCTAACACAGCTTACCAGCTCCAACCTTACAACACATCATTTCACAGAAACATTAAAAGAGTTTAGGTCAATCACCTAAGTAGAAATCCACGGAGAGCTGTTACTGCAGATCAGGTTCTAGGTCAGGAAATATGTAAGCTAGCTTCAACACCATGCCAAAGAAACTCCAAGATATTTCAGCTGCAAGTTCATTGATATTTTTCATAATAAATAACAAACAAGGTAGAGCTTCTTGGCTCTTCCTAAAGACAGGAAGAGGCGCAGGGTCAGAGTTCACAGTAAGGTGGACACAGTTAAGTGGTTTGTGGCATACTTGACTATAATAATAATCTTCCCAGAAAAGTCTTATCATGGTGTTTTTACAGGATGTCTGATCTTTGGTTAAGTGAGCCTAAATAGGAGTGACTGCTCTTCTAAACATCTTACAGGGACTCCTTCATCCCGTGCTTCCTTGGATGAATAGATGAACAGATGGTTGAACGGAATTGTGAGCAAGGTGACCTTAATAGTTCTTGTAGTCATGGAGGGGCTTTTCACATGCAGCCTAAGTTGAACAGCAAAGATTACCTTTACAATTATTAGTAACAATGTGTCCCAAACTTCACCCATTTTCCAATTTCAGAGAATATATGCTGTCAAACACACACATAATTACATTTTAGAATACATATGAGTTTATATCTATTATGCAATATATATCAGCCTAAGTTTGCCTCAATTAAGAAAATATTGTCCCTCTTATTAGTACAACTAAAATAATGTTTTTCTTCAATACAGTTTTAATATCAAGTTTGAGTTAGCTGAAAAGGCATTTTTAAATTTCTGTATCTTTAAAAAAAATCTTCAAATTTTGGCTTTTGAGCAATTAAGGCTGAATATAAAGCAAAAATATGATGAAATCTCACACATCAGAATCTATTGGCTGGTTTGAAAATGTTGTCGAGGAAGAAATCATCGCTTTTATCCTATTTTTTCACATGAATTTGTAAGGATAATCATTTGTCTGTGGAAATTAAAAGATACAAATGTAAATAAAAGTTGTGAAGAGCAACATTAAGAAAAAGAGAATAAATGGGCTCTGACAAACATAATTATATTTAATAGTTGCTATTGTGATTTAATAAAGGACAGACTCCCAGTTGAGATGTGTAGTTACTTCAGTAGAAAGAAACCAAGCAGGAAAATACAAGATGAGAAGGTGAGTATACTGATATCAGAATTATTATTATTATTAGACTCAAACCAGATGACAAAAAAAATAAAAAATCATTGCCTTTCAAGCATGACCATAACATCCTGTGCTGTCAACAGTTGTGGAAACATTTTTTGTGGCTTAAATCTTTATTTTTATCATTTGAGATATGCACCATATAGAAAAGTTATAAGGATATGCAGATAAGACAATCTCTCTCTCACACACACACACACACACACACACTCTGCACCGGCAAGCCCGTTCACGCCCAGCACTCTTCTGGACACGGATCGCTATGCTGGTGCTGTCAGTTCTCAGTTACCACACTCTGCGTCATACGTTTCCAGCGCTAACAAGGGATCGTAATCCCTGTATAATGTTTAATTGCCCTGTATATATATTAAAACTGTGCACATACATCCATGCAAATGACACAACACAGGAAGCCAGCTGTACGAGAGTCATCACCCTCTTCTGACATGCCTGATGTGGGCGACTGAGATGTTGACCACTCAAATCACACATTCCTGCGAGCACCATGAGGTTTGGGGTGGCCCCTATAGGCCGCAGACTGTCACTACACTAGAGAGAGCAGGGGCGGGGGGGGGGGGGGGGTGGAAAAAAAAAAGCTGGCCAG
>JAABNX020000021.1:10714141-10730037 GCA_015163995.2 Mormyrus lacerda
AACCCCAATTTAGCATGCTTTAGTAGCATTTTTCCTACTTTCCATCAGCCTGCTGTTTCAGCCTAATGCCCCCAATTAGGGTTGGCAAACTGAAGCTAGGGGCTCTTCACCTTGTGCTGTTGAAATAAGGCTTCATCATGTGCATCCATAATTGCTGTTATTACATCGTAATTGTGTTATAGGAATTATGCGCTGTGGCGGGCCGCACTGAGGAACCTGCAGCCGGTTTCCTGCCAGAGATTGACGGTAATAATTACACGGCACAAATGCATCAGACACTTTTCTTAACAGCTTCATAATACAACATAAAATGGTTTGGAACCAAACACCCTCAGCAGATAGTAAAATCTTCTGTGGCGTGTCACAGAAACAGGTCAGACATAATTCACAGTTTTCATACGGATGAGAAACAAGCTCCACTGAAAGGGTAATTCAGCCCTGGCAATTGCAGTCGCATCCGTCGTCATAAACTCTTTGGGAGACTCGCGTCAACTGAAAGCAGCAGATCCCAAAATTGCTACTCTTTCACTGTTCTGTGTGGTGTTTCTGGAGAAAACAGTGAGGAACAGAGCTTAAATTTGTGAAGTGTACTCTGGCAGGTTGGCACTTACCCCGTGCGCAAGAGGAGCTTAGCCATTGGGGCCGCCGCCTCTGACAGACGCCTCAGGTAATCTGTCTTGTCAGGAGCAGCAATTCAATGTTGTTTCATTTGGCCTATAAAAGGAAGGATGTTTTTTATGGGTGTGTCCATCTCTGTTCCAATGGACAGCTTATGTTATACCATAAAGAACGGGACACATTCCCATCCAAAAAAGGCTTCGATTCACAAAGACAGAACGTTCTCCGATGAAGCCACTTTTCAGAGAAGGCACTCAAGAACCTCAGAGGTCGTTTTTGCGGTTCTGCTTCCTCCGGATTTGGCGCTTTTTTTCAGGTCTGAGCACATCCTGAAAATCCCAAATGAGGGGAAACTCCATTAATGCAGAGCAGTACACATGATGTCTAGTTACCACGTGCCCAATATGTTACAATTACATGGAAACCATTTGTATTATCTCACACCGTCTTTGTTTGCAGAGTTGCTAATTGAAGAAAATCTCCTTTCTCCATGTGCACAGCGGAGAGCACGTACCGTGGCTTTAATTACATTTGGTAGTTTGGCTTGGGGAGACGCACCGTCTGCCAGAGGCTGTTTAGCAGTCCGGCGTAACGAGGGAAGCCGGGAGCAGAGCAAGTCACTGAATTCTGATTCCTACGAGTCGCATTCGGGGGGCAGAGATGCGCGATACCGCGAGCTCCCCCCGCACACATGGGAGGAGGCTAATGCTGTCCAGCTAAAGATCAGCTCAGCCAAGAGGAGCATTAGAGATGGCTTTCATTTCAATGGCTGTCTCCGAAGCCCTGACAAACACTCCGCATAAATGGCTTTGCTGGGCCGCAGCTTCCCTGTGATCTATTCCTGTCCATAAACCTTAATGTTTCTATAAATACAAGGTACAGGGACCCATTTTCTCAGCAACGTTTTTAATTATGTAAAAAAGCAAGAACTGAAGAATATTGTTTTAGGTTTAGCTGGACTCATGCAGAGACAGCAAATTGGCTCTTCTGCAATGTGGTTTCCTCAATATTTTAGCTAAGCATGAATATTTCAAAGTACGTGTTTTACCGGTAATAAAATCTAAATGAGCAAAATAAGGACACTTTATTCCAGGGAAAAAAAAAAAACTAATGGAAAAAATGAAAATTCTCCATATGCTTCACGATACTGTACTTGAGGGGCGGTTAAACCATTTTAAACATTGACACAGGCTGATCTTTTATGGGAAGAGTAAAGCAAATCCACGGGCAGTTATTTAAAATAAGCCTCAGTATGACATATTCAAGTGAGGAGTGAGCAGCCAGTATGAAATGCTTTAGTATAGTCACTACCGGTCTCATTAGCCATTATTTCCTGAGCGTGTCCTTTCAGACGGGGGGGTTCATTCAGCGATCCATCACAGGAACCTTTTGCACACCATTTGCATGGGGGACGTGGTGGCTCACTGCTCATGTGACCATCCGTCATGTGACAGCAGTGAGCCTGCAGGAACGGCAGGGAGGGTGTCAGCGTCTCGCCTGCTGGCTCAGTAACGGTCACTAACTTCCTCGCATATTTCCTATCACCCCTCCCTGATTATTATGGGGTTTTGTAAGATGAATAGCCTTTGCTGGCAGCAAGGACTATGAGGGTGTGTAACAGGGCAGCTGATGAGAGCCAAGCACTGATACATCACAGTCCATCCATCCATCTTCCATACCACTTATTCAGTAAGGCTGGAGCCCGTCGCAGGATGAACAGGGCAGGGTACGCCCTGGGGGGGACACCAGTGCTTCTCAGGGCACCTCCCCCCTCCCACACACACACACAAACACACAGAGTTCATATGTTCCTATCATTTTTAGTTTCTTGATTGCAGTCACAGATTTTTATAAAATTGTGGTTAATATTATGGACACTTGAAAATTTTCCCCACAATGTAAAAAATAGTAAGGTTTACCACATTGTGGGGATATTTGGTCCCATTAATGTGGAAAATACAAACCCGCACACACACACACAATTTTAAGTCAGCAAGTGATCAACTTGACCTAACAGGCGCCTGACTGACATGAGGAGACGAACCGGTTACCTGCGTGACGTCACGAGACTGGGCCATAACCTGCGGGATGTCACAAAACTGGGGGCAAACAGGGCGTAGTCTGGACGCCTCAAGGCAAGTGGACTCAGCCAAAGTGGCCCTCTGGGGGACTGTCTGGACCGATAGCCTGGAGCATGGGCGGAGTGGCCTTCCCTCACTCGGGAGTGTGGCGCGTGGACTGAGCAGTCCTGTCTGGGCCGAAAGCCTGGAGCATGACCTCCAGTGGATGCACAGTGGCGGCCTGTCGTAGGCAGGGCTCTGGAGGCCCCAGGTCTGGCGAGGAGGCAGCCAAAGGCATAGCTCACTTCTTCATCCTGTGATTGGGAACGACAGGCGGGGCTACAGCGAGATGCAGGGAACCAGCAGGCGAATCTATGGCAAGTTGCGGGGTGGGTCCTCAATGGTCTTCTGGGGAAAGCCAGGGGGCTGAATGACTTCGTCCTTGAGCAGCCGCTGCATTTCTCCTATACAGTGTCAAACCTTCTCTCCCAGGATCCAAGTCGTGGGTCAGCCCCGCTTGCATCTGCCCTACCCAGGGGACCTTTCCCACGGTGGGGCGGAGCCTCCACTTCCAGTGGAACCAGGAAGGAGATTCCTCAGCTCGCAGTCAGGAATTCCTCAGGATTGTTTAGCTCCTCTAAATCGCTTTTGTTAAGCGGGTCAATCAGCGAGTTGGTCCACAACTCATCGACATGAGCGGACCAGAGGCTTGGACTCAGGTAGGAAGCAGGGGAAACTGACAGAGCGGAGATATAGAGCAGAAGAGGCTCCCAGGGTTAGTCACTCTATGACAGCTGGAGGAGCAAATGACTCAAGGAGGGTGTTTTAGACAAAACAAAAAAGGCTTTATTAGAACAAAAGTAAACAAACAGGGACTGAAAAAAATGGATCAAAACAAGAAGGCTAGACACAGGTATGCCATGGTGATAAGCAGACAGGTAAAGCAACATCAATGACTGGACTGGGGAACGCAGCACTGGGAGGCATGTTTATACTAGACTAAGGAGGGAGCGAACGAGAGGCAGTTGGAAATGATTAACACAAGGGTTAGGAA
Organism: Mormyrus lacerda; assembly: GCA_015163995.2. Taxonomy (NCBI): domain Eukaryota; kingdom Metazoa; phylum Chordata; class Actinopteri; order Osteoglossiformes; family Mormyridae; genus Mormyrus; species Mormyrus lacerda. The sequence goes on from JAABNX020000021.1 coordinate 10,717,874, forward strand.
TGAAAGGTAAGAAAAATGAGGCGTGTCTTGTTTGACTGACACTAGGGAGGAGACAGGAGAGTCGGATATAGCAGGCAGGACCTGATACTATTTTGTATGAAGAAGCCACAATTGCTTGGTGCACCAATATAATCTGATCAAATCTGTGATTAATTTCATCACAGGTGCACACATTTATTTGCATATTTTACACTTATTTGAGCCTGTATCTACCTAACGGAAACGCACGGTAAAGCACCATGGCTGGGCACATCCAAACACATCATTTACATGCCAACACACCCAAATTTCCAGATGTTCAGGTTACAAGGTGTTGCTGAAGTGAGCAAACTCCCCTGCGCCTGGTACAAAAAACACCTTCCGGGACGTAGGTGTACACAAAATATACTTCTCCCAAAAGGAGCCCCAGAGTCATAGGCAGAGTTTAATGTTTAGGCAGAGTTTGATGTTTGCACTTGGGGGGATGGGGGGTAAAAGACTCACATCCTGCTTATTCTATGTGTTAATGCACAGATCTGATGCACACATAACCAATTGTTTTGTCTAGATACCAACAAAATGCCAGTGCAGAACATGTGCAATGTTGCTCTTGGCAATTAATTGCAATTTCAACCCATGCGACTGAGGGGGAGGGGAAGATGTGCCACCCCCCAGGCCCACGCCTCCCCCCCAAACTCTGCTCTAGCCCAGAGTATAAGCGAGCCTCACACTGAAACTGATTTATTCTGCACTGAATTGGTTCTCAGAGGGAATTTAGAAGATTTTTTTTAGTTCATGTAGTTTACTGCTGTTCAAATAATATAAACTTAAATTTTCCATTCACGACCAGTCATGTAAAAGTAGCTGTCTCTGCTGGACATCAGAAGGTGCTTTTTTGAAAAAACACCAAAAAAAAGCACATTAGTATCACTTGGCTGGTGTAAAATCCCATAGCCAGCTACTGTGAGAAGATAGAAAGAAATGAATGGTGTGTGGTTGGACCTGGAAAGCGTTTTCCATGAACTTCTGAATTAATTTCTTCTAAATTATTGTTAAATGGCAGCTGTTACTTAATTAAATGATTGCAATTGTAGTTTTTTAATTTGCTTGATAGGTGCCTTTTTTCGTTCTTGCCATGATCAGAGTCCTCCTCTCCAGCAGGTCTACACCCAAAGACCTGGAGAAGACCCACAGGTGGAGGGGGACACGTTCCTCTCCTCTCACTGTGATTGACTGTTAAGCATTCTGAGGTTTTTGGGACCGGCCAAATGAATATGACACAGAAAAAACAAAGTGGGCCTTGCTGCGGCAATTGTCTGTATTACGTAATATTCCATCATTAGGCTTTATAATATACAGGCCTTAGAATCCACAAAATAAACGCTCATCCTGTTTGTTTGTTTTAGGCTGTGTGTCACTACTAGTACAAATATAGTGGGAAGGGTCATTCTAATCATAACACATCCTGCAACAGAAAGATGCGTCCTGTGAGAAACAAGCGCATGACCTGCGCAGCGCCCGCTGCGGCCCAGTTGGCGCGTCTCGCATGGAGCCACAGAGCCGTGTCCGCACCCATATGAGCGGGCCTTCTGCCGCGCCTCACGTCTGTGTTGCCGGGCCTGTCATTCCCAGATGGCTGTTCAGAGTCTTTGTCGTGTTCCTTCCGGAATCAGCGATCCTGATAAGACCCAGGTCGAAAAACACCAGCCTTATGGTCTGAACGTGGCCATAACCGGGAGGCTGCATGTGAGATGTGCGCAAAGCTGTACATGCACGGCTAAAATGAACGCAGTACTGTGTTACTGAATATGGAAGCACTGAGGACTCACACCTCCCGGGTGGAGTTTGTGTGCCTCCCCGTGTATATATTACATTGTGATTTTTTTCAGTCCCCAGAAGAGTAAACTCAATTTTATAAAAATCTGTGACTGCAATCAAAGTCTCGAATTTTGTTTAGTTAGTTACGGTTAAGGTTAGGGCTGGGTAGGGGTTAAGTTTGTTATTGTTGGAATTTGGGTTTTGCCCAGTGGAAAGTCCCCACAAAGATATAAATATAAACATGCGTGTGTATGTGTTGTTTCCATCCCATTCGTGGTTTACCCTAGCCTTCTACTCTATATTGCCCCACTCCTGTGACCTTGACCATGGTAAGTGGTTAGAAGATGTATGTATGGATGGATGGATGGATGGATTAAATATGACATCAAAAACATTCTTCCAAACTGTACCTATCTTCACAAAACCATGTGAGTGAACTTCAGGACAATCTATCAAACACACTGGAAAACACCATGTAACCTCAGCTTAAACATATCCAACCTGCCTTTGACCATCATGTTCAAAAGCAACTGCTAAGTTTTCACGTGGTGGAGCCTGACTGATGGAACATGAACATCTACTAAAATACTAAAATAATATATAATAATACTCTGGTGGCAATTGAGGTGTCTGTACAATCGTCCTGGTAGCTGCTACTGGCAATCTACGTGCTGCGATTGTTTGAGTCATTAGCAATTGTTGATTGTTTAATTCATTAAGAACTGTTGTTTGCCTGTGTACGTTGTTTGCTCGTGTTTACAGCTCCACTTCTAATTCTATTAAGCTTGTGCGGATTTTGCAACTGGCTATGTTTTGTCTAAACACCCTGGGTTAGGGAAAGCGTGACAACCCAAGTATTTTAGGTCATGTTAACTTTGTTTCATTGGTTCAGTGCTTGGTTTAGTACAGGTAAAGTTCCAAAACATTTTATCATTTCTTTCCTTTAGTGCTTCCTGTGCTTCTTTCCTTAGTAGGGAAAACTGCTGTAATGCCTTGCAACATTGTATACATTGTATATATATTTAATTGAATAGTTCCTTGAGCATCAAAAGAACAGAACCTCCAGCTGTGTTTTGGTTACTCCGTTGTGGTTCCCTCTGACCCAGACCACATGCTTATGTCATCTGACCTAGACCAGATGTCATAACATGTGTTATTCAGCAGCCTGCCTGATAGCAGCCCAAATTTTGTCATTCAGCAACATGCCTGACAGTGGTCTCAGTTCTGTCATTCAGCAACATGCCTGACAGCAGCCCCAGTTCCATCATTCATCAGCCTGCCTGCCTGCAGCCTGGATTCTGTCATTCAGCAGCCTGTCTGACAGCAGCCCAGGTTCTCTCATTCAACTGCCTGCCATTTCTGCGCCCACTGCATTCTTTTTGTTGCTTGTATTCGGCCCCCAAGATATCTAACTCCAGCTTAAAGTCCCTACGAAATGCAAATCGCCAGCCTTTGTGATTCTATTACCGTAGCGAGGGCCTCATTCCATATAAATTATACCACTGTTGCTGCTAATAGGGCCAAAACAAACTATGGTTGTTTATGAATCAGCTTATGTGTTCAGAAGAAATCTACTTAAGGACTTTATTAACAGGCATTTTGCTTATCTAAATTGTTTCACATCGCTCATCGGGCGCTTTCGGCTAGCTAGCAGGACCATGCATTTACAGGTTATTTTAAAGTGTTTAAATCACTTTCTCACAGCCAGATCTCCTATAACAGAATGTTTTAATTTCACGCCCTGTCAGTGAGACAAGACCATATATCGCTCATCGTGGGACAAAGTACAAAGACCCACAGATGCCTTTAGATGATCGGTCATCATCGTTCATCAGTGTACTGGCCTAAAGGAAGAGGAGACAGTAACACCTTTCTGATTATGCATACATCCATTTATCAGTGGACACTTCTCTCCAAAACAGCATAGAATCCAAAAAGCAGGGTCAGGCGATTCCTGCAGCAACTGGCAATTAAGGGATTTGTTCAGGGGACCAACAGAGGAGTCACTCTGCCAACCAAAGGACCATCATCACAGGAACAGCACCCTAATCTGCTGAGGTACACAGCAGCCCATGCTCGATTAAGCTTCTGCATTAATGGAGTAAAAATTACACAATGTATCTCATTAAGTCAACCAGTGTTTACAAATCTTGGAATTTGAGGTTTCTGTCACATTCAAACTTAAAATCTATTCACTTTTAGCTTGATATGGAACAATATCGAGATAATACAAGGATAATATACAGAAACTATGGCAAAACCAGCCATAAGCAGGACCTCACCTAAGCCTCAAACATGTCTTAAGGAACCTGAAACTGTGTTTGACTGGACACTCATTATGTTAATATTACCATTACTTCAATTTATTAATTGCATTCAGCTGTGTTTTTTATGGTGCTAAAGAATCTTCAGAAAATTGCCTGCCAATATGAGCTAGATAAATACAGGTGTGCTTTAACATTCATCCACCGTGGCAGCTGTGTGCTTCACATACACTTATCTAATTAAGAACAAGGAGTGCTCCTTCTCTTTCTCCCACTTTTCCTACTTCCATCTCGCACTGGAAGCCTGGCCATCTTCCATGCAATGTCTTTGGGCCTGAATGGCCTTGCAATGTTTATGCACTGTAATTTTAAATGATCGTTCACATGCTTTCCTTGCTAAAGATAAAGCAGCTGCCTTTATAAGAGAGAGCTCCCTTTCCTTCTCCCAGTTACCCCAGTGGACAGTTACCCCGCAACCCCCCCCCACTCCCTCAGCTCCAGACCAGTGACCGTTGCCTGTTATTTATGCACATGGGGGTGGACGGGGTCTCAGGTCCCCGTGTTGATAATGTCCTCGCAGTGATAGCTCAGGGAGGCCAAATGGTCCATTTACTGACTCCAAATAGCATGTCGCTCCTGCAAATAGCCCCCTCCTGCTTATTTAGCAAACTCGCGCCGGAATGCACCTCTGAGGTGTGTTTTACATCGAGCTCAACGAAGCAGGAATTTCCAGCAAAGTTCCAGAGGTTAGAAGGGAATGAGCTGAGAGCGCAGAGTGAGACCAAACCGGAGGTAGGCCAACTCAATTACGGACGCGGGCACGGGAGGCGAGTGCAAGCCAGTGGCCAGCTGCAGGTGGGCAAGGCGGGGGCAGGAGCCCGGTGGGCAGCACAGCATTACGCTTGGGCGCTGTGCCATCCTATAGATTTGTACATGGGGGGATTTTGTTTAAGCTTAACTAATTTGCCCAGGGGTGCCACAAGACACAGGGAGGAGGAAGGTGATGAGCACTGAGCAGGTGTGCATTTCACACACCATTTAGTCACCTTTAAACCCCCTCACACACACCTCTCCGCCCTTTAACCAACGATAAGAACAGCCCCCCCACCCCCCGTGCAGCCCATGTCAACCAAAGGTAACATGAGGGTGCCACAGATGGCAGCAGTGTCACATGACGGGCTCGGTAACTGGCATCGCAGTCGGCGGTGGCACTCGCGATTGGCCAGGTGGCTGCTCAGCCTTGGAGAGACCGAAGTGAGAGATACACTGACGTCCAAATGCTCGGGGGAGACGCACAGCCCCCTGCCCGCCATCGGCCCCACAGGAAAACAGCATTAAATACGCAAGAATAAGATTCTGAGTTGCATAACAGGTGCAATGACACACGCATACACCCTTTGCCGCAGAAACCACAGCACGCAAGAGTCTCTGAGAGAAAAGGCACCTCAGCCACTTTCTGGTACTGCATTGGGAGTGGGGGGGCGGTGGGGGCGTGACAGCCATAACCCGGGGGGTCACGAAAGCAGGTTTTGACCACGCCACCCCCACCACTGCCATCAAAGAGGAGCATGGGGCCTTCTTCTGAAACACCCGTATTAGAACAAATACACCGGCTTGATGACTCACACGGCAATGATGCTGACACACCTTCCTGTTGTGTCTTTTAATCACTCCTAGGCTACCCTGAAGCCATCTGTGTCTTCTTCTATATTTTGTCCTTTGAAAAGATCCGTTACCAAATAATAATTCACAAAACCAAACAAAAAACAAAAACACTCTTTGCGAAGACCATTGTTTTTAAAACAGTGAATGCCTCTGACAGTGATCGTATGGGCAATATGATCACATGATTTGGTCACATGGGCCAGGGTTGCATTTGTGGAGCATCAGCGCCCCCTCACAAAAGGGCTGGAGATGCATTAACAGAAAACAATAAAGGCACAAGGACACGGAGCAATGCATCATGGGACACACCAGTCAGTGTATTGGCTTCCATGGGCTTCATGTGTGCATTTATGTGCTCCATGACATTGTGGAGAATAATGGGTCAAAGGAGTGTGGAGGGCTCTGATGATGAGGATGTATAGGTCTTGCTATAGGACCAACAGTTGCCGGTTCATGTCCCATAAGGAGGCCAGCATTGGAACCCATAGGAAGGAACTCCGAAGTTTCCAGTCAAATACCGAACCTCAGAAGCAGATAAAAGCCACTTTTGTCAAAAGCAGCACCAGCTGGGATAATTGTGAGAATAATTATGGGGACCTTGATATTGTGATTGATGATTAAGATTAATCAAAGGAGAAGATGTTCTTCCTCAGCATCATCCCTCGATTGTAGAGATAAAGGAAAATCCTGGGCTCAGGGGATGAAGATGAATCACCAGCGGCAGTGCTGTCCAGCCCGGAGGCCACATGCAAGCTCAGCTGGTGTCACCAATGATCATGTGACTCGTGTCTCCATGAGTCCCCCAGTCTTCACCAGCCCCCGCCCCCTCCCCGCAGAATGGACTGCCACATATAATTATGACAGATGACACAATCTCCACCAGCCACCTCATTTGCCGAGGGAGGGGGGGGGATCACACCCATGCAGCTTCCTGTTGGCTTTAATGACTTTTTAATAGAGCTCACTCACAAGGCCGCGTCGCCGGGGTGTCAAGGGAGGGGGGTCTGATGGCAAATCATCCACCATTAGGACACTCGTCGGTGCAGGCGGCACCCTCCACGTTTGCCTTCCCGCTGTCGACCCCCACGGCCTCCATTTTTTCCAGGCCGGAGCACCTGTCTGCGTTCTCCTGTTGTTCTCTACCAAACATGATCAGCACAATTCCCCCCAGCAGGGGCAGATTTGCTGACTTCTGCATCTGGCAGCCAGCGTTGACACGTAAATGCCGATCCCCAGCTGCTCGTGCCGTAAATACCATCCATTAAATTTACCCATTCGATAGATGGCACAAGTGCCCCCGCCCTGCTTCAATACTGCTGCCTCTCTAGAACACACAGCACCGAAGCCCTGAGCACAGATAGGGCCAGGCCTCAACCAGCGCTGCGGTATTCAAGTCCGGTCCGAGTCGAATTGAAAGCATTTCTACCCATTTTAGAATCAGTCCCAAACTAAAGTAGCACCTAATTTGAGAGGGAGACACAAGACTTTTTTTCTCCTGCACTCTCAAGATAACAATTCACGTTTAAACAGTTAAAACACAATTAATATTAATTAATACAAAATTAGTTAATGCCCAATAATAATAACCTATTACTCAGCTTCATTGTATTGGCTGTATACTGCACTGATGTTATTATATTTTATTTATTTTTAAAAAGACAGGCCCAGAGTGTACAGATAATATGTCTGTTAACTGAGACTTTATTCAATTTGTCTACATTAACCACAAAAGTCAATATAACCAATGAAAACTTTCTTTGATTTTGAACATTTGATCAGGTTTACAGCGGTATCTTGTTAGGTATTTGTGGTTAAATACTAATGTTTGAGAACAGATTGTCTTCCTTGTAAAGTATCTCTTGATTTTGTTTCTCTTCGTATTAAAAAATAAAATGCTGTGTCCCATTCTCAATAAATTCAGAAATGAATATGTTCTATAGTTTGGTACCCTGCTGTCTTGACGGGAAATGCAAAAGCAGAACCAGGGAGACGAGAGATCAGGGAAAGCAGGGTTTATTCAGAATCTATCCCAAATGCAGGACACAGGAACATGTAACGTTAATGACACAACTGGGGAAACAGACTTGAACGTGGACTGAAATACACAAGACTAATAGCAGGAAAAGTAGAACAGCTAGTGAACGTAGGGATTCCACACGAGGTTAACGAGGCGGGCATGGCACCCAGGAGGATCGTACAAGCTTGGCATGATAGAACCCCCCCCCCCAAAGGCGTGCACACCGGGATCGCCCAAAGGGAACGGCGGGACAAAACCGAGGACACAGGACCTGGAAAACAAGAGGAAAAACATCAACAGGGCACCTGAAACAGGACAGACACACAGAACAGGCTACTAACGGTAGCTATGAAGACAACAACTGACAAATCCTGGGCAAGGCAAACAAGCACAGGGGCACCAAAAATGGAGACACAGAGGGAACACCAATGGGAGGAACGAAGGGGTCAGGAGTGAACAAAGGAGAAAGGAAGGGACGAGGAGCAGACACAGGGGGCACAAAACCAGGAGGCAAGAAGGCAGACGAGGGGAAACGGGGAGCCCGAGGGAACCACTGTGGGCGAGAGGCGGCAGCTGAAGGGGCTGCAGGCGACCAGGAGGCCAGAGCCGAAGAGGCCCTTGGCAAACGTGAGGTAGGAGCAGGAGGGGACCTCATAGGAGGCAAGGATGCAGGTGGACGAACAGGTAAAGGAGGCTAGGAGGAAGTCAGAGGGGGCACCAGGGGAGGCGAGGAGGAAGATGAAGGGGACACCGGCAAAGGGGAAGGAGGAAGGTGCCAACCGATGAGTCGAAGTGGGGGAACCCACAGTAACCGACAAGGCATTGGAGCCTGGGCTGAAGGTGACCGACAAGGCATCAGAGGGGGGCCCGTAGGCGACCGCCGACCAGGAACCCAGGGAACCACAGGCGACCACCGAGCAGGAGTCGGAGGACTCGCAAGCACCACTCGAGCCATAGGCTAAGAGACCAAGGGCAAGTGTCCCCGTCCACTCCGGGAAACCAAGAGATGGGGACCCGGTGGGGATCGACCGCACTGGGGTGATGGTCGGGGTGAGCCCCCAGAGGAGTTCATTGGGGAAGTCGGGGCAATTCCCAAAAGGTCCCAATCAAGCTCCTTTTCCATCTTCAATACGGGGGGAAGAGCGATGGTCCAACAGTCGAGGACCTCTTTGGGGACAGGAGCCAGGGGCACGGAAGCAGAGTCTGGGGAATTAGGGATAGGGACTGGAAAAGGCGGAGCAGGGACTTCAGAAGGTAGAGCATTAGAAACATCTTAGTGTTTGATCCTTCATTGTTTAATCCCTCATTCTGGCCATTGTGATTGTATAATCACCTGATCAGGTGAATATTTATTGAAACCGTTTCCCCTATTCGCTCACTATTCTCTCACATGCACATACTCTCTCCTTCAATCCATGTATACCCGACATCTCTCTCCACTGTGCCACATGTCTGACAGGCTTACCAGGGCAAGATTATTTTGGCATTTCAGAAACTAAAAGGGAGCGCCAATATTTGTTTGTGCCGAAATGTTGTACTTTTCCCCATGGTGGCAAGACACAGAAGTATCATTTGCAAGGCATCATTTGACTGAAAGATATATGCCAAATGTATTCCATCTAATCCCTCTCGCCTTCCTGCATGAATGTTGAGGCGTGTTCTGTGGCACTGTAACCCTCATTCGGAGGTGGCTGAGGGAGAAAATGGAATGGCGGTGATGAATACAGCGCTGGGATTTTTAAAAATGATGAAAAATGTTCCCCAAAATGCATTGGTCAGCTGATTCTGATTCTATTCCCTCCGCCAGCTATGCTCTCCAGATCGGTCTTGTTTTGCGGGGGGTTGAAAACAAAGACCCCATTTGCCAACCCCTGCCCCCCACCCATTTAGAACATGCTCAAGGTCCACAAGCCCCTGGCTCCACACTGAATTATGAATGAAGCTGTCAGGAGACACACTGTTTATGCGCTTGGGGGGGGGTAATTTAAATTTAATTTGAAAAGGGATTTTAGTTCAAGACCGTCCGCTCAGCAAAACAAAAAAGCAGAAACATGCACACACTGGAAATACAAAGGCTGCTGCGCATCACCAACACCGCTAGGGTGAAATAATAAATAATACGACCCCGTCCTGAAGGCCCCCTGGGCTCAGCTGCAAATTTTGGTAATGAAAATATCAGTTAGGAAATATAATATGCAAAATGAATTTAAATAAGAGGATATAGGGGGAAGTAGATCACATCTAGTAGGAAAGCACTGCCTTCTCTAGAATAAAAAGTGCCCCAAGGCCTTCTGGGTAATGCATTAGCATTTACTGCGATGCACAGGATAATATGAATTTTATACATTTCTTGTAGGACATCTTTTGCTTGTAATAGAAACGAAACCTATGTTTTTATTTTCTAAACATGGTAAGAGTGTAAAAGTCCACAGTAGACACAGTTTAAAAATTTTAGAAAACGGCCTACACAGATCTGCCAGGAAAACCAGAGCCACAATGAGGGCTGTGGAGAACTTCTCCCTGACGTAATATACGGCTGGGTGGGTTAGAGGGCTGGATTCGCTGTGTGGCCCGTGGCCCTTAGCAGACGGGCTCTGAGTGGGGGGGCGCAGACAGGAGACCACCTCCGGACTCCACGTGGGCCGCCAGCAGTGAAGTGTAAAGAGGCCCTGGCCCCCACTCCCAACCGCTTTTGACGGGACGCAGTTCCCCTGCGACAGACACGCTGGGAGCCCGCCAAACGTTCACCGCCTCGTCCATGCCGTGTGTCTGCCAAGGCAAGCAGCAGGGAAAGCTGACTGAACGGCCGGTCTGCATCGCACACGGATGCTGGGGGACTGTGGGGATATCACCTGCTGCAGCGAGACGCATCCCTCCGTGTGGCTCTCGTGTACGTGAGGAGCTTCTAGATAATGACCACGCTGATGCTGTTCATCAGCAGGTCAAGCTGGTACACTCTTCTTCTGGTCTTCTGCTATGTTCACCCACCCGACAGCCAACAGCCTATGAGTCGATAGATACAAGCTGAAATGAACCAGATCCACCCCCCCACAGTGCTGAGCGACTCCAAATACTGGGGGAGGAAAGATTAGGGAGGAGTGGGCAGCAGGGAAAGAGACAACCAAAGCTGTCAGACCCTCCCTGTGGCCTCGCACCCAAGGGCCTCACGCCTCGGGCCCCAGCGCTCAGGGTCCCCGCATTGAAGGCCCCCACATGCAAGGCCCCCGTGTCTAACAGCCCCTCCTTGATCATCTCTGACAGGCCCTTCCTCTCTCACCCTAACAAAGGCGTGCTTGTCCGAAAGGCCGCATCTCCACCCGTAAGTGACTGCACCCTCCTCTATGCGCTCGCTCTCCTCTGTGAGCTACAGGGCCCGTGGCTACATTGAAACCATAAATCACTTAGGTGTCTCCTACTCCGATGCGCTCTCTTAAAGCCTACTCCAGCCCATTAGGGACTTCAAAAAAAATAATAAGCTCTAAAGTTTCATCTGAGTCACCGATTGAAATGCAAAACATAACACACAAAGAGATCAAAAGGTCCCTTTGCTCTTTATGGATGTTATACAGTTCAAATACCACAAAGGGAATGGAGAATATCTTTGTTTTCAAGTAATTAAGGGGCATCTGGGTGTCTTATGATGATTTTATTATGCATTTTGACAACATTAAACTGTATTATTCCGTAATTATCAGTATAACATTGCATCTCTTATTTTAACACTATGATGTGGTATTATTTGGTAATTTAACCACAAAATGTGGTATTATTCAGTATTTTGACAGTATAATATAATTTTATTCTGTATATTGAAATTATAATGCAATTATAGTATAATAATGCTGGGATTGAAGTGTATAATTATGTACAGTATTGTAACAGCAAAATACAGTGTTATGTATGTCTATAGTATTAAACAGTATTATTGTGTGTTTTTAACTGGACTATACATTCTCCGGTATTTTATCACCGTGTACCGGAGCTGACTGTTTGCTACATACAGTAAGGACATACTCCTCACACACACCCAGCTGGGGGGGCTGTGTGACCGATGCAGTCAAGCCCCAGCCTGCCCCCTGCAGACATCGCACTCACGTCACCCTGTGGGGCGTGGACATGCTCAGTCCACATATGTTCTGTAGGGTTCCGCTTGGTGCAGGGTGCTTGTGTGTGAATGTGTGTGTGTGGCTTCACATTACGAATGCGCACATGTGTTATTCACCCAGAGTGACAGGCTGGACCATACAAACAAATACAGCACATACACACACTCCCACATACACACACTCTCACATACACACACTCTCACATGCACACACTCTCACATACACACACTCCCACATACACACACTCTCACATACACACACTCCCACATACACACACTCTCACATACACACACTCCCACATACACACACTCTCAC
>JAABNX020000021.1:10730137-10742224 GCA_015163995.2 Mormyrus lacerda
CACACTCTCACATTCACACACTCTCACATACACACACTCTCACATACACACACTCCCACATGCACACACTCTCACATACACACACTCTCACATACACACACTCCCACATGCACACACTCCCACATACACACACTCCCACATGCACACACTCCCACATGCACACACTCCCACATACACACACTCTCACATACACACACTCCCACATGCACACACTCCCACATGCACACACTCTCACATACACACACTCCCACATGCACACACTCCCACATACACATATGCATTCACAGTATTGTTACAGGAGAATCAGCATCACGTTAATCCTACATATTTTGCATGCACACTGTGGATATGTGATTTGCTACAATTTAGATGTAGTTCTTTATTTGCCCACTAATGCATTGATGATCTAGCTAATTAAGGGATTGACCACATTGAATATCGTGTATAGAGTGTCTAGAATCACCTGACATCCACGTCACAATGAGCCCAAACTGTGGTGTCAGTTTGCTCATGTCCCTGTGGAAAGGGCCAGCAAAGAGCCATCTAGATGACCTGGATAACCTGGACGTGGGGTGAGGAAATGAGGACAGAGCTGTGAGATCGATACCTGCCGGGGGGTCTGGCCCTGCTCCCACTCGCCTGTCTGATTTTCAGTCGAATCCCGCCTCCCACAGACAGGGAACTGAGCTGAAACTCGCCCCACCCCGATCCTCTGTCTTTCTATCCTGCTCTGCCCCCCTATTCACCTTCCTAGATGCATCTAATGAACCTGTAGAATTTGTGTGAGTTTTATCTCAGAAATGTACGGATCATAATATGGAATTGGATCAAAAAATTTGGAGTTTTGTGCTTAATTTAATTAAGTCAGTAGATGGATGGATGGATGGATGGATGATGGATGGATGATGGATGGATGGACGGGGCTGTGCTGGTGTTGCCCATCCCTGGTGGTCACCCACTGCCCTACAGCCTCGGTGAACTGAGCATCCTGCCCTGTCTCACCGATCCCAGCACTCCTCTGGACCGCTTGCGCCACCCTGCTGGCTGCAGAGAGACTGTCACCTCGCCGTTTACCTCTCAGTGGCTCTGCCCTATTCACTGGTCACCCAGGCCAGGCGTCAGTCTCACTATCAGGCTTCTAGATCGTTCAGCACATGCCAACATGTCAGCGTTGGCTGAGCTGACCTTCTGGTGCGTAGCACCACCATGCAAAGTCTGCTGATTGGCTGACTGCCCCCTACGGGTCCTAGGTTTCCATGGACTGGCTATAATCCACTCTGCTGACCTTGCTCCCCCCCCCCCTCCACCCCCAACATGGCACACCCTGGCTCAGCACCTCAGCACTATTTAAGTGGAGCATGCTGGGATGGACGCCACTCTTACCGCCAGGGCCACAAGAGAGTGACAGGTCTGTTGACAAGAGGCAAGAGAGCATGACACACAGCATGGGGTCAATGCGGGGGATGGGGGGGGGGGGGCTACAGCTGATTCAGCCTTTCAGGCTTTGTGCTGCTTTCTCATATAGGTGGTATCAGCAACCCCTTGGCCCCCACTGAGGCGTGATATCACAGCTCTCTTTCAAACTGCTGGTGTCTGCCAGGCCCACAGGGGGCGCTCCTGTTCACAGCCTACATGTGACCCACATTACTGCTACGGTGATGAAGGTGGGAGCTTGGTCTGTACCTGCAATTTCAATGTCCATGAGATACCAAATCACGCTATGATCTAGCTAATCAATGGCATGGGGGGGAAGTTGGTGATCCTGCCCACCCACCACTGCGATTTTGTCCGTCCCTACTATACCTTCAAAGGATTTATAGGCGTATTTGGGAAAAGTTTAGCTTAACTGCTCTGAAATAAGTGATACATTTTGTCCTTTCCCCTGCAACATTAATAAGGTACTGGGCCGCTGTGCTGACGGCGCCAGGCTGCTAATGTCACACTCACGGGTGACAGCCACCACAGAGCCATTACACTCAAAACAGGACTTTCTAATGACAAGTTAGTTTCATGCAGTTTTTGTCACAGACTTTCATATAATGCTGAACTACACACATTGATGCTGATTAGCTCAAGAATTTATGCTGAAACAAAAAATTATAAATTATTATTTATATAACATTCATCCCATAAGTATCTTTCAGCTTCAAAATATAATTGCTTACGATACTGCTATACTAGTCCACCCACCTTGCTGGGTTCTAGATCGCTGTGAGGCCTGGAGTCTGTTCCATGCATGCCTGAGGCACGAGTCTACGAGGTACACTGTGGATGGGATGCCAGTCCCTTATTGACCATGTGCATTCAATGGCCACTTCAGAGACACCAGCTCATTCAACTGCCTTTGGACTGTGGACAGGAACCAGAGAACCTGGAAGAAAGATGCAGAAAATGATGGGCAAACATGTAGACTGCACATTCACTGTAATCAAGCCTCCAACTCCGGAGGTGTGAGGCGACATAGCTACTCCAATGGACTGCGAGCCGCCCACTAGCCATAAATCAATCTGCTAATTTGCTTACCAATCAGAGTGAAAGGCCGTTTCCTGGCTGAAGCACTGCGATCAGGCCGAGCTGTGGTGACTGTAGTGAGAATGAAGCACTTTGCTTTATTGGGTCGCTGATCCATTTTAGGGCTTGTTGGCATCCCGCATAAACGTGTGGATCTGCCAAGGAGTCCCGAGAAGACTTCTACATTCCCTCACTCCCGGCTGACTCAGAGGGAGAGAGATGCGACGGAACGCGCACGCAGGTGCGTCTCTCAGTGCTAGCGGACACGTCAATGCCGCACGCCGCTCCAGCTCACCCTGCCCGAGGGCCGCCCCCGCCCCTGCCGCTTGGACAAGGAGGAGTTAATGGACCACAGAATTGTCTGCTACAACCAGATTTAAATTTTCTTGCCTCCACAAACCAGTGACTCACACCAGCGACCAGCTACTTGATCTTTGCCGGTCGGAGGAAACGATTAAAAGCAAAGCTGGATGATGGGGATATTTCTAACCAATAAAAATGCTTCACTGGCACGCAGCAGCAGCCCCTGCAACAGCCGGCGGTTTGTTTAGTGTGGTTAATGACTGAGTGTTGGCAGCGCAGCGCAGTCACGTGGGATCCCTGCTGTTTCTGAGGGGGGCGCCCTGTGTTGCCCGGTAATCAGCGTCAGGGGTGCGACGGCTGGGGCGATGCGTCTCTGCTAGCTGTACGGATTCACCGGGACATATTGGCGAGGTAGCTAGGGGAGAGGGCCTGCACTCTGTCCTAGCTGGAAAAACGTTAGCACTGCGCTAATATATTCCCAGCCTGCGGGTTTTTCAGATCCTCCAGCATCCCTTGGTGCAGTGTCTCCCAAAGGTTTGCTATCCTGACGAATCACTGCCATTGTTTCCCCTTAAAAGCAGTGCAGTTCTGCAGTGCCAGCATGCAGGTTTATTCCTCATAAACACCACAGCACTGGTGCATGCTTCCTGCAGTGACCCAACATGCTGCTCTCATGGCACTCGCGCTAGTTCTACGTTCCGCAGGACGCTCAGCAAAATCCAGCAAAATGACTACAGTGGCTTTGAGTGGGATTATTATCTAATGCTTAAATTCTAAAGAATTAAACAACTGGCATCCCACCGTCGTGATCTGTGCTACCTGGTATGGGCTCCAAACTTGGCCTGACCCCACACTGTAGAAGCAGTCCCATAAAAATCGACAGGAAATCATACTTTGAAGCCATTCTGTCTGTGTTGCAGAAACACGGATGCCATGTTAAGGGGTCCTGACAAGCTTGTGATAAGAGTAACGTCACTTTACATGGCAGTGGAGTTTAGTGGAACACCAGGAAACAGCACCCTTTGATAGTGTTTTAAGGATTCCCTTTCAAGGTTATCAAGGGATTGTGGGAGTAAAGAACCCATGTATAATGTGGAAGGTAGAGTGACACGATGGGAATCTGGATCTGAATAGCAACAACAACAAAAAAGTAACCTCTTTGGGAGAGAGGCAAAGATTAATGCCAACAAAAATAGCTGGGACAATTTGTCCAGTTTAGCAAATAAATATTTTTTCCAATTAGCAGTAAATTATTACTTGGAACTTGCTGGCACATAAGAATGCAAATTCCCAGCTAAAAGAGAAAGACCCCAGAGAGGGAACTTTAACTGTGAATAAGACGTTTTTAAATCCCTGCAGCCATTAATTGGAACAAAGAGGCCTGACTGGGGCTGACGCATTTCCTGCGGCGCTGCCTCTCCAACTGAACGTCCGTCTGACAGTACGAGGGACCTCATCTCCATTGTGTAACCAGGAAACTGACAAGTGAGCTTCAACACAGCCCATGCCAAAATTGGACCGGTCACAGGCATTGATATATCTGCGGGTCTCTTCAGGCTACGTGCTGTCAGCCTCCAGTGGACCATCCGGAACCAACATCCCAAACAGAGGAGGCTATTATAAACAAGTCTATAAAAGAAAACATTTGCCCCATACATGTCAATCAAAGATAATTAGCATATTTATCTTATTATTGTTTTAGCTACTACACTTTATTGCATATGCATTTCGAACAAAATTAAAAGGTACTACTATAGCCTACTGCGTGACTATCAACAGACAGAATTATTAGCAGATAATTGAGCAGAATAATTGCGTCTTTTCCTTCATGTTTTCATTTCCTCGGCAGTCAAACCACTAGTACCCCCTCCACAGTGCCCAGCACCAGTTAGCCTTCCTCTCCGTCACCACCGTTTGTTATGATTATACCGTTACACGCAGACCGCATGGAAAAGGCTGTGTTTTAGGTCACGCTGCAATGCCATCCGCTCCACACCGAGCAGCATGTGCAGGAAAAAGCCCCAATCAGAGCAATTGAAATATCCCACCTAGGCTCCACCCTGCTGACCTAGAGTCAGCCGAGACCCAGCACAGGGGAATCACATCATCCCTGTTAACCACCGAGCTCTGAGCATGGCCCCGGTGCTGGGGACGTATACAAAGACTAACAGAGCATCTTCCATACTGTAATACACCGTAGCACTGATTCCAATCTGGGACCTCATATCACAGGATGAGCAGAACAGGATCTTCTGGTACTTTGCAGACGTAAGTGTTTCCCAAATTTCAGAATTAAGTGATAGCATCACATCCATGAGGCTAACAGCTTGCAGTACTTTCCAAAGGCCATGTTTACCACTTCAGGGTTTGTGTGAGACAAGATGTCTGTCCACCGCTGACAGGTGCAGCCTCTGAGGTACCTGCCAGCTCCCCCACTATTCTAAAAGGCTTAACCTTTGTTCTACTCTGTATTTTTTTGGTTAAAAAAACAACTGCTTCAGCATGAAAAGAGAAGACGTACCTGACAGGACCCAAGAGCGCTGGGAGGTGGGGCTTTGGCTGCGCCGGGCCGCTCTTCCGAACCTGGTGACCTGGCTAACACGGCTTCAGCTGAATGACACGGTTACGGTCTCCCCATGGGCTGTCCCCGTACTGACTGACGGTCTCCCCATGGGCTGTCCCCGTACTGACTGACGGTCTCCCCATGGGCTGTCCCCGTACTGACTGACGGTCTCCCCATGGGCTGTCCCCGTACTGACTGACCCCATAATGTTTCTTTAGGTCCCCTTTGTTTTGCCTGTTTAAAAAACACATAAATTATGGCGCCCAGATTGACAGATATAACACAGCCGAAAAAGGTGTGCAGATGTGCTGCAGTTTAAATGATTCAGTTTCAGTAAATTCTATACCTTACTGAATAATGAATCGTGAATTAATTATAAGACACTGGTAAAGAAAATTCATGGGTATTACAGGTATATTTGGAGATACAATTATTCTTAAATGGATATTAGACAGCACCACCATCTGTAAAAATAGCTAAACTCTACCTACACTTATTATTTTGCTAATCAGACATTTCAATGTTAAAGAAATGGAAAAGGCAACTGACCATATCATTACCTACTTTAAACGTAAGGGCTGCGTTTAGTGCAGCCTCTTTAAGAGACTGCAGTGGCTTTGGTCTTTGGTTCCTGCCTCACTGCTGTTTTAATCGTATTGGAAACACAGTTTGCTTTTGTCTTCCCCTGAATATTGCATATAACTACTGCCACCAAGTGGCTCACCGCAACACTGCGTCTCATATGCAAACAAGTGGAAATTAACAGCTAAGACTTCCAAAATTGATAGGAAAAACCAGCACATTTTACAGAATATTTGAAAATCAATCAAATATCAGTGCAATCAATGTAAAAACACATTCGGCATTTTATCTACTACAAAATCATCAAGCACAAAATTTGATCAGCTCTACCATTTACAAATATTCCAGCCAGGGGCGGCGCTAGTGATTTTTGGACCCCATGAAAGCATGTCACTTTGGGCCCTCAACCCAGATCAACCCAATTATGTTCCACCAATTTTCTCTGCAATCTCATTGGTCATCACATTAAATGCATTAGTACTCTTTGTATGCGCATGATTCTCGATATTTTTACAACATACATCTAAATTCAGATGACAACTGCCCAAAAACAAAAACAGTCGCCTAGCTAAGATTAACAGGTTATGAGGTTGTTTGAGAGTTGTCTTCTGCTGATGCTATACTGAAACTGCAGTTTCTGTTTTGGCAAGACTGTGCACGACACAGATGGCCTTACGTAAAGCATAACCACGATGAAATATGTCATATTCAATGTAGCACTGCTGCCAGGAAAAAACGTCAGATTATAAAAATCACACAGCAGAAGTTACGTTGAGTTTTCCACAGCCTCGCTCTGAGCTACATCTGAGCTCGGGTCCCAGATGTCAAATCTGTTTGTATTGTCAGATAATTGAGGGGCTTAAGTAATGTGGGTGAAAAAGGAGGTTAAACCTAAAACAATCCAATTAAACCTGCAGGCAGTCGGCAATCTCCAAAAAAAAATCTTGATTAGATTCAATTAAGCAGCGAAGCCGGGGGGGGGCAGCGTTTATGTGTGTGAGGGGCTGAGGCCTGCCTGGGATTTTCATTATCCGCTAATGCGGGGGGGGCTCATTCCATGTTTTTTATTTGATATTGTGTTACTCAGGGGCTCCCAATATCCCATTACTGTCGTGCTTCATCTGTGCTCTGCTCTTATTTTGGAGATGCAATGAAGCCATTTGGATCAATATTCTTCACTGTATAATATATAAAGCAAATAAATGGCAAAAGCATGACAAAAGTTCAGCACTCTCTAGATGCCTCTAGACAGAGTGCATGACCTGAGCACCAAAATGACCCAAGATATCCAGAATAGAACAGGCGATTGGAGATTGGCCAAGCCTGACCATTGTGCCTTGAGTGGCGGGTGAATCTTCCAATCACAGCTCATTCCCCCCTTGTATATGTGTGTGGCAGACACAGGAATCCACTTTAGGTAGCCACAGTAGATAATGAGATTGCTTTATATGATTTATTTAAGACAAAAAATGCAAATAAAGGACCAATCAACAGTGCTAAGCTCAAAGAGCCTTGACCCCCTGCAATGCCTGTGCAATGTTTGAAAAGGATCCACCAACTGGCTATTGAGCTGAAATGGGTGTCAAGACTGCCTTGATTTGGCTATGCGCTGCTGTTTCAATATCAGGGAGATCTGTCTCAAAATGTAGGTCCTCGCTCATAAAATGCTTGCATGAAGTTTGACAAAGACCTGCTGAATGGTTTTTTGACTTACTGGCTCACATACCAACGTGTCTGTAGCAGTGGGGACAGCAGCAGATGACTGGTGCTAAAACCATACGATTACCCGAAGGCCAGGGAATACAATAAGCCCATAATATGAATAATTAACATTGCCTGTCATCACATTTGGAATTTGAAACTACTGAGCGATAATATACCGGAACACATAGGTATTGGACTTTTACCACCTCTTCAAACGTAGAAGGATAAGCAGGTGAATATTGTGGTCTAATGAATCCCTAAGAGAACACAGCTAATTGGCACACAGTGATTTATGCACCAAGGGAGTACCTGTCTATTCCGTTTTCATGACTGAGCGATTCAACCACTTTAGGTAATGCATCTTCGGGTCATTTTTGCCATCAGATCTTTTATCACCGGCATGAACGCCCAGATTGTTGCTTCGTAAAACCTCTATGTATACAGTATACATCACTAAAAACCCAGCTGTGATTACCTTTGGGAATATACATTTGTAAAGACTACAGCGCTGTCTCCTTTAAAATCTGGACCTGCAATCAATTACATGACACATTAGACATGGGTTGCAAAAAAAAAAAAATGGATTTCAATTGTGAGCACAATTTGTTTTCGTCTATAAAACCGTCGTGGCAGATTAATCCTCATCAGGCTACTTCTGGAAAAGGGGGCAAAAGTCTGACACAGAGACAGATGGTCTTCAGGCTTAAGGCAAAGATACAATCAGCACGGTAATCTGGATGCATCCTGGAAGCAGTATGAGACGTACGATGCCATCACCATCAATCTGGAGTGTACTACGCTAACAAAATGCGCATCTTTTGACATTAATTTCAGTAAGATGCCAGGCAGTCAGAGTACACTCTAAAAGAGAATAAAGTGTACTTCATCTTCAAGCATAGCCAGTTCCCAACCTAATATACAGAAATAAATCTAATTTAAAGTACAAAGTTACAATACTGCAAAAATACACTACAACACTACACTGAAAAGGTGATGAACACATCACAGGAGTTCAGAGATTTGTGTTTTTGGCCAAAGAAATCAACAGCTTTGAGTTTTTGACCATGAGAATCCACAGCTTCATCCTACTGCCCGGTAAATTGTTTCCCAAAGGAATAGATTTTTTTTATTTCGAACTACTGCATTGGCCAAAGGAATCAACATATATGTCTTTCTGACAATGGGAATCTTGCTCACCACTGAACAGAATATAGGAATCCACAGCTTTGTGTACTTCAGGACTGAATTTTCCACAGTAATCCACAGCTTTTTCTTCCCGACCACTGAGATCTGATGCTCAGCAGTAATGACAGCTTACAATAGACACCCGTTAGAGATTATGTCACTACAACTCCATTCACCATCCAGAGCAGCAGCAGCTTTGTAACTGATACAGAAGCTACAGACATAGACACTACAGAGTGCACTTTCTGAAGTGCTGTATCACCTGTCCTCACCTGTCACCAGTATCCATCCACTCAGTATGAGACACAGTCATCATTACTTTACATCACATTAGCTAAGTCCTGGGCAATGGGCTAAGCAACTGATCTGTGCTTCATGTGTTCGCGGGTTGAACACTTGAATTCATGGTGTGTCATTTCAATTACTGAACGGAAGTGTTATAGCATCCAACATTTTGGTTTTGATGGAGATAAATAGCATTACAACTTCTGCAACAGTTTTAAAGGAGTTTTAAGCAGAAATTCCCCACAAAATTGAATAAAACTAAATTAAGCTAAATACAATTACAACTAATTTAAACTAAATAAAATCTAACTCAGAAGTGCAAGATGACAATTTTTTTATCCCACATACTTTTTAAGTCAATTCATTCCAAAACCAGCAAAAATCCAGTCATTATAACCACCTGATGCGATTGTTATTCCGGGCGGTAGGTGGCACCATTCCACCTTAGTCAGACCTTTCACTTCATTCAATGAAAGGTTTAATGATTTGTTCGCTACATTGTATTTTTCTGTCCTACATCCCCCGGAAAAAATGATGGATTCTCCACACTCAGAGGATGTTCACCCACCGTTTTCACTTCGTATTAAATAAACAAATGACAGATATGACATGAAACCATTTTTGCTTAATAGCTGAACATTATGGTTTAGGAAACATGTCTGTGTTTTTTTATTTGCTACGAAGTAAAAAAGCTGGGGGATCATCTTCCAAGTTCTACATAGGGGTTGTACGTAGAAATCACGTCATTGTAGCTGAAAATGTGCATTACGGTGTAGAAAATATTAATTTCAATAATTATTGTTCTGATTCACCACCTGCATGCCTATCCAATTCCTCATAATTTTTAAACTACTTGAATCAAACCTGCAGGTAACACAAAAACGTGGACAAGGGGGTTGCCTGAGGACTGAGTTCATAACCGCTAGTCTAAGCAAAGGGGGTGATGTAACCATGGCGTGATGGCACCTTCGTTGTATGTTTGGTCTTTATATTTTATTTTATATTTTGCCAAGTCATGACTGTCATATTCAGTAGCTTTTGGAAAAGAATCACAAAACATCATGTATCTTTTATTTTAAAACTAACAAACCTTTAGTATAAATTGTGGTCTTAATCACTTTTAACTTTATGCAACATGCCATCCATATAAATTATCAGACCTATAAAACTCATTTAGATGAGAATGAAAAACACACAGTTATTATAATGACAATTGAGTAATACGTGATAGCCTGCCTACATTTCCCAAGACGGCTGCCATTTGAACTACATTTTGACCCACAATCCTCTGAAAGCGGATGTAGAAGAATGTATTATTTAAAAGACATGGGGGATGCGGGATTAGTTTCATCATATAAGTAACTAGATTCGGTGCTTCGCGTCGGGATATTTCTATCTGTTGTACGAATTTATATATAAATATCCATTGTCTTTACAAATGCGATTCAAAACATACGGATTGTTGCGCGTTTATGTTTGGGGTAGATATATAACCTCCCCTCTATGAGTGGATATGTGACGTTTCCGATAGTAACCTTGACATAACACATGGTTATGCATCATTGTTGCATTTAATATTGTTTTATAAGAATTTCCTGCGAGAGGACAGTAATTTCTATATTTATACGATTTCCGCAAGCTACCCAGAATAACTATGTATAATGTATGTAGTAGATTGTCCTCATTAGCAAAAGGAGCTTTTCTGAAATATACCGATCCTCTGTACGCAGCTAGTTTACCACTGTAAGTTGACCAAGTCTGATGGGTGTACATCAGCTCCGCATTGCCATGTGTCGCATAGCAGTTTGTTTCAGCAGAGGTTGTATCTGTTTTCAATAACCGTTAATGTTTCTGTATAGATTTTTAAGATGTCCAATTTGCATATTGGTAGCTAGTTGTACCTGTTTGTAGGCTTATTGGTTTAGACGGTTTCGGCTATTTTGTGGAGGAGTTGCTTTGGCTTTTTGACTTTATTGCCTTTATGTTTGCCTTTACAGGAATTCTGCAGTCTACCGTGCCTTGAGTTGCACTGCCGCAAGACGGCAGGAATCAGCGCCCACCGCGGACCCCTCCGAAAAGACCTCCAAAGAGTTTAGGTGATCGTGCTGCATTGGTGTAAAAGTCCCCTTTAACGTCACTGCTGCTGTTCTGCTGTTAGAATAAGTTGTAAACGTCCTGGAGCAGAGTTCTAATTTATCGTGTTGTCTTTACAGCTTCTATCCCCCAATGCCTGGTCATGAAAGCTCCTTGAGGTGGGGGGGGAAGAAGTTTGAGGAATTGCCTATCGTGCACATAAAAGCCACATACAATAAGTACGCTACTCCGTTATGTCCAACCTGTATAGTGTCTCTTTTAGCCCCTAAATGAATGGCGTAACAACTCTTGTTTCTCAGCACACACATCCAGGTGACAGACAACACTGGGAAGTCCATGATCAGGACATCCTGTGGTGCAGAAGGATTCAAGAATGTAAAGAAATCGACTCCCATTGCGGCTCAGACAGCTGGTATCTCTGCTGCAGCGGTAAGGGCACCATCGCTCAGTAGAACTTCGGGCACCGACACGCTGCCAGATAAACACAGCATGGTGACATTCATACCGTGTTCAGGTGTACAGTACCATGCCTTTCATAAGATGCTTTCGGTTCCTGTGTTTTGTTTTTTTTTTTTTTTGTTCCTGTACCTTGGCTGCTGATTCTTACTTCATCTTTTCTCTTTTAGAGCTTTCCAGCAATTATAGCCGGGTTATGTAGCTGTAATAGAAAAGGTTCACACCGCATGAGAAAACACTGGTAATTTTTCTGCATCCTGCTGTGTAGAAAAGGCACTACACCTCAGAGGGATTAAAAAATAATATAAAAAAAATTCTGAGCTCTGGAAATCACCTGCCAAATTAAAACAAACATGGTAATGCAAAACCTTTTGTGGACGTTTGTTGAAACTAAATGCAGGTGC
>JAABNX020000021.1:10746574-10760692 GCA_015163995.2 Mormyrus lacerda
CCCTCCAAAGGAAGATCATTTCAGCCTTTCTGTTCAGCTATGATCTCATAGTAAGTATATGAAGGTTTACAGGCTAACGGCGCCTCATGACTTCCCAGTCGCAGGGTCAGACCATCCAGGTTCTCTTTATGGCGGTTTATTGCCGTTAGCGGAGAAATACGGAGAGTGCCAAAACTCCAGTCGGCTCGCAAAGAGCTTGTTCTCTCTCCGACGTCCGGCCCGGTGACGGTAACGCAATCTTGTCCATTTCTGAGCGAAGGCGAGCGAGAAATGGAATTAAACACTATAAATAAATGGATCCATTTAAGATGGCTGCCCTTTCCCAGTATTACGTCAAGGGCTTCATTGCCATGACAACAGCAATTAGCAGGAACTCAGTTTCCAGGCAGGCTGAGGATGTAACTCTGTGCACCGAGTAGCCATAGCAACTGAGGTCAGGCCAATAGCTCACATCTGTTTTCCTGCTAGCCATGTCGTAAGGCACACAGAACGGGGGGGGGGGGTTCATATGATTAGCTACTGTGATTAAACTCAGGGATACCTCACATTTTCTGTTGGGTGTTTGTAGCTCTCAGAACCTCCAGGTAAAATAGTGTCTTGATTGAGAAGGGGGGTGTGCTGGCGGCTGTTCTGGAGACAGCATATGGCGTCAAGCATCTTGACACGTCTGAGTCCCCCTTCAGTTTTTTTCATGATCAGCCATTACAGAATCAATTGGACTTTGTATGGTAACTGAGTCTCAGCAACTTAACAGAAGAAACACAAAATAATCATATTGGATGAACCCCCAGGGTACGTGACTAGGTATACACCTTCCAGAAAAAGCCCCCGCAGCACAGAAACCTCTAACCATTAATGAGCTCACAGCCATTCAAAGTAGCTTCCATTTACCATGATCATATCTGGACTTGAGTGGAGTTTACAATGAGCAAGTTCAACAAGGAGAGCGAAATGTCAGTGACACCCCCCCATCTCCACATGCCAAACCCTCCCCCCCCCAGGTGTCCAGCGAGCTCCTGAATGTGTTCAATTAGCTTGTGTAACTAGAGGCAGGCTGGACACTTAATCCCACAGCACCTGCTGTATTTTCACAGGTAACCCCAGCTAGTCCTGTCATTGATGGGGGGCCAGATATCAGAGTCCACAGCTGGTCTCTAATTAGCAATTATCACAGGCAGAATTAAGACTACTACAACACCAGCCAAAATGAAAAATGAATAATTTGAACATATGAAATAGCCATGGTTCTTCTACAATTTTTCACAACTTAAAAGGTAAAGTTGGCCTGTTGACTTCATAGGACATGTCGTTAAGTTTCCTAAAAGTGCCCTTTGATTGCCCTTTTTGGCTGCACCCCCCTCCCCCATTGTGATTCATGCAGGGGGGGTACATTTAAAAATGAGAAAGCCCAGGTGCATCTGCCAAACACCCCTCCCTTGCTAGGGGACACCTGACCTGGGCTCTGCCTTTATCGAACCAGGTTGAACCAGTCAGGTGTTTCTCCACTGGAGACGTGGCCTAGTGCTGGGGGGGGTTCATCCTTGTGCTATAGGCCTGTCACACGAAACTGGCCGTTTTTGTTCAAAAGCATGTTTAACTCATTATTTTTAATGGGCCCATTAGCTAGCAAGTAGCGTCTGATTTATGTATGGTCAGAGTTTTTCTTCTGTGGAGATGTTTAATATGGTGCATTCGAGGAGTAGCAGGCGAGAAAAATCATTACCATCATTATTTATTTTCCAGCTTATTACGCAGTTCAGGTTAAATGCTTAAAGAGTCTACAGTGGCACTCAGAAGGTCTCATTCTGTCTCCTGTCTTAATGTCTTTCTTCACTCATTTGGTGACAGTGTTAAAAATAATACTTTGATAACTTTTTTTGCACAGCATGTATTAATATCAATGCTTAATATGTACAATTTAAAAAAAAAAAGTTTTTCCTTTGTCAAACAGAATAAAAAACACAAGCAGGTATGTGCAAATCAAAAAAAAGTAGGAATCTCTCCCCCCCCCCCCCCCCCAAAGGCCGGTGTGCACCCTGGTCTGATGACCGCACAGTTCAGCAGGCCCCTGGGACCCTGACCCTACAGGGCCGGAGCTGGAGGCCATGCTGGCTGCACAGCGCATGAAGGATTTAACTAGGTACTTAATTAGGCATTGTGTGATACCATGGCTGGCAAATGTGTATAAAAAGCAGAACCACAGAATGCTGGCATATTTCCAGGGGACACCACAGGCTGCAATGACACTAAGGCAGATTCCCAACCCGCCGCTTCTGGGGGCAGCTGAGAAGGACCAGCTGATTATGGGGGCTCAGCGGTTACCACTGCACCCACACACACCCAGGGCTGTGGGTCTAAGTCCTGGGAGGGCGTATCTCCTGGCTAGCAAGAACCGGGGCCACCTTAAATATATCCATCCATTCCCAAATTCAAGTTACTAAATACAGCCACACAATAATTTGTACATTACAATAAGTATGAGATGACCATCAGGGCCCATGCCCCTGAGCAGGGTAAGCGCTTCAAAGGTGGATGGATGGAAATTCACTAGAAGGTTTCCCACAAAAATGATGGACCCGTGATGCTGTATAGAAAAGGTGTAGCCATAATTCCCTAATTTGCTGGGAAATAATTATTAAAATGTGAAATATTGATCTCCTGCCAGAGATTTAAACCTGTGCTTGGAAAGGCGCTATTAAAATGCAGTGACAAGTCTGAACTTTAATTTGTATAATTCGTAATTTGTAGCCCAATTGCTTTCGGGGAATAGGTACATTACTTGCATTTGTCGTTCCACCCTGACCTGGGGCAGTTTAATAAGAGGCTCGGTCGCTACCTGCCCCCACAAACTCTCCTGTCCAGACAGCAGCCTCGTGTAGCCCCGGTCGAGCAGACGGGTTTGGATGACGGGTTTTATTGCATCACATTTATCTGGTATTTTAAAAACATTTTCTTAAATTTTGTTTTTTCCCCCCAATATGACCTACAATTTTATTGATTTGTACAGTTTCTCTTATTTATTACATTTAGATTGTGCATCTATTTAATTTCAGTTGAAATTCTTAGCAAACGTCTACAGTCATGATGGAAACTCAGGGGCCGTCGCCCCCCCAGAGCTGAGGGGCTACAGCTCCGGGTTAGAAGAATGAGGAAGGCAGGCGTACAGAGACACTCACCTCTGCCCACTCAGGACAACACACTGAATGAACGTTAGATTTATATAGAGCTTTTCAATACACCCAAAGCGCTTCACAGCACCAATGGGGAGCCACTTCATCCACCATTACTGTGTAGCCCCCACCTGGATGACGCAATGGCCGTCGTTCTGCTCCAGTACGCTGACCATGCAGTAGCTACGTTGGTGTTGGGGCAGGAGAGAATTCACCAATTAGACACAGATTGATGATTAGAAGGTCAGATTTGATACGGCCACAGCGGGCGATTTCTAGCCAGGACATCGGGACACCAGCCCTACTCTTTCAAAAGATGCCCAGGGATCTTTTATGTGCTCAGTGTCAGGACTTCAGTTTTACATCTCGTCTGAAGGACGGCGCCATTTTTACAGCACAGTGTCCCATCACTGCACTGGGGCACTGGGACCCACACAGACCACAGGATGGGCTAACCTGTTGGCCACGCCAACACCTGTTCCAGCAGTAACACACCATTCCAAGTTGGTCTCCGTCCAGGTACTGGCCAGGCCCAAACCTGCTTAGATTCAGGTGAATTGCGTCGTCTGAGCTGTAGGTGGTACGGCTGCTGCATATCAATGCCTTCGGGGATGACGTGACCCTCCCTCAGGGGCTGCACGATCTCACATTGTGATTCTAAGGTGCAAGCGCAATAATCACCAGGGCTTTAGATAACAGGCTGGAGCCTCTGCGTTTGGGTACTACATATCTGTATGAATCACACACATCCTTATTTATTAAAAGTGTCAGACTGCAAACTGCAAATAGTACCACTACACAGCAGACATCTTTTTACCTTGTTTATCCACAATATCTCCTCTTTTAAAAGCAGAGGGGCTGTCCCTTTCCACACCACCTTTTCAGTGCTTATCGCCTCCGTGATTTACCAACGCAGTCGCATGTGGTTTGCCCCCACTAACCGAATTTAATAAACAAAAGGATATGCTGGATTTGTACAGACTACTAACTTTTGGGCGTCAAAATGCACAACTCATTAATATTTTAGGGGCACTACTAATGTGCTTACTAAATTGTGTGCTTAAGGAAATGTCTATAATACCAAAAAACTGGTGTCCGGACAAAGCATTCAGTCATCATCGAAAGCGCTGGTGATTATCACGCAGGTACCATATAACCGTGATCACACGCAGCCCACCTTCTCCATCAGCTCTGAATCGGAAATTCAGGGCCACAAATACACACGCTGCTCTGCACTGTAAGGTCACAGACAGGGATGTGGCACTCAGGAGTCCCGCTGTCCCGCATCTGTACTTACGGAAAACGTAATATCCCAGAATTATCCCTAAATCCAGCAGTCAAAATTAAAATGTCTCGCAGTCAACATGAACGTTCTGCACTCGTAGCCTGGATATGCAGCTGAGAGTAACTCCACATACAGGGGTATATTGGAGGCATTTTTCAGAAGCATCGGGCAGTTTAATGCATTGTACGCACAAGTGACTTTCACTGGTTTAGCTAAGACACAGAGCTCAGCCCCTAATCTCCTCTCATGATGGCTTCACGAGCAGCCTAATGTGAACGCTTAGAAAGCAGGCCTGTGGGAACCACTGCGATGAGGAACCGTCCTCAGCTTCTATGTGAAAGACTGACTCTAGAACAGCCCATTTCCACCATGCAGCTCCCAGAGCAGCATCTTCCCCCACAAAGCCTCACAAACACGCTATTTACATGCATTACCATTAGCTCTTCTCCAAAAAAATCTGACTTTCCGTGGCTGGACTTCTGCAAAGTATAAACAAAAAGTCACATTATTCTGACGAGCTCTTTCAGAAGGAACCTCGAGCAGACAGGAATGTCCTTCAGTGTTACAAACGACCCCTCGTAAAATCTCAGTATAGGCCAACCAATGGGCTGTAATCAAATCCCAGGCGACAAAGGCCTCAGAGGAACGAGCCAATGGCATCGTAATGTGGGTCCAAAAGCACAGCCTGGACCACGCGGACCTTCATTAGCCCTCATAAAATAACACCAAGCCCGGGGGACACGATAAGCCTGACTTCAGAGCTTCTCTTTCTGGAAACAAACATAAAGAAATAAATAAAACAGCAGCTGCTTTCTCTTAAAAAAGAAAGAATTTTTAATAACAGAATTTAAAAAAATAAAATCAGAATCGCAGAAAGGCGACGTGGTCAGATACACGCGTGCCGCATGTGGAAGTTGACCACGTATTCGGCGTTGGTGCGCTGCACTGAGATGGCAAAGGGTTCGAAAGGGTGAAAGGTGAAGGCGACCAGCCTGCGCACCGTGTGGTTGATGGGCCGGCCCAGCAGGCCCGCCTGGATCTTGAACTTCAGTAACCCAGAATCTCGGGCATAGAACCTACAGGGGCGAAACACAAGCAGCTTCAACATGTAAAAAAGTGAGACAGAAGGAACGCGGAAAAAAATGTGTGATTTAAAGCAGAAGTTGGGGGGAAACAGATGGATACGCAGTGTACTTAGAAGGCAATCACTGCTAAAAATATGCAGTGACATTACTGCTTATCAGACGTCTGTACAGACATACACTCACTGCGTGCTGGATGCTCACTGAAACTTTTTTACCTTAAAGGGGCCGTTCGCTCCAAAACTGAAAAAGATGTTTTAGAGGGGTTTTAGTGCTGAATATCCACCCATGTTGTTCTGTTGGGAGTTGCCTACTTTTGGAAGTATTGGCTGTATAAATTTCGGTCTTCTCTTATTTAATGGGAGTGAATGGCATCCTTTCTGTTGTGATTAAAGCACCAGAGGGAAACACCTGAAAAAATCAACAGCATGTCTCTTACCAGAAATTATGACCCGGTTACACAGGATCATCTACAGACTTTGTAGTGAACAACTATTTTCTACCGCGCTCCACGTGCCGATCCTACGACTGCACAAAAGAGATCTTCAAAATTAGACAACCTGATAGCAGTGAGCAGAGCTGCTCCAGACATTCTGTTCTGAACGCGATGGAGACACAAGGTGGGGGATTCGTCCTCCATAGCAATAAAGCCCCTCTAAGACATACCTTTTTTTACCCCTTTAAATGGTACTGCCCAGGGATGGGGAACCAAACAGGAAGGTCCCCTGTAAGCTTCAGGCTACGTGGCTGGTGCGATACCCCGGGGCCACGCCTCCTCAATTCACCGTGTTACCTGATTGGGTGATCGCCGCAGGTTTTGGGGCGCTCCATCACAGACACCCACTTGTCATCGTAGCTGAAGAGTGAAAGGTCCAGATAAGGGCTGCTGCTGTAGGACTGGGCACTGATGGGCAACTGCCCCAGGAGACGGCGCACTGCCTCCGTGTGCCCGCCATACTTGGCATTCACAATGGTGTCCTTGAACCTAATTGGGGCATGAGCACAGGTCACAGAGGAAGTCCCGCCCTCCCAGGAAGCAGCTGCCCGGAAGAACGGTGGGTCTCTGCCCAGACAGCGCGCCAGTCGGTCACCTTCTCTGCACCTGCCGCGCATAGTTGTTGCTGGAGGCGGAGCAGGGGAACTGCACGGCCTCGCTGTGCAGCGTGGCGTTGCGGAACAGGTCGCAGAAGTTCTCGAAGAGTTCCAGCAGCCTGTCGGACGTGTTCTCAAACACAGCCATCACCTCAGTGGACACCATGTTGTACACTACAAAGAATGAGGGCTGGGGGGTGCGGGGGGGTAAACAGAGCCATACTCCAGGTTACTGTCAGCGGCGAATCTTGCCAATGCAGATTAGCCAAATGACATTACATCGTTTTTTTTTTTTTATTCTATGGAAAAAAAAGGTTGTTCTGGAGGCTAGATTCAATAATGAGTTAAAAACATGTTGCAGGCTAATAATCTGAGACCTCTTCTAAGTGGGGAATGTGAGGCTGAAATCTCCCACCTTCTACAATGGAAAATGACTGATCATCCAATTCAATCCTCTCCATTATTTTAGTACTTGCATCGTTGACTGTGGTGTTATTAATTTTGAATACTGATAAGTTTAAAAAATTGGCAGTATCAGTCCAATCCCGATATGTTGAAATATGATAAATGTTCTATTCCCTGTGTGAACCTGAAAGTGTTTTAGGGCCTGCAAGGGACTGGAGGTGCGCGGCGGATGGGTGCCTGCCTGGGAGGGGTCGGTGACGCGCAGGGTCACCACGTCCTCGCTGGTGTACTTGATAAACAGGTGGTTCTCGTCCAGCAGCTGCATCTTCCACATGCGCAGCTGGCGCAGCTGGTCAAAGAACTGGAAGAAACGGCGCTTGGCGGCGGCGCTGCCATCCCGCTCGGCGCGCCGCCACAGATACACCAGTAGGCGGTGCTTCAGCGAGTTGATGGCCTTCTCCTTATAGAGCCGCGCGAATCCCTGCTGGCCCTCCGGCCGCGCCTCTGGGTACACCGCCGACAGTGTCAGCAGGTCGTCCTCGTAGCAGAAGCGTCCGATTGTCCGCACGTCCAGGAAGGTGCCTTCTGGGGTCACCTGCAGGGGTGGGAGGGGACACGCGTCTGCACGGGCCTGAACAACGCACCTACAGGTGATGGCAAGATAAATAAAAAATAACTGAACGACACTGAAGGAGTAAAACCTGGCAGCTTGGCAGAAGTAGTGCAGTCCGTATCGGAGCCCACCTGAAAGACATGGATGGTCTGCTGCTGCACAGAGAGGACGGCCAGGATGTTGCGGTAGAGGTAGAGACCCTGGTTATGCGACAGGATGATCTTGTCGCACTTAAAAGCACGTGTGTCGCACAGTCGGCCCGTGTGCAGGTCCACCACGTGCAGCGAATAGTCCTCGAGTGGCGAGCGCGGGTTGGGCGTCACCGACTCGTTGTTACGGTACACCTCAAAGAAGTGCGGGTGCGGGTCTTCGGGCAGGTAGGCCGCCGAGCCCACGATGACGTAGCGGCCGTCATCTGTGAACAGGCTGCACTCGCGGTTCAGGTGCTCACCGTTGGACGCCACACTGGTCACGTGCAGCAGCGAGAAGAAGCGTTCAAAGAGGCGCGCTCGCACGCCCAAGGACCTCTGGTCGTGACCCCCCGCCAGCGTGTCGCCCTCCTGACCCAGCAGCAGGTCCTCGGCCGCCTGGCAGCCCTGGTACTCGTAGATCTCCAGGGACGTCTGGTCCGAAGAGAAGGCAATGAAGCAGCGTCCATCAGGTGAGAATTTGCGTAGGAAGCAGGGTGGCTTCTCCACGTTGACCACGGTGAAGTTCGGGAACACGTTCTGGTGGAGGCAGCGCACGCGGTACCAGTGGGCCCCAGGTCGGCCGGAGCAGATCCTCCGCCTCTCCAGCCGGTGGACGACATTCTGGTTCTGGATGCGACGAGGACATAAGGTGGGGGACTCGTCCTCCACGGTCCGAACGTCTCTAGCTGCCATGAGTTACGTCACGCTGATCACAGAGAGAAGGCCAGGCAGCCACATTAACTCCATGTGATCCCGGCGCTCAACAACAATGTTGCCCAGTGATGGCAGCAGATGCCTTCATGCGAGCGGCCATCTCAGCCAAAGAACGCCTCCGAAAACGGCCGCCTGATATAACTTTATCGATACTACCAGATAACATGGCAATGCTTATCATTATATCATTTATGCTGAAGGTAGAAATGATTATTCCCACTTCTACTGGTAAATATCAGTAATGCCCTATTCGGGAGGGGGGGGGGGGGACAAGTAACACGATTTCCAGGAACATGGTGCACGTGCCAAGTTAGAAATAAAAATCATAAGAAGGTAATTTTATGCAGCTGAAACCAAATTACTGGCCATTACAGGGTAAAAAAAATCAAATGAGCTCTTTGAAATATATGAGATGTAATATGTGAGATAAGTAAGGTGCAGGCAGTGAGGCGGGAGTCATCAGGGATCATTGTGACGGGATACTGACAAACCCGGTAGTGGTGCTTCTTAGTTATGTGAATCATAGCGGCATTATTGAAATAGAAAAGAAATTACGGATTGATGACACTTTGACAAGCGCCATTAAAGTTATTTTGCCGGAAAAGCCTGGATTATATAGTAGAAGCACAGGGGTTATCAATGGAAATATACAGTTGAAAGACTCCATGAACTTAAAGACACTAAGATTTATCAAGTGGATGTGTGTTTTGTAGGTGTTTAACTCTGTCTGGGATAGTTCTATGTTAAAATACAGCCGATAAGGTAAATGACTCCGATCTGGTATGATCCTCAAATGTCATGGTTACATTTCACCTGCTTTATTCTATTCTTCAGACAGTAATCATATTACATAGTGTCAACCAGATAGTTATCGACACATTTTCTAAACATAGTTGAGCCACCCGATGTATAAATTTCAGTTTTATAAACGATACAACCAAAATCCAGAGTACAACTACAAACGGGTTTAAATACATTTCCATTCCTGATGTCCATACCGTAAACTCAGTGAACTGTATCTTTGAGAGACTGTATACCATGATTTAAACGCAGCAAAATATCATAAAATAATTAAATGGCGCCGCAGCCGGCTAACTTACGTACGTTACAATTAAAAAGAGATCTTCTGAACTAGATCGCATACTCACCTTGTGACTGGTGAAAGTGGCTCATATTCATACTGATCATGCTGGCTAACCAGCTAGTAACCAAACTGAGCAGACAGAAGCTGTGTTACAAGCGGTTTATATTAATTTCACAACGGCACCACATTTCTGTGACAAGCCACAGGACCCGACATGACGGCGCAAGGGCTTAGCGACTCCTGCTGCGAGTACTTCACTTCAGCTGACCCGTGAAAGAAGCTAGTTAGCGTAGAAAGATAGTTAGTGTAGTGTTTAGTTAACTAGGCGCCGATGGGAACTTCTTAACCAACACGCCGGATGAGCAAGATGGAATCAACAATCACGCCGCCTCTTTTAGCACAGCGCCACTGCGGCGGGAAACAGAACTGCAAACTGTGGTCACCGACACGTTTCCGTCTAATCACAGCGCCCCCGGGCCACGTGGCAAAGATAAGAATTGCAGGCCATGCTAAACGTGTGTCATGACGTCCCTGCCCTAATCACAGTGCCCCCACGAAATGCGGTCACAAACGGAACTGCAAGGTGTAATAAGGCAGACTAACAGCGCCTCTGTTTGCGTGTGGTGTTTATACGGAGCTGCAGCCTGTGGTGAAAGAGTGACCCCAACGCCTCTGTCAAAACTCTATTATTCATAGTATGCGAATGAACACAGAAACCGCCACGAACAAGCAACAAATTCTTGCAATACGAATCTTGTTTATATGCTATATATTGCATTTACAGTTAATTACATTGCAGCTTTTTATTTGTTAGTAAAATGCATTATTAAAGCATCCATACATCTAGAAACAAACTGTGCGTTAACATAATATAGGAACGAATATGTTTGATGCCTCTTCTAGGTGGGGAATGAGATGATGAAATTTCTCATCCTTCAGTAGTATATGTACATACAGTTCTATATTATTTTGAATGCAAACATATATTTGCTGTTTTGGTGTGTGTATATAACTGACTCTATGTTTTTAAAATCTCATCTAATGTTTAGTTGTAGATGTTTATTGGATCTGTAATCAAAGTAAACTTAAAACTACTTAAAATTACTGAAATATTTTCCTAAATATGAGACTGTTTCAATGGCCAGTTTTGTACAGACTAATCTGCACTGTTGTATATCAGACTTCATAAATTAATCAGCAACCTTAAGTTCAGGTGTTTAAATGAAAAGTCCACTGGAACAGTACAGCTGCATAATTTTATGTAATCACAAGTAAAATCATGCTGACCTTGTGTCTAAGGAAAAAAAAATACATGTAAAAAAGCAGTAAAAGCAGACGGGAGCCCATATGCTGGCCCGTGAGTGCAGGATAATGAGTCTGCATGCATCCACCCCTGACCAGCTATGTAGATTATATAAGTAGTCATTTTCTGTAATCACCGGTTGTGCACACATAGTAAAACCCAAGACGAAATGAAGAGGGGACTTCGGAACATGATAAACACACACTTTCTGCTTTGGGTGACATTTGAAACATATAGAACATAAAGGTTTCTGAGGGCTTAGAGAAAAACGCAGGGCAATCTGCCGATATTCATTTCAGCATTAGCAATCGGGGAGACGCCTGGCCGCGCCCGCCCGCCTGCCGCTCTGCCTTCGTCTCTCATATTGCTGGTATTTAGAACTTTTCTTTTTCAGCTGGAGGCTAAACGCCCTGAAATGGCTTCTCTGGAGGCAGCTGCAACCTCTGGGAGTCGGCCGTCCAGAGGACCCTTAGAAACCTTCATATCCTGTCTGTATCGAATGACACCCAACCCGGAAAGTGTGTCTTTGTCATGGTCTGAGGCCCCCTGCTCATCTTCAGTTTCACTATGTGTCCATAACCTGTGATTACAGGAAATAATCGCTTATATAATCTACGTATTTAATCTACATAGCTGGTCTGCGTCCGTCAGTGTCGCGGGATGATGGGACAGGTAAGGCATCTCACAGCTGCTTCAGAAAGGGACCAGATGCTGGATGGATAAGGCAGCTTTGATTGTTAGGAAGATTTTTCTTTATATTGGATTCCTGCTGTAATCCAACTAACACTGTAAAACAAGAAATTTCACAAAAACAAAAATACTATTATGAATACTATTATTATTTTGTCATTTAGATCCACTATCAGAGCTGGATATTGTCCTTAATAAATTCAGGCTGTGAGGCTTTAAGGTTCTACCTTCTCACCAGTTCCAAAAATAATACAATAAGGCTTTAATAGAAACGGATGCTGGCAATAATCATAATTCCCACAAGCCAACCCACCATACTCCAAAAAGCATGGTCCCATTACACATGTAAACAGGCACACAGTTCGATGCATCTAATATCGCACTGGCCAAGAATTTGTAAAAGACCATCGTTTGGTCACTAAAGTCAGCTGTTTGCTGTACATTTTATAAATGCTAACATAAATGTAGTACAGGCGCAGACTGGGCAACGAGAAGTTAGTGAAGTTAGTGAAGCACAATATCCCAAGAGGAGTCACCCCCCGGGTCGGCGGCAAGATATCAAATTGCAGTCGTTTGGCAGCAAATTCCCAGGTTGCTTTTTGTTGCCAATCCGCCCTTGATGTATTATAGCAGAAAAAAAGAGACTGAGGTTACGTAAGGCTGAAGCACGTCGCTACCTAAGATATTCCCACTAACTGACATGTCACATTAACAGATATCAGCAGATCAGCTACAAATTCTGCTCTTTTAAAAATCCATTAAAAGATTAAACATGCAGGGTTATTTTGGGGCAGAGACACTTTTCTGTTTTACTATTTCACAGAATATAAACATTTTCCAAAATATGCATTTTTTGATTTTTCACATGTTTATATTGAAACACTGATGGGTGCTTGTGCAAATGTGCATTTTCTGGGTGGGTTTAACACCATATATTTAAATCAAAATTGAACAGGATTAACCACCAGTTGAAAATTTACCCTTGTAAATACATACTCTGGCTGTTTGGTGATTAGACATGCACAAAGCCAGGAATTCTCTCATGTCATGAGTGCTCAGGAAGTCCCTTTATCCATGTTTAGGGACACGTGGCACGTTTGCAAAGTCGCAAAGCACAAGAGCAGATGGCTTCTAAAGCTGGCTTAGATACCTACTCACGTCAATGACCAAAATACTTACATGAGGGGCCATCTTCATTTCATCTGTTTTGCTAAGAATTCTTGCTGCATAAATAATGTTTCCCCTCTTGCTTGGTTTGCTCACTGGCGAGCTTTAGGTCAGTATGTTCACAAGGAAAACAGAAACCGTCGTGGAGCGCGGCAGGTCATTCATGTGAAGGGAGGTCTACATCGCCACATTCTTCTGATGTCCCTTTATGTGAAGGGAGGTCTACACCGCCACACTCTTCTGATGTCCCTTTATGTGAATGGAGGTCTACATCGCCACATTCTTCTGATGTCCCTTTATGTCTCACCTGTTCTTCTAAGCGTTAAAACGACTGTATGTTGGTATTGCTACTGCGTGATGGATGTTACGAATCAGCAGATACATTCCCAGTCATTTGTGGAATTTGCAGACCTTTCCTTTTGCTTTATTTAACAAACGTACCAGGTGCCTGGTTGTCAATTAAATAGGTCCTAATAAGAAATATTTTTCATCCATCCATCCATCCATCAAATACAGGGTCATCGTGAAACTGGGACCAATTCCAAGATGCACAAAGCACAAGACAGACCGAATGTGATAATGTTTCCCTTTATTTGTTAAATTGACCATTTTCTTTTTTTGTATGAAAATGCGCGACAACCTTTTTCAGAGCTGAACCTTGTGGGGTTTGGAGAATAGCAGGAAAACACGTCCTGCAAGTATGAAGCACGTGGGGGAGCGATGGACCTGCCACGGGGACGCCTGTCAGAAGTCAAGCTTTGTCAGCGTGTCTCAGAGTCCAGCCACAATGACAGAGATTCTTTCAAGCAATTGAATACTGAAATGCTCAACAGATGACTGGCTGACAACATTCTGTCACCTAGAAACATGAGCGCTCCTGCCAACGGTTAAATTGGATATGTTAATCAAATGAAACCATTCTAAATTAAAGATTCTCACAGCAGTATGGAATAATCGGTGTACGGTAATAAGTTATCTCAGATTAAATTATGTACATAAAACACTGCGTACAGAAAGAAATACACACTAAAATAACATTAAATATAACATACAAATTAGGGGAATTGTACCAACAATTTACCTGGTAAGAAAAAAAAATGTACAGTAAGAAGAAAAAGAGAGAAAGCACCTATTATATCTAAGCATTTATATTTAAACCAAAGACTAAAGTGGCTAAAGATAATGTAAAATTTGAAACTGAGGATGCAGTGAGGCTGGAATGCAAGCGGCCCATACCATGTATCAGATGCAGTGAGGCTGGAATGCAAGCGGCCCATACCATGTATCAGATGCAGTGAGGCTGGAATGCAAGCGGCCCATAC
>JAABNX020000021.1:10769245-10780079 GCA_015163995.2 Mormyrus lacerda
TATTATTATTATTATTATTATTATTATTATTATTGTTGTTGTTGTTGTTGTTGATTATATAAAATGCAACGTTTGTATTTTTATTATAAAAACAGTTTAAAAAGACATTTGTACCAAGGAGATTTTATTTTAAATAGATTATGTAAAACGTAAAAGTTTTAATTCATGGGTTTATTAGCCTTGTTATTTTACCTCAGAAATAACAACACAGCTCGCCTTAAATGTCTTCCAGCGGATAGTCAGAACGCTGGATTCCCGTCCGTTTTCAGCACCATAGGTTTGGACAGCTCCTGTTACACCAAGTTGGATAGGAACCGCCGGGCATCGGGGTAGTCATTTTCAGTAAGGCTAGGTAGGTAATCAAGTTCTCTGGGCTATTTTATCAAATGAATGATTTATTTGTAACTCAATACGCCCTCCCCCCCACGCCTCTTCAAAACGATCCTGGCACATAGACACCTTGCGTACCCACGCAGCCTAAAATCTGGCTGTCTTAAATTATACACCTCGAAGATGCGTTTTTAGATACTTTTGTGCAATATATCTAGATTGAGTCTCGTATATTGGATACGTTGGATAAATAAAGTTCTTTCTGGCCAGCTAAAAATGTAATTTGTCGACTGTTCAGCAGAAGTTCTCAGTTATTCCATTTTCACTTTAAAAGTTCTCGTCGTTTTAGCATCGAGAAAGTGAAGTATGCTGTATTTCATTGTAATCATCAAGTGAAATTAAAATACGAACAGAATAAGCTTCGCCTCTATGACTAATCTCCAAAGGAGCTATTAAGAAAAAAGTGACTTTCATGTTGCATTTTTAAAAGGGAAAATGATAATAAATATTAAGCAACAAACTGATAAACGGTACAAACAGCTAGGAATTAACTTATCAAAAACCTGTCAAAATTTAATAGTGATATTTTAGTCTCTACTTTACGAGTAGTGTTGCAATTGTAAAAAGTAAGGAAAGTCTTGTGAATTTCCCCCTGATCGTTGTATTGCGGTGTTGCTGATATTCATTCAGAATTTACCGTTATAATTACGACGCGTTGCATGCGATATTTATTTTCTCAGGCCTGGATGAAAATAATTGACTTCGTGGAAACAGACGAATACAGTTAATGAATGTAGCTAGATCTTTAGTTGTTTGTAGTCGAAGTAGGTTGCATACACATATTGGAACATTTAATCGTTTTATTCATGAGGTCAAGTATATTGTGAAAATGTGCTAAATATATGTGCTGATATAAGGAGACGATGGCTTATCTTTTCTCTAAGGATTATTATTTAAAAGGTATTTATTGGCACGTATTTAAGAGACACTAACGTGTATTCCCCAGATTGACAGATTTAAAGATTACTTTAAAACGATTGTGAGTGAATTCTACACGGACATCATCTGCAGGCACCTTTTTCGCATTGTCCAAAAATGTTTTTCGCTGAATTGCTGAATGAACAGGAATTTCCTTGTAGTATTCGGTCTTAGGGTCTGTGTTTTGCACCAGGGTAGAATTTGCAGCCCCAAAGCAGCAGGAGAGGCGCCGAGGAGGCTCGCACGTGGCCTTCTGGCCGGGCTCCTCCGCGGCACTGCGCACCCTCTTCAGGCGCCAGCGCAGTTACTGACAGACTGAGAAACGATCCCGCTGGCAGCCAGACTCTTGGTGGAATCTTTGTTCCTTCCACTTCAGGGAAAACGGGAGTCGCATCCTTATTTGCTTGGCTGACAATTTAGAAGATCAGATCTTCATAATGTTTTTTTTCTTCATTTTTTCTTTTTTACTGCCTTGTAGGGAACCGAATGTACCCAGAAGGATGTTTTTGTGCAACACATAAAATGACTTGCCATGACATTATAAATCCGTGGAAGCATATTAAAGGTTTGTCATGACAGTCAAACGAATTGCTAGGGCTGCTGTTTGCTGCCCTATAAGGGATCCATTGTCCCTGCTCTCTTGGCCTTGATGGGACCTCATTGCCCCTGTAGAGGATAATTACATATTAATTAGTACAGGAAAGCAGGCCCAGATATGACTGCAAACCAGGTGGTGTGGTGTCACACAGAGACACATACATACATGCACTCCTTCCCAGAATGCTAAGACTCATTGTTTTCTCGGAAAAATGATGTGAGAGCTTGGATTTAGGCCCAGGAGACCCGGCGTAACTGTAAGCCTCAGCCTCAGTGCGGCTCAGGGAGGACAGAGAGGCGCCTCTGCTCTGCGATGGGGCACACATGGGGAGAAAAGGGGGTAGGCTGACAATAAGGCAGAAGTCACGTCGTTCCAGAGTGTGACTGTGTGTGTGTGTGTGTGTGTGTGTGGATGGACTGGCAAGGGGAGGGGCCATGTGGGCAAACAGCAAACAGAGCTGAGGTATGTGACTTTGCCAGGGGCACGTGGGGGGGCATCAAGTGGATGATGCCAGTGAATAAGTGGATGACTAGATTATCTCAGCAGGGACGGTCAGTCCACACACAGCAACGCAGGTTTTAAAAGTGTGAACATACTGGCAACAAGTAGGTAAGCGATGAGCTTTAGGATTTAGGGACAGGAAGAGTCTGAGCTGCTGTGTTTGCTGAGCTAAATGGCTAAATTGGCTTTTTCTGGGACCCCTGCTTGTAGGTTACGGGGCTTCATAGCTTCATAGCTTGGGGAGAGACCCCAGCTGTGTTCCCAGACGGAACGCTCCTCTTTGCTTAGCAACAGCCCAAAGTAGGACTGAGAGAGTTACTGTGCTGAGATTATAAAACTAAATCAGAGGGAAGGAAGCGCTGCCAACAGCCTGGTTTCAGGTGTATTCATGCAACGTAACAGGTCTGTGTCAACCAACACATGCTTTTTAAATCGTACGCTTTTTTCCCTCGCAGACCCACAGCGACCTTTTCCTGTTGCTTTGTGTGTCTGGTGTCTGATGTGTTTTATACCGTACGTACTGTAGACTTACCTCATTGTCCCTGCTTATGTTTTAAGATCCATGACAGAAGAAGAAGCACACGCAGTATTCTCTGGATCCTGTGAACTTCCTGACGACGGCAACGTAAGTAAATTCAACACTGTAAACCTTTCATTCATTTTTTATCAGAGTGCATCTGTAGCAAAGAAAAAAAATCAATTAGAATTTTCGAACCTGATTATTTAGAAATGCGCTGTTCAGGACTGGAGTCCTTTTTTCTGACCAGGCTTATTTTTGGTTGCTTTGGTAACAGGCGCTCAACAGGAAGTGGCTGCACAGATGGAACAGGTGCGGCGCCTAGGCGCCGTCCTCGCGTCGCTAGGGCTTGTTGTACAAATCAGCACTTGGATGCACAAAGGCCGGCGCAAAGCTGATGCCAGTCCAAAGAAATAGGGCAATTGTCAGGAAACAGGAGGATGAGCATTTGCCACAGTGTTTGGGGGGGGGGGGCTGATCTCAGACTGAGTTGTAGAGTGGCGCCCAGCAAGGGGTCTAAGTCATCCCACCCCCAAAAAAAACCCTCTGCTCACTTACTCCACTCAGGAGGTCACCACACTGCACCCCCTCCCAAACAAGTGCTCACTCCATGTGCCTCGCCGGGGGGATAGAAGTCTTACGTCCTAAAGCCGCCCACACTGCCCTTATTAAAGATGGCAGCCCCCCCCCCACACACACACACACACTCGCCTGTGTCAGTCCCCCTGCAGTCACCCTTCCGTCTCTGCCACTCTGTCTGCATTTGCGGTGGTGCCTTTAAAGGTATTGGTGTGTGAGCATACGCATGAGGGGCTATCAGCGCAGCTGTTGCAACCTTTGCTGCTTGCTTTTGAATGCGTGAATTAGCACGCGCCACAATGCAGCACGTTTCAGAGGTCGGGCTTCTGCTCCTCATAGTGTCAAAGACGTAGGATTTATGGCGGAGAGTCCTTCTGAAATCGCTGAAAGAAAAACATTTCTTACCTTGATAGTGGGTGGATGTGTGTGACCGGATTTTATGTTGGATTTTTAACCGTACAAGGAAGTTCTAGGCGAAGCGGTAAGAGTCCGCAGCCAAGCACAGACATGAGACGGCGTCAGCTGTGGCAGGGTGAGAGGGAACCCGTCGCCGCTGTCCCTCCCAGATGACCGGCACAGTGACGGGCAGAGAAACGCAGGGAAAAACTAGGACCCACGCAAGCTTCCGATTCCTGCAGCGCAAAAAACAGAAAAATGAAAAGCAATTCCCCAGAGGGATGCTGGGAGAAAAACAATGCTTAGGTAATTAAGTGCGGCTAAGCTAGCCCCAGTCAAAGCAATTACCACAAATCATACAGGCTCACCAGCCTTCATTATTGAAAATCTGTCTGCTTTGTTGACTGACGGACCC
Organism: Mormyrus lacerda; assembly: GCA_015163995.2. Classification (NCBI taxonomy): domain Eukaryota; kingdom Metazoa; phylum Chordata; class Actinopteri; order Osteoglossiformes; family Mormyridae; genus Mormyrus; species Mormyrus lacerda. The sequence continues at coordinate 10,773,560 of JAABNX020000021.1, forward strand.
GTTCTTCCATCGCCCGATTACAGCAACAACAAGCTTGTCATCTACTACCACATATCACACCTTAGTCAGTGCTGAATGACAGAAAAATATGTGTCGTCCTGCATTTGTTTTCGATGAGCGAGAACGGAGATGCCTTGTTCACTCTGAGCAGCTCCATCGGCCATTTCGAGCGAGAAATGGGCAGGGCCGACACGTGAAAGGCTGTGCACCATGCCAGCCTTCTCTGCTAATCGAATTCTGCTTGGTGCCGGTGAGTGTCTGGACTCTAAAGGGGGTGTGGCCTGTGGAGCCCCCACACACACGGAGCGTCCCATTGGTGCCTTGGTAGAGACTGTGAAAATGACCCCCTCGCTCCAGCGGTCCTGCACCTCTTCCAGGAAGAGAGGGCAGTCATGAAGTTCCCACTTCTATTATTCGCCAAAGCTCCACAGCGCCTCAGTAGAATATGGGAACTCACTGACTAATGGCTGAGATATCAGCATTTTAGAACAGAGCTGCTATATCATACAAAGGAGACTATTATTTACCCTGAAGGAGGAGTGACAGTGGAGATTCAGCAAAAGACCAGGGTCTAAAGTTACCAGCAAGTAGAATTTACATCTATGCTGGGGTAAAGAATAATTAAGGGTGGTAGTGATGTTTCTGAACAGAGCACAGGGCCAGGTTACTTGTGTTTGTACTCAAATAATATTGCATTTACAATAAATGGATAAAAAAAAATCGCTCTTATTTGGTAAAAAGCAAGCAAACGAGGACGGATCATTTTCTGATCTCTGGAGAGCACATTCCTGTCAAGGCAGGTAGTATAAACCTCTTGTATGGTAAGCAGGACTCCTCTCCAGGGGGAATTCAGTCACAGAGCCAAGATGATTGGCAAAGCTTCTGTCCTGCCTTCCCAGCACAGCTAACGGGGGAATGCAAAGTGGGATCTGTCAGCTATTAGCTATTTCATCTCATTTCTTCTGTGGAGGAGATCCACAGTCTCAAATGTGCGACCGCGCCTGCCGAATTTGACGCAGATATTTGTTGCTGCGCCGCTTTTGTGGTTTTAATTGTTTGAGGAAAAAATGATTCCCGAAAATGTGCGTGTGGATTAAAGTGGTTAGCATGGGCGGCAGGATTAGCGCAGAGGTTTGCCTGGGTGTCGTGGATGCCGGACACCGTAGGTGCGTTGCGGTGCGTTGCGGTAGTTCAGGGGACACCCTAATATAGAAGGCCGAACCTCAAGATCACCCCTGAGGTTTAAGTTGGGCTCCAGCATGTCGTTCCTCACCACCCTCCTTCCACCTGTGATGAAAGCAGGATATGAGATTGAGGAGTGTGAAGCGATTATGCAAATGGACCCTCGGTCAGCCCTCCGCCATGCGCCGTGGGGGGGCACTGGTACCATGGCGTTGGGGGAGGGGGCTTGAATTTTTATCAAATATAGTCCCTACCTTGAAGTGCAAATTCATACCACGGACTTATAAGTGCTTCTGACTTCATAAGTCCAAGATGATGTGAACATACTTATTTTTCTAATTAAAAAGGAAATTATTTGAGTTGGGAAATGACCTACCATGTTCCTTCAAGGTATGACCATTTTATCTGAGGGAGAAGAAGAAAACACATCTGAACATTGATTATTACTGTCTATCTACTGGGGGGGAGACTAATTAAACAAATAATCTGAGGCCATGAGGCGCTGGCATTTTAATTGAGAATCAGTCTTCATTTAGCTGACACGGGGACGGAATTCAAAGTTGTTTCCTCTTGCTGAGACACTTTTCCACATCTCTAATTATACCAACTGAAAGGCACCATCTCAGCCAGAGAGCGTCATTTAATGCAGTTTAATAATGCATTACTATTCAGAGTCCGACTATAATTTTTACCAAGAAAGTGACTGGAGGTAAGAACAAGCTGCTACAGACTAGCGCTGCTTTTCTCTTCGGTTTTTTTCCAGGAACCTTGAGTAAATGTAAAAATACATGCATACTTTCCCCTCGCAAAACTGACAGACGACCTGTTTTAGCTAATATATTTTTAAATAAGAAAAACATATTTGATCCAAGCTAATTTCCCCTTCGCAGTCTGGTTTCTAAAGTAATATATTACCAGCCTAAGTTACTAATGACCCTTCCCTTCAGAGTAGAGAATTGTGTTGTCACTCTCTACAATGGCAGCTCGTCACGACTCCAGCTCTTTGTTACGGCCTCTTTGTGTGTGCTAGACCAAGCAGGGCCTTATACAAAATGAATGGGCGTAACCCGAACCGTCGAGGGTCGGGGAGGCCCAGTGCAGTCGCTAGCCCCCCGCGGGACCGTCAAGCGGGGACTGGACATGCACATGGGTGCCTGCAGGTACAAATGCCCACGCAGGTGCAGGAAATGCAAGCAAATGTTAGTCATTTGGACACACAACAGAAGGAGCTACTCCGTCTTCATGATGGACCTGTGAATGTGAGTTTGGCTACCAAGTGGAAGGACAGAAGCTTATGCGGGTCGTGGGAGTTTTTATGCAGGTTCTGAATAAGACAGGCTGCGATAAACATGGGAGAGAGGTTAATTTGCACACTTTTGAATTTTTGAACAGGCATAAAACTGATCACCTAAGCAGCCCAATTCATCAGTATCAACCCTGAGAAATATATTTGTATTTTCTGTAAAGTAGCAGTGAAAGGAGATAGGGCCATGAATGGGAGTATGTAATGTTCTCCGTGGGAGCTGACAAAGAGCTCAAGGCCTCTCGCGTCCTCATTGAATCACTCACGCTACTGGGCGATCGAGTCCCAGACAGCCACGTTTGTGCGTGCCTTTATATGAGGCGTAGGCAGGGCGCGCACACGGCCTTGTGTCCCTGTGCACATGAGACGGCACCTTTGGACCGTGTCAGGCTGGAGGTGAGAGGGCCGATTCATTCCCCGCCTCTCACACACCACGGCGTGTCCCTAGAAGGCCACCGTAGGACCAGAGACCGCAGCCAGCAGCCTACATGTCCTTCTCCGTCAGCTACATTTTTCCCAGATGGTGACTTCATTTTGGCTGCTAATTGAAACAGCGTTTAAACGCGTCGTTAGCAGCTCTTGACTTCCTTGTCGTGTCTCTGCTCCTAGATGCCTTCCAGCCGCGTGTCGCTCTCACGTCAAACAGGCACATGGGCCCGATTACCACCGCGCGTCGTTCGGTACATTTCAGCTCTGTTTCCACTGCTGATAGATCCCGCTAGTTATGTGACAGCCATAAACATTGTATCTGACCCTCTACGAAACAGACGCTGGTGGATTTTGGGTGGATTCCGTGGCCTTTTCATTACACTCAAATCTGGAGTGGGATTTGCGGGTCACCACATCACCGTGGATACCTGTGTGTCTCTGGCTGTATTGAATGAACACTAATAAATGGGGCCGGCCTTTCCGTTCACAACCGGTGTCTTTCACAGCACAGGCTGGACACCGGCACAGGGTTCCGCGTCTCCCTGGGTCACCCACTTCCCAGAAATCTGCTTTATTAAACTGGAAATCCAGTGATTAAATCAGCTGCATCCTCCAATTTCCTGGGACTCAGTGTATCTGGAGGGAGAGAAGCCGGGTGACGGCCTCTGGAGATGGAAGTGCGGTGGCCTGGCAGACGGACTCTTGCAAAGGGCATGCTTTATAAACCAGTCACCTGTAGAAGACAGGCAGCGGGGAAGCGTTTAGCTTCCATGGCTAACCAAAGCTTGGATGCTGGTTTGATAGATCCAGTGGTAATAAACAAAAACAGGGACACATGCATACCAACATTTTAAGGTTTAACTTAAATGTTGAAACATATTTGAAACAGACGTTAGTGTCCAAATCATACATGATATACTTTCCCATTTTCAGTACTTCTGTAACATATTCTAAAAATGTAAAACAGTCCTGTGATGTACCTGCACCACATCTGGCATGAACCCCTGCTACGTGCTGCCCTGGACAGGCCCCCTGTGACGCAATACGGGATGCGTGACGGGGGCAGAGAGGGACATTCTGAATGAATCTGTCCAGAATGTCGGCTGTTTTTCTATTCATACATACAATAGAAAAGCTTTCAATGTAGGAGTCAGAACCGAAATAACAGATGCGAGAGAATACTGGAAGGAAAGACGTATCGCCAGCTGACGGTAAGCAATCTGAAGCCGCCACTCCGACATGCTGACAGGCCAAGAGGATCCACCTTCAGCAGATAATCACCTTGCACATTCTGTGCCTGAAACATTTCGTTCCGTCTGTGTCACTTTGGCCCTGGACAATGTGGAAGACTAGTGATTTTGTTGTTTTAAATACGACTCCTTGACAACAAGTCACAGTCTGCCTCACGGTCCCAGGCCTCCGCACCCGGCCCCACTCCTCCCCCAGGAAGGATCAGCAGGGGCATCCTGAAGGCCAGCCAGTCTCCAAGGACAGCCATCACTACAGTAATATGTGTGTCTGTTCAGCTCATCTGTATTGTAGCTACTGTTGAAAAGACCACAATAAAAGCCAACAGGTTGCCTTTTTAAAGCAATGTCCGTCTCTGTTTGAGGTCTGTGAATTTCTTTCAGATGCTGTCAGAGGGCAGCACAAGCTTCCCCGCCCCACCCTGAGAAAAAAAATTATAATACACAATAAATAAGCAGCAATAAGAAGTATTTTCATGACAGCTCCCACTCACATCAATGATTTGTCTTCTTAAATGCAAAGCCATAGGAGCATATGCATCTAAGCTAAATTAAATATACTGGTAATTAGTGGCATTCCCAGAGGGGAAGGAGTAGGTGCTGAAAATTGGGGGGGCGTGACTGACCGGGGGTGTGTGATCGTCAGTCATCGACAAAGAGCACTTCAAAAGGGGGGGCACTTTCATTGGATCAGGTAAAAAGGGACAGGTGCTCAGCCCCCCCACACACACACACAACACTGGGTTCCGTATATCGATTCTGGCCTCTTTACAGCTCATATAGGCCATAAAATCGATATCCGCTGCTTTCACTTCATTTTGCTCCATGGAAAATGACAATAGCTTCTGTTCACTGGCCTACGGCGGCCCGTCATAGCATACTTACACCACTTTAAACCGGCGCTGTCGTTTATCTCAGTGCGCCGTGATAAAATTAAGGAAGCAAGGCCATCAGCGAATTTACATTCACCTGAACGGCAGACCAAAGGTGCAAAGTTATATGTGCGTTTGACTTATTCAAAGGAGACAAGGACATGAAGATGCATACAGGGACTGGTAAGGTGATAAAACATTTTATAATGGCTTTTCTGTGACTGAATATGCATCGCAGAAAGTGAACAATGAGGAGGGGGTGTTACCTTCAACTCCCAGAGAACGGTGTAGGATGTTTCCATGGATACACCATGGCAACCCTTTCTGAATCACCTATCTCAGCCTTGGACAAGTCAGCGTGGAATAGTCCCTGCGATTCTGTGCGCCCTTGAGGGGGTCATTCTAGACACCATGCAGTGGTGCTAGAGCTGAATGAAAAGGTGCCTCGTCGTAAGCAATTAAAAATGCATTTCTTATAAAAACTAGAAATGGTCAGGGACAGGGCCGGTGGGAGGTGCAGTGGCCCCCGCGCCCCCGTAGCTGAGCCGGCACAGTCCCCCTCGTAGACATCGTCGTTTACTCTTCACATGCTCACGTGAAACCTCCACTGCCACGACATGCATGTGTGAATCACACCACCTCAATCCTGAAATAACAGCAGTGTCTATACTTACCGCTTTCAGGTCAAGTTCAGGTCCAGAAAGTAAAAATCCAGACCAAAACTTTCCTTCAAGCAACCAGTTGAGTCTCCGTGACTGTGATTCTTTATACTCAACCCGTTGATCAAAATCTTGGTCTGGATTTGTACTTTCTGGACATAAACTTTCCAACTCTTCCCTTTATATTTACCATTTATTAGCAGTTGGATGGTGTATGGATGCATTTCTGATTGATTTACCGTACATGTACAATATTTGCTTAAACATCACTTTGCAGGTGGTGTGGTAGTGCAGTGGTCAGTGCTGCCGCCCCAGAACAAGAAGGTTCGATCCCAGGTTCTTTCTGTGTGGCGTTCGCACGCTCTCCCTGTGTTCGTGTGGGTTTTTAGCCGTGGGCTCTGGTTTCCTCCCACCGTCCAAAGGTGTGCAGGACAGGTTGACCGGTTAGTCTAAATTGGCCCTGTATTTGTGTGAGTGTGTGCCATGGGGTGTGTTGGCGACTGCCCAGGGTTGGTTCCTGCCTGCGCCCATTGTTTCTGGGATAGGCTCCGGTCCCCCCCCCACGACCCCAGTTGGAATTAAGTGGTTTCAGAAGATGGATGGATATCTATATGCATCATATTACTTTATAGAAAGCGTTCATCATTCTGTCCATAACCAACAGGCCAGTGTTTCCTGACCCAACAGGGACCCACAGACAGTGCATGTTTTTGCTGTACTGGGAGCTGGGAGGGAGCAAAAATGTGGACCGACTGTGGGGCCCTGAAGATGGACTGGAAAACACTGCCATAGCCACTTGCTCAGTACAGGCTATAAAAATGGTTAGAA
>JAABNX020000021.1:10780915-10804456 GCA_015163995.2 Mormyrus lacerda
GGGGGGGCAGTGGGTGCGGGGGCAGCCTGTCGGCTTGGCGGGGAGACAACATCCTACGTGTGGGGTGTCGCTTGAGGCAGCTGCCCGGGCAGAGGGGAAGGGAGACTTCACACCAGACGAAAGCCAGCTGCACTTCCTGCCCGCCGCAAGCTGCCCCCGCCTGAAAGAGCGGCCTGACCGAGCCGGCTCACCATCTGAGCTCCAGGGGAGCAGAGGAACACAGGAGCGGAGTGCGTGGGAGGGAGGCAGCTGAGTAACGGAGCGCAGGCCGCATTCCATCATGCTGGTGGCCATCCTGGGACACACAGCGAGGATGAGCCCGGCGGCGTCTCGTCACGCTCCTCCCAGTCTGACATTAACGGAGGAGAACGGTGACAACGCTCCTCCTACAGGTGAATGGAGGAACCACATTAACACCGAGCTCCGGTTCTTACTCTGTGTTTTCTTCAGGATCTGTCGCCAATAGAATGAATGTCAAGAATATCATGAATGAGAGAAGCAGGATTGTTGATCGGTCAATGTTACCCACACACAGTATAAGAGAGACACAGTGTGTGAAAGAAACAGTGAGACACACATACAGTGAGACACACATACAGTGAGACAGACACTGCCGGAAAACAGTGGAAGATATATACAGTGAGAGAGATACAGTATGTGAAAGACATAGTGGGGCAGAGTATAAGACATATACAGTGGCAGAGATACACTGCGTGCTAGACACCGTGAGACACAGTATAAGAGATACGATGGACACCATCAGACAAAGTGTGTGAAAGACAAAGTGCGTGAAAGACGCAGTGAGTCACAGAGATATACAGTGAGAAACAGACAGTCTGTGAAAGACACGATGAGACATACTGTGTGAAAGAGAATACTACACTGGAAATTGAGCTGCGCTTATGATCAAGTGGTTGCCAAGTGCAAAGTCCTAGGAGGACCCCTACTGAAATAACTTCTAGTTAAGAATTGTGTCATTCTCATATCCAACTATAAAAATGGTAAAATTCACATATTGTATAGCCTGAAATTGGCTTTGGGTACCTTTCCCAAGTTCCTGCATAACACAGTCATGATGCTTTAGCCTTTTGGACACAGGAAATGCAAACAGATGCACAGGAATGATGCAGGAACCTACGCACCGGCTGCTCCAGTACCTCCCGCGCTGCGCTCACCAGGCGCACTGTGGAGGCCGCAGGGCGCCAACGCCGGCCCACAGGCCTTCGCTCAGTGAGCCGTCACTCCGCATGGCGCCGCTCTGTGAGGACCCCTTCACAGGCTTGGCATGAAGGCAGAGCTGGCAGTAATGGATCCCAGTCCAGGACCAAATTCGCAGGATGCACGATGCCTACCAAGGTTTAAAAAAATAAATAAATAAACAGAGGCAGCTTTGCGTTTAAAGGCATTTTCAGGATTTAAAATAAAGATGTGCAAAGAAAGCAAGAAATGATAATGAAGGGTTAGCCGCAAGCTTTCAGGGAAGTGATGCAAAGAAATTTGTACACACAGGAGCAGAGCATCAGACCCACGTGGTCGTCAGGATTACTCAGAGGAAGAGGTAGCGCAGATGGTGACCTTGCAACAGGCCCCAGAGAAGCAGCATGGCCTGCAGAAGTGCGCCACCCACTGGTGGGGCTGTGAATTGGGGTGCACCTTGAGGGGATCTCCAGTAACTTTCAGCCGCATGGATTGTACTACGAGCCCTACTTGCTGTAGGGAACCAGTGTCAGATAGAGAATGAAACATGCCTTTACTTGATTTCATCCTCCTGTGCTGGGGACAGGATCAGCCATGGAAAGCACACTTTAGAGCAGTATTTCCCAATCTGGTCCTCAGGAACTTCCAGCCAGTCCAGGTTTTTGCTTCCTCCCAGTTCTCTGCCTGGGGGGGGTCCCTGAGGACCAGGTTGAGAAACGCTGCTTTAGAAACTGCTGGAGGCATGGTGGTCAGGTTGGGGTTTGGGTTCTACTCAAACCTGCCCCAGATCTAACATCCATGGGATTTGAAGAGCACTGTACAAAGCAAATATATTATTATCAGATCTCCACCACCTTTGTCATTACAAAGCAGTGCTTTACTGCACTACCAGGAACACCACTCTTTATTCTAATGCTATTTACATGCTCACACACATCTGCTGATGTGGATCTGTAATTGCTTAACACTGGTTCTGCTGTAGATTTGGGGGTGTGGGGCAGATATGGGGGAAAGTCAACCGTCAACAGTAACATGGTAATGGGCCTTCAAAAAGAAGCACTGTTTCAGGCCAGTGAAGTTTAAGCTCTCAGCCCCTCCTTCTCATCCCCGCTAACCGTGTATCGCCTTAATTCTCCGTGGGCGTTAAGTGTTACATAACACATGTGCAGAAAGCACATAATTGGCATTGGCATTTAATGACATCAGAATTATGGATTACAGATTACTGCTTGAAGCATATTTGCGATTTCAGATAATAAAGTTTCTCTATTCACAAATAAACCAGCCTCTTTATGTGTTTTTTTTTTTACTTTTTAGTTTTTAAACACCCACAGATTGAGATTGAGGATATGCTAAAAGCGATTAGCCTGACCTATAATGTGTAGGCGTCATAAATCACGAAAACCATTTGTTTTCATATTGTAAGCACTCTGTTTGTATAATAATTACATCATATTTTTAACACAAGAGTGAGTGCTTAAAAGGTAGAAAAAAATGTCATTGTTTTGAATAATTATTTCTAATTCACCAACTATTTATTGAGAAAAAATACTCCAGTTGAAAACTGCTAGTGGGGTGTATGCATAGGTACCATCCAGTTAATCTATTTACAAAGCAAGTCATGCATCCAGAAGAAAATCTCTCTACAAGATGATCTAAGGCTTCTCCTTGTGTTTCATGCTTAAAGTTCAATGCTCAGAAATGATCCCCATCAGGCATCTTAGGCGCCAACAACCGGCAGTGAATCATTTCTCCCAAAAGGCACTGCAAGTTTATTTATACAGCACCTTTCCTACACTGCAGTCATTCAAAGTGCTTCATACATAAAAAAACTGCAGTACAGAATAAAAAGAAAATTCTAATTCAAAAGACCCAAGATAATAGAAATTAAAGACATGATTAAAACAATAGATTTAAAAGAGATAAAAAAAACATTAAAATAAAAAGCAAATTGATAACTGAAAAATAAAAAACTCTCTTTATCACGTTAAATGCTAGTACTGATTGGAGCTCTCCTGAACTTCAGCATCTCATCTCTGCTATGACAGCGCTAGTCAGACAACACTAAAATCCCACCCTGATTGGCAAAATGTATTCCTGGATACGGTCTTCCTTAGGCCCCCTGAATAGATAGATCTAGCCACTGGTCACAGGGCTTAAATTAGTGCCGTACCCATTAGGTGGGGTGAATGGACAGCATTGCCAGGGTGGGAGCCCCCCATGTCTCTGAAGGTGTCCTCACACTAGCTGGTCTGAGCCATGCCTGTCCACAGGATGTGGATCCGTGCCCTGGCTTGCTTGAAGGGGTGGTCTTGAGTATGGTTAGTCTGAATCAGGCACTGTACGCATCTAGTGTGATTAATCTGGACATTAATCGGGAATTCTATTGTGATGTGGAATTATTTTTGCTGGGGGTGGCATGATGGTTAGCACTGTCACCTCTGGGACCCGGGTTCGTGTCTCCACCAGCGCCCTGCGATGGGTTGGCGCCCCATCCTGGGTTATTCCCTGCCTCGCGCCCTGCGATGGGTTGCCGCCCCATCCTGGGTTATTTCCTGCCTCGCGCCCTGCGATGGGTTGGCGCCCCATCCTGGGTTATTCCCTGCCTCGCGCCCTACGATGGGTTGGCACCCCATCCTGGGTTATTCCCTGCCTTGCGCCCATAGCCTACTGTATGGGACCAGCTCCGGACCCCTGAACAGGATAAGCAGTTTTCAGAAAAGGGATGGATGGAATCATTTTGGCCATTTCTCATGACTGACACAGCATATAAATGCATATGATTCTCCATTTTTTTTAAATCAAGACGCATATTTGAGTGACTAGGGGTTTGAATCACTGCTCTGTGGGTGTGGAGTTTCCATGACATCCTGGAGTCTCCTCTGGATATACTGGTTTCTCACAGTCCAAAAACATGCAGCCCAATTCAAAACTGCCCACATTACATGACTGTGTTGGGCTAGCATTCTATCCAGGGTATACCATCCTTGTGCCCTATGGTGCATCGAATAGGCTCCAAATCCCCGCAACCCTGTCCAACACGGATCGATAGAAGGACGGATGGTCAGACAGACAGACCAACAATATTTTTTCATCATTTTAAGTGAGCTCTGGTATTGCACGATACATACGCTTAATATGTGACCAAGCCACATGTTCAGACCTGTTCTTGTCTGGGCTGACATAGCCTCTTAGTATGACAAACTCATGACTTGTTGGAACTTGTTTCTTATTGCAAAACTGATCGATAGAATTTCATAAACAGCTTTGGGTGATACATCTGAACTGAGATTACAAAGTGTAGGTCAATGTGCAGAACTAACAGTTTATTTTATCCATCAAGGTGCTCTGTTGATTTTTTATGGGTTTGCAGCAGCTGTATGTGTGTGTTTCTGCCAATCTGTGTGGGAGGTGTGTGTTCAAAAAGTCTGCTGGAACAGTGAAGCTGTCAGAAACTAACCAAGGGGGTTACTTAATTGTAAACTAACGAAGAAGGTCCCTTTAAAGGATAAGCTTCTTCAAGATCAATGGCTTTATTATCACCACAACGGGTCTGCAGGTCTTCCCCAATTTGGGATGGATAATGAGGGCACATGTCCACCTGCCCTCTCATTTCCTGGTACCTTGAAATCACCGTCAACACCTCCACAGACCAACTTCAAATCCCCGCTGCTATGCTCTGCTTCTGTGCGACTGCTACATCTCACACATTTACTGTGACACTCATGATTTGAGCCTCTATCTCACAGCCTCACACAAACCAGACCCACATTCCTCAAAGAGTTACATTGTAATTATAGCGTTGTTTTCTGATTTAACATGTCATTGGTTACATTTTTTCCTTTTGCCATTCCCTTTCAATAAGCAGGAAAATGGGTGAAAGCAAGTAAAAAAAATGTATTTGTCTATTCAAACAAAGGCGTTTTACATGTTCTAATCTTTTGTTAACGTTTGCTTCTGTATATAAAAAGAGAGACATGCCAGCTCTTTCCTTGACATATACTGGCCAGATTCTTACAGATCAAAGCTATGATCCCTAACTCATGTTGTTGTGACTCAGGAGGCAGGCGAGCGGGGAAGAAGGCGGGCGAGCCAAAATACGGGGGTAAACAGGGTTTAATTGGGGAAACAGGGGAGTAGACGGGGGAGCATACGGCGACGAACATTAATGACCGATCTCATACTGGGGAAAGACGCGGACTAAATACACAGGACAAGTAGAAACTAACTGGCAACAGGCGAGTACAATCAGGGAAATACACGTGGGAAATGAGGGGGCGTGGCACACACGAGGATCGGACGAGCCGGGCATGGCACATGTTACCTCTTATCTACAGTAACCGCCTTGGTTAGAAGACAAGTTAACGGAAGATCTTGAAGGTCTGGTTATTTGGTAGGTAGGTAGAAGACAGATGGGCATACAGAAAGATTTAAGTTGTTTTGAATGGAAGGGCAATGCTGCTGGAATGGTCTATGAGCCAGAAGATGGTCAATCAGAAGCAGGGCAGTGGTTTAAAATGGCTCATTGATGAAAAAGTTGAAAGAAATCAGACTGAGATTCTGCAGCTGGACAACTGACAGCCTGGCACAACACTGGAGCCAAAAGACGCCGATGGAATACAGACTCGTTACGGCTTAACGCACACGTGATGGAGCAGAACAGATGTAACTTCTCTCAGCATAAGTAGAACATGACACAGCCGCTGCACAGGGATAGAGGTTTGCGACCCAACCCAAGCTCAACAGGTTTCAGGCCAGGTATGAGTCAGTTTATTTCATGTTTATCTGCTGATTTGTGCTTTCCATACCTCTCCCTGCACCCATCAATCAGGTTCTTCAGCCCCAGCAGGCCTTGGAAACGAGACTTGCCCAGTCCTTCTGACATACTGGGACTTGCCTATCTGACCTAGTCTGACACATTCACCCTTTGAATCACAGAATTGTGATTATTTAGTTATTTTTTTAACATGGCTGCACGTTTTTTTCGGTGAAGATCAATATACAGATCTCAGTTTCAGACCTGCCAATTTCACCCTGCACAGCCAGACCGGCACCAATAGGACCGTTGCAGTGACCAATTCTGTGGTCCCACTCTAAGCTGTAATCGGAGGACAAAGGTCCACACTGAGCCACGAAGGAAAGGCCCTTTCTCTAATCCTTAAATAATTACCTGCTATTTAGCCTCTAGTGATGGTTCTCATTAAGTTATGAGAGAAGGCCCACCCTGAATTGTTAATTAAATTAAATAGTGTAATTTTCTCCTGGAACTGATATCCTACAATGGATGCATACATTTGACATGGTATGTTAAAGTATGTCACGGTTACGTATAAGCATACCCATATTTTACACAGACTTCAGTGGATGCAAATTACTTTACAAAACATAATGAAATCTAATTAATTGTTGCATTCAGCATAAAAGATACTTGATAAAGACTAATTTTAAAAGTTACAGAAAGTAGGAAATCAATTTGATATAGACAAATTAAATGTCACAGTCAAAGCAGATCAGCAGCTTGATAAAGACTAAAAGAGTCACAGTCAGTATGAGATAAACAATCCAGTAATGACTAACTAAAAGCAACAATACCATGGTGATCAGGATGACAAGGCTGTCATATGAATAAAGATAAAGTCAGTCACAAGGTGATCAGCAACTAGATAAAATCTAATCAAGAGTCACAGTCACGAAATGATCAGTAGCATAACGCAGTCTAATCAAGAGTCACAGTCACAGGGTGACCAGCAGCATAATAAAGTCTAATCAAGAGTCACAGTAACGAAATGATCAGTAGGATAACGAAGTCTAATCAAGAGTCACAGTCACAAAGTGACCAGCCGCATGATAAAGTCTAATCGAGTCACAGTCACAAGGTGACCAGCAGCATAATAAAGTCTAATCAAGAGTCACAGTAACGAAATGATCAGTAGGATAACGAAGTCTAATCAAGAGTCACAGTCACAAGGTGACCAGCCGCATGATAAAGTCTAATCAAGAGTCACAGTAACGAAATGATCAGCAGCATGATAAAGTCTAATCGAGTCACAGTCACAAGACTAAGGACCAATGCCTTATGTGTTCTAAGAGCTGTACTCTCTTCTAGACAGTAATATGAATTCATCTCTCTAGCAAATAAGAACGAGCAGCACTAGTTGGGGCAATTTGGTGTCATAAATTAAATAAGGTGGGGGAGAAGAGGGCAGAGGTGAACCCCCCCACCATGGTTAAACCCCCCCTTCAGCGTCCTCCGCTAACAAGCATTGTGTTCACCCCCATCCCCCACTAACACTGCCAACAAAAAAGCACCCACCTGTCATTTGGAATAATACAAACATTCAATAAATCATTTAAAAACTATATCAATAAAAATATATCAAAGTTATGATTCCTATATATCAAAAATAAGTAACAAAGACAATTACAAATCTGTAAAAGTTGTAGTATATAAATACAAAAATAAAAAGAGAATAGAATTATTGCACTATTATCCTACTGGCTGACAAACATACTGGTGATAAATGCCCCACCTGTTAATTATTGGCATTACAATAATAATCTCATAAAGAAATGAAAAAGCTGCATGTCTTTACTTTTTGTACATTTCTGCTTCTTCTGTTCTTCTTTCCTCTTTTTTTTAAACTCGTTCAGACCTTTTCTTATCCATTTGTCTGAATATGGCACTTGAGTATCAACACTGTGATGCCATGGAGCTGGTTTGGGGACTTATTGTCCTGACAAACCAACATGCATTGCACTGCAATGTAAATTATGCAAATAATCATGAAAATAATGACCGTAATGTGTAATTATGTCAGTCAACGTAAGTGTTTCAAATTCTCATGAAGTGCCGAATATTGTGTTTCCCTAATGTGTTCTGTTGATCATCCCCTGCAATGGTGTTCAGTGTGTGTACTGATGGCTCTCCATATCAATGCCGCTGCTAGAATCCCCTGGCAGGGGCACAAAATAAAGCTTTTATTGGCTAATAGGGAGTTTGCATGCTAACTAAGCACTGCACTGATATTGCGAAACTGGAAGCGTAATTTCAGGTCGCCAAAGAAATTGACAGTCTCACCCACGAGCTACAAGCATGGCTTTCCAGATGGCAGCAGAAAGAAGCAGCAGCAAACCTAGAGGAAAAACCCCGGGAGCCAAGAGCTGTGCCCTCCCGGGGCGACCCGATGGGTCTAACGTGCCCTGCCTGCTATCAGGAAGAGCGAGTCGCGGCGCTGCAGCACCGTGCTCCAGTGAGACAGTGGTAGTGGCACGGAGCATAAACCACTTTGACGCTCTTGCTTTAGAATTTGAAAGAGCCCCGGGAGCCTTACCTCTCCCAAATTTGCTCGACACAACATATGGAGCGAGCGACGCAGAGGCAGCAGTGCACCTGGCACCGGCACCATAAGGACAATTGCTCCAAGCCCTCCTCAGCTTGACCCCTAAAGAGCAGCAGAACTACATCACACTGGTGGTGGCAATAGAGCAGCACTTCAGTCGCCAGCAGTTGGAGGAAGCTAGGAGAGGGAAGTCGGTGAGCTGGCAGAGGTGGGACAGTGAAACCCAGGGAGAGTTTTCAGCAGCCCTCCGCATTTATGCATGGAAGTGTTAGTCATACTTTTCCAGCACAGTGCAGGAGGAACTGAATCTCCATGCTGTTGTCAAGGCACTGGCATCAGAGTGGCTGCACCAGTATGTACAGCACCAGGCACTAACTATGTTCACCAGAGCCTTGGCAGAAGCAATCCTGTCCCTGCCTATGACACCGTGCCTGCCGCCAGCCATGCTGTTTCGAACTTGCTCCTGCGAGACTGGGGACTCCAGCAGTGTTGAAGTACAGTGAGTGTGAGCGACCTGCACCGAACCACGGAGGAAGCATTGCCTAGCTTCTGATACCCCTAGCTGCTGCTGTGGAGAAGTCAGGCATCTTGCATGAGATTGCCTTGTCCCAGCCCTTCAGCGCGACTCTGCACAGTTGCCCGAAAACTCCAAGCAGGTGCCGTTGTGAGGGAATCATCACCTGCATCGTCCACCGAAAAAGCCCTCACCCTTTGTTATCAAGTTAATAATAACAATGGAACTTTATTGATCCCTGTGGGGAAATTATTTTTACGTCTCCCTCAACTTGCTCTTTTTGTAGAGCAAGCTGTCCACGAAGGGCAGCCACCTGTTGAGGTGCCCAGGGAGCTAAGGGGGTTAAGGGCCTTGCTCAAGGACCCGCAGACATGCTGAGGCTGGGTTTGAACCTGCGACCTTGTGATTATGGCACACAGGCTTAGCCACATGCTGCCCCCCACGCTGGCTGGGTTACAATTATGGACTGTATGTGAACTGCATTGTGGATGGAACCCACTGCCAAGTCCTGCTGGATACGGGGTTCACTATCACCTTCATCTGCCTCGGTGTCCTCCTAGACAGGAGAGTTCGGCTTTCCTCCGTCCCTGGTGTGCGCATTACAGTGAAGGTCAGGCGGCTAGCCGACTTTTGGGGTGCCTGCCTCATTGGGCTGGATTTGCAGTGCTGCCTAGGAGCAAACATTAATGCGCCTCTAGCCACGCTCCACCCCAGTGAGGATGAAAAGCAGGATGGCAGCCAGTGGCAGAATCAGTGGATGTAGGCGGTCAACAAGTTGCAGTGGAGCAGCACGGGCTCGACAGTTGAGCAGTGACACTGGTTGATGACATTACTGCATGGGCAATTGGACATCTTCAATGCTCGGGATGATGAGTGCCGCCACACTGCACTCATCCAGAACCACATACTGCATGAACACCCCATCCAGCTGAAATTTTATCATCTGGTGCTTGTGAAGCGTCAAGTAGCGGAGTATGTTTTAGGGGATGTAGGATATGGTGGTAGTGACCGTCATTGTATCTTCGGACAGTTCATGGACTACACCAGTACTCCTAGTCCGGAATTAGGATGAATCATGGCACTTTTGCAGGGACCCGGAAGGACTCACCGGGATGACATGGATTAGCTTCTTTGACCCCTAAAGTGGCTACTGACAAGTTGATCTGGTCCCAGAAGCCCGACCTAAGACCATATTCACCATCAGTTGCGGTCTGGTCAAGCTATGCAAGGTTGATGGAACGAGTGCTGGCCCACATCCCCAGCAGCTAGTGCATCATCTACCTCGATGACCTGCTTGCCCACGCTGCCAATTTTGACAGTACTCACAATAATCTGCATGCTGTCTTCACTGCAATCCTGAAGGTTGCCCTGTGCCCCAAACCCCAGAAGTGCTCCCTCCTCCTCCAGAAGTAGACCTCCAGGTTCACGCAGTGAAGGTGCAGCAGTGGAACCAGGGAGGATTGCTGAGGTCAAAAACTGACCCATCCCACGCAGTGACACAGAGCTCCGCAGCTTACTGCATATTAACCACACTACCAACAGTTTGTACGGGACTTTGCTAACACTGCCAAGTCGCACCAAGAAAAGGCATCACTTCAAATGGACCAGACACTGCGCTGCCGCCTTTAACCACATGAGGACCGCACTTACAAAAGGGCCGGTGCTGGCGGACCCCAACCCCGCACTGCCCATCATCCTCGACACTGACTCCAGCAACAAAAACCGTGCTGTCCCAGGCAGGGCTGCAGGGGAAAAGGTTGGTGGCGTATTTCAGCTGGACGATCAGCCACCCAAAGCAAAATTACTGCGTGACCCGCAGTGAACTCCTGGCATTTGTGCGAGCCTGCCAGCACTTCCGTCCATACTTCTGTGGACGGCGCTTCCAGCTGCACACCGACCACATGTCCCTCATTTGGTTGCAGAGCATCTGTATCCCTGAAGGACAACTAGTATGCTGTCTGGAGGCCCCCTAGAGGTACGACTTCAAGGTCCAGCACCGGCTGAGCAAGTTCCAAAGCAGTTCCTCTTTCGTCACCCCTGTGAGATGGACGACTGCTGTCATTGCTGCCGTGTTGATCACCAGCAGCTGCGAGTTGAGGCACCCAGAATGGCTAACTTGATTAAATTTTAAGAATCTAAACATTTTACATTACTTAATTTAAATTCAAGTTCATATTGAATGAGTGGTTTGCATCTCTCTCTTTCTCCCTCAAAAATTTTTCTTTATGTTGAGATATTTGTGCTCAGTATCCAATAATTTATGTAAAATGTGTACAAACTAGTACAAAGTACTATGTTTAATTAGTCATTGCTGCATCTACAAGTGGCCCTGAGCCATTAAACCCTTACAAAGCAGGGATGTTTTTTATTAAGCATTACTTTATTAAGTAAAAAAAAAAATAAAAATAGCATAGCCAAAAAGGAGCAGCAACTTCTTTGAAAGCAGTGAACCCTCCCCTCACTCATCCGTGTCCTTATGATCCTTGCTTTGAACTGGTGTGCAGTCATGTTGGAACAGAAGGAGCCGTCCCCAAACTTCCATAAAGTTGGGAGCATGAAATTGTCAAAACGGGCTTTGAATACTGCAGCATTAAGAGTTCCTTTCACTGGAACTAAGAAGGGGCCAAGCCCAACCCCTAAAAAACAACCCCACACCACAATCTCCCCTCCACCAAACTTTACAGTTGACACAGGCAAGTACCGTTCTCCTAGCAACCGCCAAACCCGGACTCATCCATCAGATTGCCGGACAGAGAAGCGTGATTCGTCACTCCAGAGAACACGTCTCCACTGCTCTAGAGTCCAGTGGCAGTGTGCTTTACGCCACTGCATCCAACTCTTTGCATTGCACTTGTTGATGTAAGGCTTGGATGCAGCTGCTCGGCCACAGAAACTCATTCCATGAAGTTCTCTATGGACTGTTCTTGAACTAATCTGAACTAATCCACTCAAAATTTGGAAGTCTGTAGCTATTGACTCTGCAAATGGTTGATGACTTCTGCACACTGCGCGCCTCAGCATGCGTTGTTCCTGCATTGTGATTTTACGTGACCAACCACTTTGTGACTAAGTTGCTGTCATTCCCAATCAATTTCACTTTGTTATAATACCACTAACAGTTGACCGTGGAATATTTAGTAGAGAGGAAATTTCACAAATGGACTTATTGCACAGGTGGCATCTTATCACGGTACCACGCTTGAATGAACTGAGCTCCTGACAGTGACCCATTCTTACACAGATGTTTGTAGAAGCTGTCTGCATGTCTAGGCGCTTCATTTTATACACCTGTGGCTGTGAAAATGGTTGGAACACCTGATATATATATATATCAATAATGGTAACTGTGCAAACTTAATGCCTCCTGACTGAACACTAAGAATAGTTTCTAACCAAAACTGACTATTTACATTGTTTTAAAATAATACACCTCTCAAGCACTGGTCCTTGGGGAGCCGGAAATTGCTCTTTTCACATTCCTCATGCTAGAACTTTAATTTTAAGGGAAAATCGGTTGAAATTATAAAAATAATTATACTTTAATTACACTACATTAATTATACTTTAATTGCATTACATTAATTATACTTTAATTACATTATTGTATAATGTTTCATAATGGCTTACATTACAAAAACTACCACTGAGAATGTGGCAGTCACACCTTGCAGTTTAGGGACTAAGTGGGAGTGAAGGTGATACGAGGAAACAAGAAAAGAGGTCAACATGCACCCTAAGTTAATCTGACTGAGGGAGATGAGATAACGGGGAAAAGCACTTTTTTTTAGCGTTGTTTACAAAAGCAGCACTTTGAAGCTCATGGAAAAGACAGACACTTTTTCACGTGTGGGTCCCTAGTGACTCAGTACTTCTTTGGCAATAATTGACCATAAAACAATAATAACAATATCTACTTATTATATTGAGCAACCCCCCCCCCCCTTCGTACAGCCTCACTGTAACCATCTCACTGTAAGTCATTAAAACCAGTAAACAATAAGCAGGTGTGACAGACGTACAGGTAAATATATATATGACTTCTGAAGTCACTTCGGACCGCTATCTTACCTCATTTCCAACATCAGGGAGCTGGTGCTGATGTTGGTTCCGGTGCTGGTGCTAGGCTGGTTCTCACTTGGTGCCTTTGGGTACCTTCGAAAATGCTCTGCTGCGTGAGCACATAGTGATTGCGCTGCACACGGTACAGCATGCTAGCGAAAGGTTACCATGGCAGCATCCATACCAAAAATGATAAAAGTTGGTTACTCCAATTTTTAGCCAGATATGACAAATAAAAGACAGCAAAACGTGAGTAATATATCTCACATATTGACGACAACTTCGTAGACCAGCGATAATTCATTGAACATACTGTGTAACGATAAATGTCCAAGTGCTCCTGCTGACATGTCGTCGCATTTTCTAAAACATTCCTAACACTGACAGGAGGGTTAAGGGACAGGAAGCTAAACTCTGCAGTGCTCATTTAAAGCCTTATGTCATTACACAATAACAGCTTTGTGTATGTGTTGTGTATGTATTGTGTAGCTGTGACCTGGTATAGCTCCCAGTGCTCCCAGTGCTATTCCGAAGACTGAAAAACGTATGCTTGCAAGGGAATATCACATGAATACATCAATACAAAATATATAATGATCGGTAAACACTAACTGGTAGTTGGAAGGTAATTTCACTGGAGCATAAGGTGCTCTGAAAAAAATTAAGTTCATGAAACAAGTCTCATTTTGTTCTATGTCTGGCCACTGTTAATTGTGCCAAATTGTAAGCCTTGTGGTGAACATTTAAATAAAGGTCGCTCAAAGATTGATAATTTAATACATATAATAAAAATATGGAATTAAAATTAGTTTTCCACCAAACCGTGAACTGTGAACAAATGCACTTGGAAAGGAGTCAAAATACTTCCTTTCTTATTTATAGCTGGAAATAGGCCTTTCGGGCTAATATTTTATGATCAATTGTTCAGTGATAACTGGTAACTGATGTCATTATACCACAGTAAGAAGAAAACGTTTGTTTTGTGCAAATGCAAATAGCAGTTCTACCTTCGGTCAGTGTTCATCGGCGCGGCTTTGGAGCATGTTGGATAGCTCTTACTGCGCTGAGAAACAAGGGGGGAGGGCTTGCTTCTGCTTCTCATTATTTGTGAGACTTGAATACTGCATTAAAGCATTAACAAGCCATGCCTGTTTCATGTATGTGTTACCTCTGGTTCCGGCCATTGTGTGATTTACTCCAGCTGCCTCTTCTTTTGCTCCTTCATTCGTCTTTGCATAAAAGTGCTTCCCAGTCCTGTGTAGCTCAGTCCAGGAATTAACGTCAATCCTGTCTGAGCCCGGCACCTTGGCTGTGCTTGGTACTCCCAGCTTTGATCTCCTGTGATCCTGTTCCTTTTCATTAGGTCTTTTGGTTGAAATAAACCCCATTTGTTTGCTCCATCTTCTGCTCCCGTGACTTCCATTCCTCAGTGCGTGACACAACAGCAGCATCAAAGAATAGTTATTTTAATGTGATATTTCAAAACATCACTAGTACCCAACCAATATTTAGTGATAAGTAAGTAACAATATCCATCCACAATCCAGTGTCTTCATCAGAGCAAAACTGACGTAATAGTGAATGTCACGAAGAGCCAGCCACTGTCATATCACGAGCGCCAGAAGCACAGACAAAGGCGAAGGAAGCCAGGAATAGGGGAATACAGGTTTAATCATGCTGGGAACAAGAGGAACAGGCAAACGCAGGCTGACATTACAATGACTGGACTGGGCAAACAAACTGAAACGCGGACTAAATACAATGGACTAATGACAACAATCAGGAACAGCTGGTGAACACGGGGATTCCACACAGGGTTGATAAGGGGGCGTGGCACACACATGAGGTACAACATATTTAGCCTTGAGGAGGCAGGTTCCGATCATGTTGAATTTTCATCATAGGATTACTCCAGTGGAGCAAGATCCATGCCTGTTTTTCAGCTAAATGCTGCACAGTGTGAAGGCTTTGCTTTGACTTCAGAATCAGAATCACTTTATTAATCCACGTGGGGAAATTCTCTTACATTACAAAAACAAACTCCTGCTGAAAATAAAAGATTTAGTAAAGTTATGTATAGATGCCTGTCAAATCATTGCACTTGCAGTCACATGATAGCAGGTCTAGTATATATACGTCATTGTGTTTACTAAAGCTAAAATGATGCACCAAATGGCACTGAAACGGCTGAATATGTGTAGAGCTACCGTTTCAGGGCTTATTTTGTCTTATAACATCATATTAAACGCATTCTACACTGTTTCTACCAAGTTTTGCTTGGCTATGAAGTGTTGTGGCCTACAATAAATGTGATGCTGTTGGGAACATTGGTGGACACAAAGCTATTCATGGGGTTTAGAAACACATCACTGACTTATTGTTACACTTCCAGATATGATGAAACTTAAGGCTTAATATTCAAGTACAGCTAAGTGATAATTCTGTCAAATACTCTATGGCTGGTACAGTTTGTGTGACAGAGCTTTAGAACATTTTTCTGTATATTTAAGTAGCGTTATCATAATACCAAAATTTCGAGGTTTGATAGAATACCAAGCCGTACTAGCTTGTTAAAAAATGAGAGTGAGGGCAAAAACTAGTTGCTTTTATCTGTTGTGGTAGGTAATTTCCAATGCAACGTTCCAACAGAGTTCAACAAATATTACCAAACACACAAGCTGATTTATATGCAACTTGGCTGTCTGTCTTGTTGGCTACCGGTATGGTAACTGGCACCTTGTCTAGCACTTCTGCTAGCTTAGCTAGAGTGACGTCACGTTAGTTCCCGCTCAGAAGCGGAACTAGCACAGGGGCGAGGGGTGCGACTGTTGCTAATGACCGTCAGGAATCCCCCAGAGCCCCCCCACTATGACGCTACGTCCACACCGCCATGCATTCATTTAAAAATACAGGGCAGACATTACAGTGCGTTTCTGCTTCTTGTTTACGCCATCCCAGAGTTGTCAGCCCCCATAAACAGACTTTTGTAATCGTTCCCACATCCTTATACTTCTGATAACTCCATTTTAGAGTTGTAGTTTGGATGAATAAAAGCGGTACCTACTGCTAAAGCGACCCGTCCTTGATTTGATCTCACTAGTCACAAGCTCTCATTGTCTGCTTGCTCACCTTTTCACTGTACATGGAAGTAAAACCATATTCTAGAGATGTCACTATTACTCGTATTCTAGAGATGTCACTATTACTCGTATTCTAGAGATGTCACTATTACCCGTATTCTAGAGATGTCACTATTACTCGTATTCTAGAGATGTCACTATTACTCGTATTCTAGAGATGTCACTAGTACTCGATTAAACTCGATTACTTGATTATTTAATAGTAGAGATGCACCAATCCAATATTTTGGTCGGTATTGACGAATTGGGTATCGTCCATATGTAACTGAAGCACATCCAATACTTAATTATTTAGTTTTTGGCTCTCTCTAAAAAAATAGCTCCTTTTTTGTGTTAAATCTATTTATACAATCATTTGCACAACAGCTCTTTCCCATTTTAGATGCCAATCCATTTTTTGCTACTCTTTGGGTGTGAGTGCAGTGACTTCGGCCTGCTGTGATGCCATGCGTATACCCTTCGCAGTTTGAGGAGCGTAAGATAACATCAGATAAAAAGGCGTCGACCTGGGAGTATCTTACACTTTCAACAGCAACCATTAGCACAGCGATCTGCGATCTTTGTAAAAGCAAAGTTTTGAGAGGTAGGAGTAGCGTTTGGTGGAAAATCCCACTAAACAAAGCCCACACAGTTGTGCGAGAGAACACTAGTAATGTGAAAAAAGCAATGGATTATTTGGGAGTCGCTAGCTTGGGCTGTTTTCTATACTCGCTACAGCTTGTGATACATGAAGGGCTACCATCACAATGAAGTGTGATGCTGTTTCCAGTGGGAGAGAAATTGTGGGGCATTTTAAGCATTCGCTGCTTGCGTATCCTCGCTTGAAAGATATTGAAATTTTACCGTAAAATGCCTAAAAAACACCTAAAAGAAGATGCACAAAAGAGGTAGAACAGTATGTTATGTATGTTTCTAGTAGACTAAATATTTAAATATTTTTGCCATACATTTTTTCATCTGTATTTACTCAATTTAAAATATTAATATTTAAAGTATGAATATATATTATATAGTGATTCCTGACAAACTGAAGCTTTGTGGCAAATAATGAGGAGCCTTATGCTGGAGAGAACAGCAGCCTTTCATTGCAATAACAGGCACCCAGCGAACACTGAACCCAATGCAATAGCATAAACACAAGGAAGTCAGGCGCTGAACAGTAAGGTACACAGACATGGTGGGAGATAGTAAACACAGCTATGGACAAGCAAGGATCAGATAAAGTGCACATGAGACACGGGCAAAAAATACAAGCCACAATCAGGAAATACAAGTGTTAATTTAACGATTCAACAAGGGCTATTTACAATTACTCGCAGGACATGCTCGGACATGCATACCCCACCGGCGCTACACTGACTCCTCCTCAGAGTTCAACCGGCCCAGCGACCACCACTCCCAGTCCCCATCTCAGTTCCGGAGCAAATCCCTGGTCCAGTGGCAGCCATCGGTGCGCATCACCTCCAATGACAGGCCGGTAACCCCCCCCGAGCACTGGCATGGCTAGCTGTCAGATCCCCCTAGCCGCCAACCCTTCTTTTTACGCAGCTTAGGTGGATCTGGTAGCCCTTCCAGGGGGTTCTCCTGGCCAGGTACCACCACACCCAACGACTCCCATGGCCAGGCCCTTTTTGAGACAGGCTGGTCCTGCCATGGGGCCTCCTGGTCGCAGGGTCAAGCCCTGCGCTCATGGAGGTCCTTCGTCTACTCGCGGTCCCACAGTACAGCCTCCACCTCCTGCAGCTTGCGCCGCTTCTGGGCCAACTGGGCTTCCAAGCCGCAACATATCTCCTTCTGGCTGAGCACTTGGAATGGTGTCTCCGTGGCCTCAGCCAGACATGCCTGGCAGTCGAACTCCTGCCCCCACCTGGCCAGCTCTCGGTTCAGTCACTGCAGCTCCTGCCACTCCCGCTCTGAGGGC
Source organism: Mormyrus lacerda (assembly GCA_015163995.2). Lineage (NCBI taxonomy): Eukaryota > Metazoa > Chordata > Actinopteri > Osteoglossiformes > Mormyridae > Mormyrus > Mormyrus lacerda. The sequence continues at coordinate 10,799,087 of JAABNX020000021.1, forward strand.
TCCAGCAGCCGCTCTGGGTCCTGGAGTTCACGTTCTCGCTGCTTGTACAGCTCACGGCGCTCCTGGGCTAGACGGACCTCCCAACTGCGGGACACTTACTCATGTGTGTGCAGAGCAGCCTCTGCCTGCTGCCTCTGGTGCTCGTAGTCGCAGCTGGGGTCGCGCTGCGGCTTCACATGGCTGGCGAGTGAGGGGCACTCGACGGCCAACGAGCGGTTTGGTTCCACTGAGATGCCCGTCTTTTTCATTTGCTGGCCTATAACAACGACTATAACAAGCACCCAGCTATCACAACACAGCACTCGAGACGGGTCAAAAGCTCTTTATTGGGGAAGCCAAATCGGAGTCCAGATAACAAGCAGGGCTCAAGCCAAGGATTAATCCGATAGGAGAGTCATCAAACCGGGTGCTGGTAAGTCATGGAGCCAGGAGATCTGTCCGATGACGCAGACAAGAAACACTGGGACTGACCACGCGGGAAGATCAGGGCTGGGAAGGATGGGAGCAGGAGGGTTCAGGAGATGCGGGAAGAGATGGGAGGCAGAGTCGGGCAGAACGGAGCTGAAACAAAAACAAAGGAGAGAAGCGCTCGGAAATAGCATAACGTCAATACCTTGCGCTGAGTGACACCAAACTGCAAGGTACATAAGAGCGTATATAATTCATGGGCAAACATACAAGCCACAATCGGGAAATAAAGTTACTTGCGGCTCATGCTGGGTCATGCACACCCCGCTGGCGGTACAATATATTTATTATATTAAAATTCAAAAATAAAAAGAGCTCTTGTATCAGAATCGGATCGGAACTGAAAATATGTGGACCGGCCCATTAATCTTTGTTCATTCTTTGGATTTTCCGTTTCAAAACCAAAACAGAAAATGCAATAAACGCCACTGTTTTTTGTCTTTCCGATTTGGTTTTGAAACAGAAGATCCAAAGAATGAACGATACAGATTCCGGATCCCTGCATTTATCTAAATTTTCCTTCTTGATTCCGTGGCAACATGGCAAAAGGAAGACAGAGCAGAGCAAAAGCATCAGTTGTGTGGAAACATTTCACATAAAAAATAAATTAAATGCAGTCTTTTGTCAATATTGCAACTAAGAACTTAAAAATCACCACAGCGCGAGTGCAATGCAAATACAGTAAAACATTGTAACTCGAACGCCGCTTAACTCGACCAACTTGATTTGTCTGTTTGACAGTTTGTTGATTTTTTTTAGACTTGTACCCCGACTGAAATCTTGGAACTCGACCGCTTCTGATAAATCTTGTATGGGCTGAGACGCGTTCAACTCTACTCAAACCCATAACACAACAAGACAAAACAGACCAGCTAAAACGGGTAAGATGGGCTGACACAAAAGCAGACGAACCTATACTGGGAATCATATCGCAGTACCTCTTGACCGAGTTCAATATGCGAAAGCTGTGTTCGGGTTCGATATTTTCATGCTTTATCTACAGTACATTTTGTGATACAGTAATCATGGTCCCTAAGAAAGTGAGCAGGGATCGCAGCAAACAAAAGAGCAAAGTACTGATAATTACTGTAGATCCTAAAAAGAAAATTATAGTGAGAATTATAATAAGGTGTCTGCTGTCGCTTTGGAATATGAGATTTTCATTTATTTAATGCTGTAATTGCTTTTGTATGTGCACTTTTTCGTGTGTTTTAGTTTTACATTGATTGTTAATGCTTTTTATCATTAATTAGATGGGTAGATAAGTTTAAATAGGCAATCATTTGGGGGTTGGAACGATTTAAATTCATTTACAATATTTCTTATGGGGAAATTTATTAATAATAATAATAATAATGGAAAAAGTTCACCTTGCGATATTTCAAGTTTTGCGATGATCAGCAGTTGAAAATTAACTTAATAGACAAATGCAAGTGATCTATCAACATTGTCTGTCCAAAAAAAATCGGTGGTATTATTGTGACTTGTGCCAAGTCACGAAGCAGTGCCGACAAATCACTTGCTTTTTCTCAATATAATCTCTTTACAAGACAAAATATTTCCCTATAGCGGTAAGCGAACCAGTTTGTGACCAGTTTCTCCTTTTCACTCATTTTAATTTCGCGCCACACGGTCTATGACTTAGTCCAACAATAACGACAAGAATGATTATGACTCAGAGAGCTCGTCGATAGTTCATGCAAAAGCAGCGGCGGCAAACATTAGATTGTTGTTTTTTAACATGTCAACAACTCTCAACCCATGGGTCGCAACCCAAATTTAGCAAGTTCAGAAAGGATCGCTTGCCAGATCTGGAAATGTAAGCATTTTAAAATTAGCAAGCTCCTATGCTGATGCACGATCAGATTTCCCAGCACCAATCCGGGAATTAACCTATATAAACGGGTCTTGGGTCTGTAACTACTTATCGAAAAACTAGTGAACACGCAACCGATCCAAGAAGACAAACCACAGACGCTTAATTTAAAATTCACTGGTACATCCAATCAGATTTGTGCCATAGGCATTGATTTGCGTAAATTGCGGAGTGCACTGCGCGCTTGATCATTGCGTTAATTTAAATCTATACCCGATACAGGGTAGCGACTGAGCTGGCATGGTAAAAAATGGGTCACAGTGCAAAAAGGTTGAGAACCACTGTACTAGATAATGATGAAACGGAACCCTCATTAAAATTGCAGAGCTTGCTACATTTTATTTTCCGCGTGGGTCAATTAACTGCAGTGACAGGGGACGCGCCCTGCCTGTCTGTCATAGTCTCCTTTACGTTCCACGCTTCCAGCATGCCTGAAATGGATGGGGTTAAGGGCCTCGCTCAAGGGTATGACACTGATATGCGATTACTCTGCCGGCCACGGCACTCAGATCCACAACCTTCCAGACATCGATACAGATCCATAACTTGCTGCACGCCTTACTAATGTAACGTAATGTAACCTCAGTACACTAACTCACAAGTGGCGACCCAGAATTCACGTCGGATTTGATCACGCCACATGCCAGTGGAGTTCCTGCATGGGTGTCATGACCAGTGCGCCAAAATCTTTAGTTACACATGGGGCGGAGCCCAGGAAGAGATACGCACACAGACGCCCTCATTCTCATCTCCACCTACGTACACACCAGGGGAACATGCAGCTGCTCGTATATAACTGCCAACAACTGAAGACAACACATTCTCATACATATTGTATGAGGGTATACAAAACTGCAATGCCACAGCTGAGTTTAACAAAACAGCAATTAGTACGGCAAATTCCCGAAGCTAATACGGAAGATTAAGTCATTTAAGTTAACATTTCTAGCAAGGCTAATAAAGACTACACTAGTTAGGTGTGCAGCCCTCGGCAGAGCTGCTTAAAGATGCTTTCCGTGTGCTTTCGCTACTGGCTGTAATTAGTCGGCTCCGCAGACAGGGGACAGCGTTTCCTATGGATTCTGGCTATGCTAGAATTCCGTGCCGTGTTGAAATCTACAAACATCCTGGTAATTCATGCCGTCATACCACTTGTCTAATGTTCGATGCACTATACCATCGATTCTGTATTGCTAGGTGGGCTAATGCTTGATTTTATATTTTGATAGAAAATCATTGGAAACTGTTCTTGCCTTTAATCAATTGTCGATGTGTCAAACGTTAACATTTCTTAATGATGTTTACGTGTTAACGTTTTGAGTTTTAGAATGTTTAGTCGGAAAAGTCATAAAACACTGATTCAAGCCACAACTTAGCGGACATTAGTCTTTAGTTATTCAAAAGGAGATGTAACTTGAAATTGTATTTTTGCAGATTGTTAGATTAAGAAAAGTATTCGAGCCAGCCAGGAGTCGAACCTAGAATCTTCTGATCCGTAGTCAGACGCGTTATCCATTGCGCCACTGGCCCGACGAATGGTTGCGTTTCTGCATCCTTCTATATCAAAATATGCGAAGTATTTTTGAATAATCGCTTTGTCTAATATATATTTATAAAATTACATACATTTTTATATATTCAAATTACATTAATCATTCAGAGAACTTAATTAGTTTTACTTTAGCACGATTAATCACATTGTAACGGGAGGAAGTTCACATTCAGGACTCTGTCAATTAATGAGACTGCGGCATAACTTTCATCACTCATCGGTATGAATAATGTGTCTTGTGTACTGTTGTCTTAGACACTGAGCCTGGAAGCAACCTGGCTTATGGTCCTTTGCCAGTAGATTCGGGATTAAACCAGGATTTAAAAATGCAGATTTTAAAAATATATCTATATGGAGTTATCTCATTCTTATCCAGAGTTATATGGAAGTTTGCGCAGTTCGCGCTATATAAAGATGAGAGTCGAATCTAGAATCAACTGCTGATTATCACAGGCGAAAACGGCCGTTAAGGTTGCCATTAAAATTAACCTACAGTATCGCCGATTATACATATATATTATGTATGAATAAAAGTATATTGCAAAAACTATTAATATTTGTGAGGTTTATACCCTTCCATGACAATAAGTAATTAGTACACAAGCTGCCAGGTTCTCGCTCAGCCAATGGCATGGTGGCTGTCCTCTCACAATGCCAATAGCCAGCATACTGTTTGTGTGTGGGTGGCTTCCTCTCTTCTGGTGCATTTCCACTGCCACCAACTGAGCTGTACTGCAAACTGGCCCTTTTCCCTTGTAAATTACCTGAGCCGTACCCACACTGATATGGCCCTGCTTACTAGCATATCCAAAACTGTGACCAAACCAAGCTGGTTACATCACCACCGTCTAATTGGTTGAAATTGAGATCTGTGCCCAACCAGCTACTTTAAAAAGTACTACAGAACAGCTGAATGGAATGAATTCATAACGCCGATTTACGCAAGCACATGCTATTCCGCTGTTTTGTGCTAACCTAAGACAGCGATTCTAGTAGAAATTAAAACATAGTAAATCATGATGTACACTGTGTGAACAACAAATAAGCATCTCTGAAGGTTTGGCTCTCCACACCCATGACTACCTTTACTGCAAGTCAGTATGCCAGCCTGCTCCTTCTGTAACTTCTTCCTGTGGTATTGATGTGTTGTGTATGGCAAATCAGGTATTGATGAAGCCTGAGATGGTCTAGCTGTTACAGAGGTCTCATTCACAGGGGGAATAAAGGACAATATGTGGACAGGGGTACTTAGTTGATTGGCAAGGGAGGGTGCAAAAGGAAGGGGCGCTAGGCCTGGGCCTGTGAATCCTTGTTAGGCTGCGTGGGGCGCTAGGCCTGGGCCTGTGAATCCTTGGTAGGCTGCGTGGGGCGCTAGGCCTGGGCCTGTGAATCCTTGATAGGCTGCGTGGGGCGCTAGGCCTGGGCCTGTGAATCCTTGGTAGGCTGCGTGGGGCGCTAGGCCTGGGCCTGTGAA
>JAABNX020000021.1:10827698-10852440 GCA_015163995.2 Mormyrus lacerda
ATCTGCCCGGGCCTGAGCACATTCCACAGGTGTCTGCGCCCTCCCCCCCCCCCGCCCCAGCACCCCCTAACTCCCACAATGCACTACGGCAAGCCTTTCAGCCAGTCAGAGAGAGGCGGTCCCACACCGCCGTCCTTGGTCAGGGTGGCCCATGATCGAGCAGGTCATGTGATGTGTGAATGGCTTGTGCAGGAAGGAGACCCAACGGCAGCACAAATGCACCGCAGGGGATGCTGGGAAGTCGGCATGCTTCACAAGTGCCCGCTCTGTCCCCTTGGGCCAAGTCCCCCGTCCCACATCCTGCACCCTTGGGATCACAGGCATACTGGGAATTCCCTGTCTGGAGTAACTGCCGCCGCCCCCCCCTTCCCAAGCCCTCCCGCTTATCATCGTGGAAAATCCGGAACGTGCTATGAGTGTGACCATGGCATGGAGCAGGGCGACCCGGGCCGCCAGCACGCAGAGCCATCGCGATCATGACCGGCAAAGCAGCGCGGCTCGCTCCACTTCCCGCCGTGTTTCACTAGATTTACTGATTCGCATGGAGTGTGTAGGTTGTCATGGGAACACCCTCTTTACACGGCACAGATGGAATCCTGTGAAGCTGACACCCCAGCTGGCAATCCCCGGAATCCAGCCAGCCAATCAGAGCCGTGGCTGGAAGCAGGCGTGCATCCCATTGGCCGCTAAGACAGAACATGCAATGGTGGGGCCGGTGCTGCCTGCCACAGACGCCCATCAGCTAACTACCAGGACAACTGATACATGCACATATAAGGTATTAAATGCAAGCTTTAAAACACGAGCGAGAACCTCCTCACCTGAACAAACAGGCTGCAAGCGCAGCGGCAGGTCGCAGAGCGGGGCGCCCACCCCGGGAGCCAGGGAAAGCTGAACTCCAGACACTTAACCTGTGCTTCTTCATCACACACGCAACGTTTAAGGCACAGCCCGAGTGGGCAGACTGGGGGGTGCTCTGAGACGCAGACATTCACCACACCCCACCCCGGCGCGGCTGAACAGCCGCTCCTATCAGCGGGGGAAGCCCCTGAGGGGGCTGCCAGGACCTGCTCTGGCCTACAGAGCCAGGCAGGTACAGCGAAACCGGGCCGCTGGCGTGGGGCAGCGAGGCACAGCGTGGCCCAGAGGCTCAGCAGCGGCATGCACTGAGAGCGGGCAGTCCGCCAGGCGGTGAGGTAATGCAGCCAAGCGAGACCCGTCCAGGCGGGGGGGCCTCCCAGCAGTCAGCGCCTGCCCGTGCCCCAGGAGACTGGGCTTCACATTGCACGGCCGCAACCGATGGACCATAACATCCCCCCCCCCCGCCCCCCGCCCACCCAAAACAGGCTTAGGGCCACCTGAACATATTTGAATTAGCAATCCTGTCTGAACCCCTGCTGGACTCATACTGCCTTGACGGTTTGGTGCAAACCTCAAGCTGGTTATATACTTTTAATGACGTCAAGAGAAAACACAAACACACTGGCAGGAACAATATATTGCAGATAAATGTATTGTGGTTGACTCATTTTAATGAAGGAGATGACAGTTGTTTTAAAATGGAAGTTTCTCTCTATATTAACAGCCACGATTAATACTCGCAGGGGTCAGGCAGCAATTTACACAACAGGGTTACATGCTAAAGAAACACACGCATTCCACAGCAAACATTACCCGGTTACGGTATTTACCAGAAGCACAGATACACAAGTACACATACTAAATTAATTTACATATACACAGGTTGCAAAGTCTGCCGGTAACTGCATGAATGTCGCAAGGATGCGGTACAGTCGTACAGAGCGGAGCATCTTAGCGAATTCTGACCCTGACCTTTAACCCCTGTACCAGAGGAGCTGCACCAAGAGGAAAAGGCCAGTCGAGGAAAGTGAGAGGGATCACAAGAAACAAAAAAGTCATGGATCACTGCAGTGCTGAAAGACTCATACAACCTCATATTGCCAGAACGAAGTTAATTCCGTCTATTTCGTCGAAAGTATACGGCCACCTTCAAGACCTTCTGTATACATCATCATGCCTGCCCCATCCCTGCTGCCACATCCCACACTTCTGCCCCATCCCTGCTGCCACATCCCACACTTCTGCCCCATCCCTGCTGCCACACCCCACACTGCTAGCCCATCCATGCTGCCACATCCCTGCTGCCACATCTCACACTTCTGCCCCATCCCTGCTGCCACGAGCCCCGCAACATACTGCTACCCTGAGGCAAGCCCTGTCTCCTGCCCCACCCTGCTGCCACAACCCACACAGAGAGGATGAGAAGCTTCTCCCCTCAAGCTATTCGGTGTATGAACCAGGACAATAACCAGGATGCGAGACAGTGACAGTGATGGAGTGACATCATCAACCCTTTACTTTACCCCCCCCAATGCACTTTGGGCTATATGTATTATATTATATTATATATTACATTATACCATATTATGCTACTTATATGCCATCCCATCATAAACTCTATTCTACTAAACTCTATTATTCTAGAGTGCAGAGATATATTTTGTACATCCCTGTATATAGTATAGATACTACTATAGCTAATCTCTCATCTCTTTTTATATAGTTTTAAAGTGTTTTATCTACAATTCCTTGGACCAGCTACAATAAGCATTTGACTGCAGGTTGTACCATGTATGATGCTGCGTGTGACAAATAAAATTTGAATTTGAACACTGCTGCTCCACTAGCTCCACCCCACCCTGATGCCACACCCCACCCCACTGCCCTACCCCGCTCTACTGTCCTGCCACGAGCCTCACCTTGACCCGCCTTGCTTCCCCACCCTGCCTCATTCCATCCACACATCCAAAACTCTCCACAGACAGGTAACGGAACATTACAGGACTCGAGAGTGCCGGCCTGGTAGACACCCCCCATGTGATGCCCCACTCCTGCAGATTCGCATGATCCTAGTAAGCGATAAAAATAAATAAAAACTTCTTGGCAGGCGTTTGCTTTATAGCCTGATCTCATCCCCTCCCCCCCTAAACAGATTATTATTTCACCACTACTAGGTGGGGAACCATCCGTCGCATTTTTTTTTTTTTATGTGGGACGTTCACCCCAGCAGCCCCACGGCTGATTCTCTCAGGGCTGTGGGGGGGGGGGGACATTATACTGCCAGCAAGGGAAATAAGAGATTTTGCCCCCGACCTTATAAAAAAAGGCACTCGGAAAATTATGCACAGGAGTAACCGACATGATCCCCCACAGGCCATGGGGACTTTCCCAGCAGCGCACGGGGCAGAGCAGTGCTCAGCCTCACGGACAGTGACGTCGTGTCTCTCACTGGTGGCTCGATGGGATCGCTCCGCTTCTATCCCCACCACACAGGAAAGCAGAGCGCCTTTCGGCTGTTGATGCTGCTTACCTTTACTGGCCTTTCCTGCATGGACATTAATCAGCAGCTGCTGGCCAGACAGTGAGGAAGCCTGCGATTGGGAGTCCAGGCCACTGCCATCGTTTCCGTGCCCTGCCCTGTCCTCTCGGTGTAGTGCCTGTGGTACAGGGGTCAAAGGTCGAGGTCAGCATTCACTAGAACGCTCCACTCCGCGCGGCTTTACACATCCATGCGACAGCAAAACCCAACTCCGCAGGTGACATCGTGCCACTAGAACGATCGAGAGATTGTAAAGTCGTCAACTGATGGAGCAGAACGACTCATCGTGTGGTTCGCTGGCTCAGGAGCCCAACGCATGAGCTCGTCTTCAAAAGGGCAACCTTGCAGTGATCAACCCAAAACGGAGAGACCTGACCAGAGTCACTCCAGTGAAAGCATCCAGCTGTAAAAACCAGTCGCTGCTGAACCACAAACTCTGGAGTGTGGATGTTTCTCCAACGTGTAACCAAGAGATGCTCCTACTGCCGACATGCCAGTGACCAGCCACTGAAGCCCTGCCCCCCCCCCCCGCAGACCCAGCTCACCACTCCCCCGATCACCCCCACCATCTTGTTTCCACTCCCTGGAAAGAATGGTGCAAACCTCTTTACTATGTCACTGACAGATCAGCAACATTTTGTGCCTCTAGCATATTTTAAACACCGAAGGAAATGATCAGTCAAGTCTACAGTGGCCAGAACTCTACAGGGACGGCATGTGGACCTCCCTGCCCCTCCCTCCCATCGAGAAGGAGCACACACCGTGACTCCTCCTCCACGCCTCCTGCTCCAGCAGCTCTGCTGACTAGAGCCGCACGGCCAAGCCCATGTGTGCCTGCAGCCACCACTATCACCACTGCTGTAGCCCATGCACAAGCCTGCCAAAGCGGCTCCGCAAAAAAAGACGCAACCGCTGGGGGAATTCTGTGGCGAGGGGGGGTTCTGCCCAGAGTCCTGTCAGTGAGTAAGCACAGCCGATCGCCCCCCACCCTCTCCATAATGGTTAGTCGCCTTCCTTTATTTGAGCTGGGCTTCTCCTGCCGCTCAGAGTACAGGAGAAGCATCTGGCAAAGCGCTGTCACTTGTGAGGCTTTGGGCGGAGCCTAAAGCCCCGCCCCCATGACCAAAGGGGGAGGGGCTTGTGGTACGGCAAAGTCGTGCTCAAATGGAGCGAAGCAGTGGCCTCGGCAGTGGGCGAGCAGTTTGGGCTTCCTGATGACTCACATGAGGCTCACACGCTTTATTTCAGCATAAAGAAATGTGCTGAGCAGCACTCAACAGAGGCCAAGACTAACAAAAAAAGCAAAAAAAATGCCCCATTTCCTGCAGTCCTGGGTATTTTTTCCTCCACAGAGATGTATTTACACAGTCGGGCTCTCTGTGCCCTTAATTGAACACAGAGACGCGGAGCCTGTCTCCAGCTGGGCACAGAGAAAAATGGGCTCCTTGTACCGCCTGGAGGATGTGAGCCTTTTAAGGTGCCCGTGTGGATGACGACGCGGTCACATGACCTCTGACACATGCCAGCTTCAGAGCCAGAAACACGGATTACCTCCAAAGCCCAAATGTAAGCTGCTATCCCTGGGGGGCGCTCGCCAGCAAGCCGGGCCACCACAGCGGCTCCCTGCCGCGTCCGTCACCGGCGGCTTACGGAAAGTTTCTGCCCGAGACCCCAGTCGAGAGGCTCCCACGACCCGCCGTATACCTCTGCTATCCGTCACGCCACCTAAGCAGTTAAGCTCTCAGCTGAATTAATTATTTCCCTAAATAAACCAATTTGGCCTCATCTGTCAGGGCTAAGGTTGTTCTTGGCAGACAGCCGGAAAATCAGGGCTGGGTTTTCAGCACCTGACGGCGAAACGCCGCTTCCCCCCCCCCGCACTTTGGCAAGGCCCTTTTCTTACCGGCTGGCAATCTGGCGCCGGCCTTCCGTCCGGCAACTTCCAGCTGGACAAAAGCAAAGGGTGGGCCAGTGTGGCTCAGTGTGGGGGGGGGATTGAGGCCGCCAGGATGCGGTCGAGCCCGGGCGGCGATACAACCCTCGACCCAGGAGAGGCATTGCGCAGGCAGGCGAGACGACGGGCCAGTAGGAAGGGTTTACACGTGCTGCTTCCCTGCCACGCTTATAGGCTCAGCATTTCAGGGGAAGCACAGACCATCACCCTTTGACAGCTTTACCTGTGTATAACTCAGGTCCAGTGTACTATCAGGCATAAAACACACACTCCCATCCCCCCACCACCTGCATAAGTCAAACTTCACACCTGTAGCCACTGAAATCCACCGGCAAATCGACGCTAAGCCGTCAGCTACAGTCTAACACATTTTATTGCAACACAGAGATAAGCTGCAATGGTACCAACCTTGTGAGAACAGGGGAACCCAGCGGGGCAGGAGTTTAGGGTGGTATTGGCGATGTAGGTGGTGATGGTGTTGGCTGTGGGTAGGGCGGCCAGGGCACTGGTCCCTCCGCTCGCATGATGACCACCGCAGGACGCCTGTGCGATGCTCTGGATCTGCGTCAGCTCCTGCCTGAGGACCTGCTTCTGGTGAAAGCTGAAGGCTGGATGGTTGGAGGCCATGGTGAAGAGCAGGAGGAACTGGTCCCCCGTCTGGCCGTCGTTGAGCTGCAGCCCGTAGTCGTTGATCACGGAGTCGATGTGGGTGAGCGTCCTGAAAAGCACTCCGGCTGCTTCCCTGTTGTCCGAGTTCAGCAGGGCCAGGGAGATGAGCAGCTTGCTCCGGACCACCTCATCCGTGATGTTGGTCAAATTCGCTAGGTCGGCTGGGTTGTTGGCCTTGATCTCGGCGTCCCTGAGGGAGTGGTAGTCTTTCCGGGCCAAGTCCTCCAAGCAGGACCCAAGAAAGCGTAGTTCAATGGGAACGCAGAGGTCAAGGAGCCCACAGAGAAACTCAGCCCTCTTAGAAGAGTTCAGCTGGGAGAACCAGCGGTAAACTCCCTCTCGCTGAAGCAAACACCTCTTTTCAACCATCTTCCAGCAGCTTACGGACAAAGTTAAAGCAACGTCGTAGACTGATATAAGGTCATTACCAGTTATAAGTGTTCTTGTGCACTGAAACCGTCAGCAGCACAAAGCCGCGTTACTTGCATAGCTGGATCGCCGTCTTTAAACAGAGTAGCCCATACTCCCTTTCGCAGAGAAAACGTGTATAAAACTGGGCAATGGGGGTTTTGTAAAAAGTTGTGAACTTTATCACGTGATCCGCGCCCCTTAGATAAATCACTTTTTTACAGTAATCGATCACGTTTAGAAAACAAACAGCTTCTTTGCGACTGAAAGATCTGTTTTCTGCCTGAACGGAAATCCATAATTGTTTTGTATTATTTTCTATTCATTCACTGTAAAAGAATAAGCTTATAAGACAGCGTGTGTCGGTCTGTTTACTGTACTCCGGGGCATGGCGCAGACCGTTCAGTCATCTCTCCTCCCTCGGTTACTTCTCGGGCTCACCACGTCATTCCCTTATGGAAAGGGACGGTACGAGCTGGAAAAACACACAGGGAAAACACACACACAAACACTGTCTCTGCGTGGCAGGAAAACGCAGGACCCACCTCCAGGTTTTCATCGGTGCAAAAGCAAAATCCATCCCCTGCAAACAGTTTCACTTCATGCATTTGCCATTCTCGGTCCGGGACCTCCGGGTCCCGAATTGTTAGGGAGCGTCGGCCAAAAACACAGGATCACATACAAACTCCACAAACTCCAGCTTTCCTATCAATGCAAGAAGGGGATCTCTTTTTGTTTAATCACATAGCCCTTATAAAGCTGATCCCCGCATTCGTCCAAAAGAACAGGCAAATAAGTTTCCAGCCGTCCCCCTCCGAAGGGGTAGAACGGCTCAGGAAAAAATAAAGTAATATGATTTCCTCTCTCCCTCTTCAAATCATAGCCTTCCTTTGAAATGGATCAAAACAGCTGTCTGGTTTACCGTCCCAAACGCCACACATTAGCCCTGCCCCGCAACCAAATTTACAACTGCGATTGGCTGTGTCGTACGTCAATAATAGCGGGCTTTAGCGCGATTGGCCGAGTCAGACTACACTCCACATATCTCTCACATGCGCTCACGCTTATGTGGATTCTGACAGTGAGGTACAGTATTCATTAAAGAAAACTCTGCGCCTTTATAAAGATTCGTGTCGAAAGTGAGCTGCAGTCTGTGTCTGAAAATTAAAACTAACCTGATTCTCCGATATATGTTGGGTTGACACTTCGTTATGAAAGTTTCAACGATAATAAAATGTAATGGCCTGGAGCAAAACGTCGACCATTCTTCCCAATGAGAAACTCCATTCAGTTCTGACTCGCTCCCCATGTCAGCCGCACTGCCAGTCCTGTCCTCCAAGCGGCTGGGCTATGCACGGCAAAGTTCCCTCTTTGTCCACGCACTTCTGTGACCAGGCTACGTGGGATATTTTACACGGTAAACAAAAACTGCTTTGGAGTGAAAATATGCCTGTTCTCTTAGAATAGGGTCAACACGGATGTTTTTCCTGCCCCGACCAAAGCTCATTTAACCCAGCCGATAGCACTAGTATTAAAGCTTGCTTGTTTAACCAAGTTACATTTTTAAAGCTCTGATAGTTCATATATAATGAATTTGTGTGCGATAAATATCATTTACATTTGCGAAGTTAAAAATGCCAGACATTTTAACATTATCTAGCATTAACCCTGACGTTTTTCTTGAAAAAACTGTCAAACTCATTTCGGTGGGTAAACTCCAGAAGCATCGCAGCCATTTATCCGATGGGCCACTTGAGGGTGCTGTTGTCCTACTACCGGAATAAACCGCAGTGAAAAGCGGGACGCGTAGGTCTCTTTTAAATGCGTGCATCTGTTAGTGCTGTAGATGTGTAGTGTATCAATGTTGCATGGACATTTTCAAAAGGGGATGTAGCAGCTTTCTCTACCATGTCGAACGTTTTTTCATTTTTCCTTCTTTATGAGCGGACGGAGACTTGAAACGGTTTACTCTGCATCTAGCCAAGGTTTAAAGCACATTACTTGTCGTGAGATAGGCAATTTGTAGCGTTTTCATTGTACTATGCTTCTCAGACACACGAGTATTGTTAAGATTTGCTAGAACTACAGGCCAGTCAATCTTTTTTTTCCAGATCGATTATGTGGCTTGGCCGTTCAGGGCAGCTCTGCGCTATACACCTGATACACGCATATCAACATATAACATTACAGAACAAAATAATAAGAAATCCCAGAGGCACCGGCTATTATTGCGAGAGAGAACCGCTTTGTTGGTTTTAATGGTCTTCTTCAGTTCCTTTATTTTGTTACCAAAATAAAGAGTGGTTCTTTTGTGTAAAAAAAAAAAAAAAACATCCTTGATATTTAAATTCGCTCATGCCAAAGTAATTTCATGTGTGCGTGTGTGTATATAATTTTCATGAGTCAGAGCTGCTTGCCCCTTCAGAAACAAGCTCTGTTGATGACAGTAATCCAGTGCCGTTAGACTGCGAGAAACGCCCGAAGACGCAACATGAGCGGCAGCGAAGCTTAACCAGCTGTCTTATACCGAAATCCCTTGAAATAATTTCCACTGTAAGTGCGGTTAACACATGCACCGTTTTTTGAGCTTTAAAGATGTATGAGTGTTTCAGGGAGCTGGTGAACTGGGTCCTTGGATCAGGGGTTTCCAACACCTTCTACTGGAAATGAGGAAACTTCCACTGACTGTGTAGCAAGAAGCGTGCGTGGGTTGTGCTCATTTACCGAAATACCCCTGTCAGTTTATCGGCTTAAATCCCCTATCATTCCACCTTGGCACCCTGGCGGATCTTATGTCATGTTGAGTCATTATAGATATAAGGGGAAATAAGTTGCAGATTTCTCGATCGATTTACACGATGCAAAGCCATATCGCAGTTTCATATGCTTATTGTAAGGAGTACACGAGTCCTGGGTTTTTTTGAGGCAGACTGTGTCTTTGCATATAGGCTAGTAATTATACCAAATACAGTGGGCTGTATGATTGCTTATATTAAACTGGAAGTAGACAAGAATCATGATTTTAAAGTACAAACAAGATCATTGTTTTGAACACATTAATTCACCATATGTATGTAAGTTAGACCTGTATTCACGGTATGAGCGACTGGCATACTGGTGGGAGCTGTAAATACTATGCGTATAGAAGCACAATTATCGGTAGTTCGTTCATTCCTATTATGAGAAAAACAGTCCTTTATTTCTGTTGAGAAGTAAACGGTACAGAACCAAATCTCGAGGAGACAGGCCCATCAGCAATCCCCAGAAGCCTGTCCAAGGGGATCCAGGTTGCAGAGGCTCCTGCGTGACCGAAAGGGAGCAGCCCGTGTGTCAGATCCCTCAGCCGTATCTATTTTTACCCAGGTGTGATCTAATCTGCAGGAACTGACTGGATAAACATGAGAAACCAGGATGGGATCCGACATGGGGTGGAGTCGAATGCCGCCTCCCTGCATTGCTGCCTAGACCCCCAACCACTGTTTCCCCAAACAGAATAAAGCTTAATTTACCCTGATATCTGTCTAACCTAATTCATTCTGAAACATCACATACACCATTTCATCCATCGTGTATTCTAACACAAGACGATTTCAGCAGTCCACTCATACATGGAGAAGCATTTACTAAAGTATAATGTATTTCTACATATAAGCGGAATCTTCCCGTCTCCATTTCATTAAGTACCTGGACAAATAACGTTTGAGCCAAATTACTGCACTCTTGTGTGGTCTAATTATTTTCCTGCGCACAGCAGAACATGGCCAGACAGAAACGAGAGGAAAGAGAAAGGGAGTGAGCAGGGCAATTAAGAAAAGCAATTTTTCCCTCCCAGAGGTACCGGGATAGAGCTGAACGACGCCTGTGCTTACGCAGGCGCTGTCTCTTTAAAACTGGCAGAAGGACGGTGCTGCTTAGGGGGGGTGGTTGGCTGCGATGAAGCGGTCCCTCTCTAATGAGCAGGTTTGAGAGACATCACAGAGAGAGAGAGAAAGAGAGAGAGAGACCCCAGCGCAACGAAGGACGGAGGAAACAAGACAGCGGCAACCTGGAACAAGAAAAGACGGAGAGGAAAGGAGACAATTTGAAATTATGACAGTGAAGCTTTTAGGAGAAATCGCGAGGAGAATATCATTGGATTTTTCGCCGGTGAGCGGACCGTAGCAAGGGCTTCGACGCTAGACTGCAACAGGAGCCAGGGAAATCACAGAGAGAGAGAGCGAGGGAAAGAGGAGGAGAAGGAGAAGAAGAGGAGGAGGAGAGGGAAGGGGAAAGGAAAAAGGCAGAATTAGATGAGCCGTTTGTTTCTCTGGGGTGTGCGTGCGCGAGCCGTCTGCCGGCCGGGGTGTGTGTGCGCGTGAGCGCTGCGTGTGCGTGGAGAGAGACCGCATTGGCGTCTCACGGACGGGCTAAGGAGAGGAGCCTAGCCGAAGCCACCTGTCTTTCTTTTCTCCGTGCCTCTCTCTCTCTCTCTCCCTCCCTCCCTCCCGGTTTGTGGCGAGCCCGGGTGTCAGGATGGCGCTGGGGAGAAGCCGGGTCGCCCTGGTGCCGAGCGGCGAAGGCGCCCGTCCGTGCTGAACGCGCAGTCGGTGGCGGCTGCGTCGCCCACAGCACTCCGACTCTCTAGGTGGAGTCCGAGTGTTTTTCTCTGCTGGGCGAAAAGGAGGAGAAAACAAAAGGGAAGAAGAATAAGGAGCCAGAGGGAGATTGTCAACTGGGAGGGTGTGGGCGCTGGGAGGGGGCAGAGGTGCGTTGGTGTGAGGTGCGAGGAGGCGCATGGCTGGTGGAGGCCTCCCCCCTTCCCAGAGTCACGGCCGCAGGAGATTCGGCCAGGAGTAGCATCTCCAGAAGGATGGTCTGAAGAAGCTTGCACCACACCAGCCTGGCCTAACAGGAGGGGGGCTTCTCTCTTGTGGGGGCTCTTTTTCCTTTTTTTTTAAAGAACCACCCAGGAGGATTTGTCTTCAGCGTCTTCCTCCCACCCCCCACCCCCCAAATCGGCTTTATTTATTAATTTTTTTCTTTTTCTTTTTTTTTTGAAGTTTGGAGGATTTGCCAAAACCTATTTCATGCATGTCCACTGGGGGCAGGTTCAACTTTGATGATGGGGGGTCATACTGCGGCGGGTGGGAAGACGGCAAGGCCCACGGGCACGGCATCTGCACCGGGCCCAAGGGGCAGGGCGAGTACGCCGGTTCCTGGAGCCACGGCTTCGAGGTGGTGGGCGTCTACACCTGGCCCAGTGGAAACACCTACCAGGGCACCTGGGCGCAGGGCAAGCGCCATGGCATCGGTGTGGAAAACAAGGGCAAGTGGGTCTACAAGGGCGAGTGGACACATGGATTTAAGGGACGCTATGGCCTACGTGAGAGCACTGCGAGCAGCGCCAAGTATGAGGGCACCTGGAACAACGGGCTGCAGGATGGATACGGCACCGAGACCTACTCTGATGGAGGTAAGAGCAGCATCGTACCCTGAAGCATGTTCCTGCGTCACATGGAACAGAGTCACTGAACCAGAATCTCGATTTGAACCAGAACTGAAATAAACACGTCTGCTCCTAGCTTGTCTACCACGCCAGCCTTTTTCAAACCCTCTCTCAATCCACCACCGCCAAACGCCCTCCCCCCCACTCCCTCCTAGTCTCTCTCCCTCTGCCGTTTTGGTAAAAGAGCCTCCTCTCTCAATGTTGCAGAGGGAGATGAATTTTCAGGCCCAAATTAAGGCCATCCAGGCTCCGCAGCCGGAGAGAGAAAAATTCCAGGTCATCTGCAGTGGCTGGTGGAGCCCTGTCCAGCACTGTCAGAACCGGACCAGAATCAGGCCAAAACTGGGCTACAGCTGGTGCCGGTTCCGCTGAAACCAGCTCCGCAAGGGGCAAAAAAAAACCCAAACCCAAAATGTCGGAATAAGCTTTTAGGCTTCCAGATGTTTTGCTTAGCAAACACTTGTTACTGTCTCAGGCTTATCGCGCATTGACATGGCGCTGATGGCAGACAACCCTTACACATCACTCACAGGGCTTCCAGGGTACCCTCCTCATTAACCCAGGAAATTCCCCAAAGAACGCTACACGTCTGCTCCCATAAACATATCATAACCTCCCGTGGATGTATGAGTAGCGATGTGGTTGTGTAATAATGTGGTGTAGATGTCTAATGAGGCACTATAGATTTGTAATGCAGTCTTAAGTATATCTAATAATGATGTAGCTGTTTAAAGAGGTGTTACAGATGTGGAATGATAAATTATGGTTATGTGTATATAAGTGTATAGGTTGTTTCATATATGTGGGAATGATAAATTATGGATGTGGACATGTATTAAGCTGTTGTGGGTAAGTGATAAGGCATTGTGGATGAGTAATGATATGTCATAGATGTGTAATAATGAGGCACTCTGGTTGTGTAATAGGGATTAACATGTGGTTGTGGATGTGTAATAAAGTATTGTAGATGTGTTAGGGTGTTATTCGTACATGATAGGGTGTTGCTGGGTTTTTATTAGTGTAAGGTGGTGTAAATTTGTGTGGCTTTGTGGACTGAATAAGGTGTCGGTGATGTGTGATGAAGTGACGTGGATGTGTAAGTCCGATAAGCAATGTGGTTGGGTGATAAGGTGGCATGGAAGTATAATTAGACAGCATGAATGTTTAATGTTAACATTAATAAGGTTATAGATGTTCACGAGTGGGTGTGATGGAACGGGGTTGTGGTGTTCAGGTGGTGCAGGCGAGGTGATGTGAACCTGGGGGATGGGAGGCTTGTTTGCTGGATAATAGATAGGAGGAACTAGTGCCCTACAGCAACTCAGGAGATGCATTTGGATGGACCATTTGTCCAGTGGTACAACGATGGAGTGGGCTTCAGTTAGCAAAGGTGGATCTGTGAGGGACAAAGCGATGCTCCTCTGATGATCATCTCTTCGCTAACTGACACACAGACCTCCATCTATGAATCGCTTCAAAAGACTTTTTCCATTATCCAAGCTTCCTAAAGGGACTCAATAGCCAGCTCCTTATGTCATAAGGCCTTCTCCTCTCTTTCCCATCGGAGCCTTAAAATGGAGGAGAAAAGAATCCTTCTGCAGTCTCAGCAGTTATTTAGTGTCAAGTCTGGGCAAGCAGGCATCTCTGCACACTGGGTGAATGTTTCGTGGGTGTCTAAGTGTGCGAGTGTGCGTAGGTGTACGTGCTTCCTGCAAGCCAGTAGGAGTTGTTCTTTAAAGAATGTGGAGAAAATAAAAAGATGGTGCTGGAGACAGGGAGATGACCACAAAAGCACTTCAGTGGGCAAACCATACTCAGTCTGTTATTGCTCAGATGGTGCTGGTTGTTGATCACTATACTAGAGATTGAGTGACATAACGCAAAGCTCCTCTGGCAAATTTTAGAAATGAATACTACGGCGTGCGATTTTTTTGCCCATCATCATGGTAAAAAAAACAATATGTGAATAAAGGACTCCTCTAGCAATATGGATACCTGAACTACTGATTTCTGCAAGCCTGCTGTATTCTGGGTGAGAGAAAGCTTCCACTGCATTACAGAAAAGGTGCCGCTGTACAGTAAGTTGCCACGGAAACGCATGCAGACACAAGTAGCAGATCTGCAAGCCACTTGGGACCCGGCGCTCTGCGTTCTCATTGGCTGGCTGGTCCTGCTAATGGTGTTTACTTACTTGAGCGCTAATCTGGGCTGGCTAATCACGGCCACGGCATACACAGAGATAGAGGGAGAGGGGAGATGGGGAAAAGAGACGGGAGGGGGGACACAGGAAAGAGACACAAGGAGATACTCAGGGTGTGGGAGCTTCATAAGCTCTCCGGTTTCCTCGACTGAATTCAGAACCCCGTAAAGCAAAATGGGGTAATCCACCTATACGCCATAATGCAGTATCATACCAGCAGTGTTGCCAAGCGACCAGTCAGGTGTGGTCAGGTGCATCAAGTGCGGATCAGTCCCTTATTCGCATTAGAGGCATGTCACAGGTCTAAAGAGCTTTGCAATGCACTGAAACAGCACACACCTGTAGCTGAACAGATCTCACCACTCATGCTCCTCACTGCATTTTCACTTAGGGCCCCGAGTCCAGGGACAGCCTGGACAGCCAGGCAATTGGGAGACACACGAATCAGCCGGTCCACCGTCGATTCATTCCTTTGCAGTTTGTCCAGCAGTGAAGCACTAAATGTCCACAGCGTTCCCCTATTTTGTCACCACAGTCTCATCAAAACAATGAATCAGTAATAGTGCACCAGGCTGCAGGCAGTACTGGCATTAATTAATAGCAATGTGTCTGATTGGTTTAAGTTTGTTTTTGTGTCTCATCCATTTTTTTTCATAGTTCAAATATCTTGTTGATTCGATGACAGAGGAACCGGAGTGTAGAGGTGAAGCCCGCCTTGGACTGAGTACTGTGAGGTATTCATTGGCAGAGTAGATCAGGGCTGTGTAAAGTGTGGATCGGCAAAGTAGCTGCTGCAGGACTGAGTGTTGTAAAGTGTGAATGGGTGAAACAGATATATAGCACTCAGTGTTGTCAAATATGATGTTACAAGCCCCTTAAACTTAAGAATTCTAGTTACAAAAGATCTCTCAGTGCATCTCAAGCTTGTTAGGTGCATTAGTATGTAAGTAGGTAAGACTTAGTCATGTGTGGTTACATAACGGCAACATTACAACTCACAAAAATCACGCAATACAGACACTGTTGCTACTCTGGTTAGAAAGTCAGCAAAGTAAAATTGCATCAGAAAACATTCGTTTAGCTATGTGTGAAATTGTAAAATATATAAATGTTACTGGACAGCAGCGTCCTTTAGATCGTAAACATTCTTGCGCTATATATAAATGTATGAGCGCTCGAGAAAGGCAAATTGATTAACATGGCACATGCTTTGTGATGTAATAAGATTATAGTCCGCGGATTTGTGATTGCTGTGCTGGATTAGCAGAGATCTGAGCACGCGGACTGCATATGATAACGGTAGCCACAATCCAGAAACAGCAGGTCACACAAACCCTTTCTGCCTTATAATCTATTTTTTTAAAGCAAATAAAAGGATAACTTACGAGATCAGCCATTTAGAAGTGCTGGAAATTTATAGAAAACTATAATTTGTATGAAGGGGGAAGCTTATTATGTAGATGTCTGGTTCCACTGTTCAGTTTGGTTTTGGAAGTCCATCTTAAAACTTAAATTTGCGTAATAACACTATTTCTACTTTTGTGTAACCTTAAGGTTATTTTCATTAAAAATCTTTGTGCATGGGAAGGGGAATCTCGTGAAACGCTCTCTACGGACCTGCGAGTCTCACGAGCTTCACTTTACGCACTGGTGTGGATTACTTTCGTGTTATTATGACATCGCTGCTTTTCATTTATTCATTTGCGTCAATTTCCGCTGCTTCACCTCTCTATATATATCACTAAATCCTGCGCCACCTTTCAGCGCCTCCATCTTGTTTACAAAAGTAACATCCTTAAATTCAAACAGAATACAGCGCACACAGACACACATACACAAACTACACTGTGCACCATTACTTCGATATGCAAGTGCACAGCAAGTGCTGACTGTGTGAGAAACGGGGAGAGAGCGGGTTACATTAATAATTAATAGAGGAAGCCATCCAGACACACTTTCTGATTGTTGCGCTGGAGTTTCAGTATTCTGCTAATGTGAATTTAACCCGCAAGCGCCCATAAACTGCGAATAATAATAGGGTAATAATAATAATAATAATAATCCATAAAATTACAGGTATAAAAAATTAAACACGAACGGTACAAACAATTGAATCATTAATGTAAAGAACTTAATAGTTGTAAGAACATTCTGCGGGTGGCACTGTATTTCCGTAGATGGCACCTAAAAAGGTCCCGGTGAATATGTCTAAAGTTCATTTAAACACAGGCTTACTGTAAGGAGCGAGAAAACCAGCAACTGAAGAAAACCAACACGAGTGACTAACCCTGTCTGTATCTTTGCGGTGATGCACTGTGTATCTTATCGTATCTTTTGGTGAGGACGGATTACATCTATGAAGCAAAACAAACCAAATTTACAAATATAAATCTGTAAAACCGAGGCTACAGGTAGAATAAGTAATTGACATATTAGAAATTAGATTGGCTGCATACCGCTGTGAAATCTTAGTCATTTATACTGAAAAGAGGGAAATGTGCCGTTAAAGTACATTTGCTAAGGTCAGATCAGTTTCGGGAATATCTCATACAGGCGAAACCGTGTTTATCGGAGTGCATTTATGTTCCCATTTTCCGATTAGACACATTCACGACAAGTAGGGAAATCAAATTATAAATAATGTAAAGAAACATATAATACCTTGATTATATGAATGATTTTTTTTCAAGTTACGTCGAACGACGGCGAATGATTCTTGCCAGTGCTTAACTCACTTTGCAATGGAGCAAACGCCTCGTCTTCAGCACCGCAGACAGCGCCTGCGTCGGCGAAAAAACTGCGAGCGTACTTACTGGGAGCAGAAGAACAGCGTTATACCTATACTGGGTTAGTGGTGAGAGCTGACCAGGTGAAGATCACTTAAAGAAGCTGTACAGATATTTGCTACAGAGACATGGACATGCGGTGTGCTATAACAATAGTAGCGTCCTTTGTTGGATGGGCATGATTATTTTTCAGCCATGCCAGATGATTTCTGTTGTGCTTTATCTTGTTATGGCTTCTTATTTGTTTCTGAGTTGTGTTTAGTGTTGGGGAACATTCATAGCATTAAATTGGGCATCAAGTGGAAATCTTCTCAGATACAGCCATGCCTATTCAGTCTGTGTGTGTGTGTGTTTGTGTTGTGCATGTAAGTGTGTGTGACGCGTCACTCTTTTGACCACGTGCAGTGCTTATTGGCTCATGGTTTTTAATTCTGATTGAACTTCATATATCTTGTGTAATACAAAGTTTGCAGACATATACAATGCATTTTAAAATGTGTATATATTTAAAATGTATGTGTTTGTGTATATATATATATATATATCTGTGTATTTTTCTCCCTACTTGGGAGCTTTTGTTTCCTCTGCTGTCATTCCTTCTTTCATTTCTTTGTCTGCCCTTTTTCCTGTTTTTGAATTATTCCACATAAATGATGCAGGGAAGTATCAGAACATGCCTTGGGGTGACTCTGCTGTGAAAGACGCTATATAGAAAATAATCAAATTGAATATATTTAAAGGCTGAATTATGCAGAAGGCCCCATTCTCACCCGGCTTCCGGCTTTCCTGGTCACGAGTGACCATTAGTGTGCAAGTACAGAAGCCACAGCATCCCCAGGGAGCGACTGGGGAGGGGAATTGGGCATCGTGAGACTCTAGAAGAACCACACGGACGGAGATTAGCCATGAGAGCAGATCCGAGGGCCTAGTGTAAATTCCACTAAGAGGTGGTAACTGGTGTCAGTTTGATAAGGCCGAACAGGGTTTATCATATAATAAAATGATTACCTTTTTATCAAATGCATAAAAGGACCATGTCTGAGCAACAGCAACAGATTCTGTTTGGAAGGGGGGTCCAGGAGAGAGAGCTGCTGCTCTGGAGAGGAGCCAGATATCCATAAGTGTCAGGCTATATGTGAGGGAGCACTAAGGAGGTTGGGGCATGATTGCCTGCCCCCAGGCCTGTGCATGCTGGGGTGTGGCAGGGGGGCATCAGCTGTAAGTGTAGGGAGTACACAAGTGGGCCCACACCCCCACGGCACACAGGACACATACGCACGCGAGCACAGCCTGCCAGGACCTTGAGGAGGAAGAAATTCTGAATGGAGCCAGGACAGGAAATGACCCCACCCCCAACATGTAGCAGCTAATTTCTGTCCTCTCTGGAATTCTCTTGTGTAATCCCATAGGATTATGGCCTTGTTTGATGTGGTACAAAGCAGGTTGTCATACAGTGGATAGGGGCGGGGCTAGGGGCTGGGCCATGTGCAGGTTACAGTGGGTGTGGTCTGTCACTGGCAGCCCAGCATGCTTATTACTCCATGCTGACATGGTGTTCCTGGAAGCCTCTGTGTATCTGGGTCTGCTGCTTATGCTGGTGCCCATGATGCTCTCTGTGTGTGTGTGTCTCCCTCTCTCACACACACACACAAACACTCTCCCTGTCGGGAGCACAGACACACACACAGATGAGATATAAAGAGGTTTCTAGCTCACCGTAGCAGCGGAAGGCAGTGGGGGCAGGGCCGCTCTCTGCTGTCCTCGTTCTGCTCTTGCCTCATCCAGCCTCTACAATTCATTGACATTCCAGCAAGCAGGGATCAATGGGTCCTGAGAGGGTGGGGTTCGCCTGTGTGTGTGTGTGTGTGTGTGTGTGTGGGTGTGTGTGTCCGTGTCCCAGCAAGAGGGTCGCCCTGGGAGGAATCTGTGCACTGACAGGCATATGGGGCTAGTTTATTATGGACTGTCTGCAGGGCCAAAGATGAGGTGGAGAAAAGGAAGAATAAAGGATGTGAGTAAGACTCACACACCAGGCAGGAGACCCACAGATGGGGCGTTTCCACTGGAACAGTCATCTGATCCCACGGTAACGAGAACAGCTGAAAGTGCTGCTGCCAGTGTCCCTCCATCCCAGAAATTTGACTTCAAATCCAGCTCGTTGACTCCACAGTTGCCAGTTTACACTTGGGTAACAGAATCACATATTGAGCCATATCCTTTAGGCAAATATTTGAAAATGTCTTTGTGAAGAAATGCAGAGAATGTTCATACCCCACATTTCCCAGTCTCGTTGTTTATTGGTGGGCTGTCTTTGTTCTGACTGATATTCTTCTATAGTCCTAAAATTTTGTACAAAGTGAATTTTGCTGGAATTTCAAACCATATATTTTGAAATGGTGAGTTATGCAAAGGACCCAAGCGGTAGCACATGAGAGAGGTGAAGCGAGGTGAGCGGTCAGGGTGCAGGGAGCCTGGTGCAAACAGGCGGAGGAGCGACGGTGAGGACTGGGGGAACGCTCAGCGCAGATTCCCCCATGATGAGAGGCGCCCAGCGAGGCTGGCCTATTTTTCAGCACCACGGAGAGATCCTACTGTTGGACCGGCATTGGGGGGGGGGGGGGATGACAGACAAGGAAAGAGAGAGAAGGAGGGAGAGAGATGGAGAAAGAGAGAGAAGGAGGGAGAGAGATGGAGAAAGAGAGAGAGTTTTTCTGACCTTATTGTGAGCTTGAAAGTCTGTTTTGTTTCAGACTATGCCACCTGCTTCTGTTTACTGTCACCTTTGTCTTGGCAACTCTACCACATCATAGTAAGACAGTACTTTTAAACTGGGGAAAAACAGGGAGAGAGAGAGAAGCAGAGCAGAGGGTGACACAGCGGACAGTAGAGAGACTCTCCCTATCGCCATCGGCTTTCCTCTTTCTCAGCTGACACTAAGCCTGGAAAGCCATGCTCTTTGGTGGTGGGACGGGGCTTAAAGTACTATAGATACAAACATCAGCATGCTGTATCTATCAGTGATGCCGTTTTACCCTGGAACATCACACACGGTGACTTGAATACCCTTCATCTTCTCCAAAAACACACATACTGGATTAGAGATGAAGATCTGATTTCCATTCCAGCTGGGTGTCTCTCACGACGTCTTTCCTGCTGTTCATTTAAGACCCATCCGCAATTTATGCAACATATCTGCGGCCCGGCTTCAGTCAGGAGAGGAGTAGCATTCGATATTTCCGGGACCCGGGAATAAGCAGGAGGGGTGAAAGGACATAGACTGTAATTAGGCACCTCAGACAAGGGGTCGGAATGGGCCCATTTACTGGAAAAAGAAAAGCAATATATCTGGGCATTTATAAAAACAGCACTGGCACCATGGTCCAGGTGGAACTTACAGTAAACCATCAACAAACCATTTAGTAAATTATTATCAGTGCTGGGGAAGTTCCTCGCAAAAGTAATTACAGAGAGCTGGGAAGTTCAGGTCCTGTAAGTACAAATCCAGACCAAGGTTTTGTTTCAACCAACCAGCTGTGACTCTTTACACTCAACTGGTTGGTTGAAACAAAACCTTGGTCTGGATTTGTACTTACAGGACCTGAACTTCCCAGCTCTCTCTGTAATTGATTACTTTTGTGAGTCACTGATTATTATAAATCAGCTCATTTTCTCTGCTTCTCTGTTCAAGATGGCTATCTGCCACGTAACAGACACACACACATGCGTGCGCGCGCACACACACACACACACATAAAGTGATACCAAAGCATTCTGTTATGCAGGGCAGCATCAGGTAACAGCTAAACCAGGTGTAACATCATAAAAAGCCAGGAAGTGGCTGTTAAACAGCGATGGCTGCATAAGCCTAATCATACCCTAGAGGTAAATTTTGTATGGAAAAAATGATCCTGTGATGACTGGGTTCTTTTTTTCTGACACAGCGTTGAAAATATTTCCTGAATCCATGGAAAATGTGTGTGTGTGCAGCCCATTTTGTAGTCCTACAAAGGTCCTCAGTGGGGCAGCTTTTCCTGGCACACACTTTCCGTCAGCCCCATAGCCAAGTCCGCACGACTGATTAAGGAGAGCTGAACAACATATAAGTAACGCCAGAAATTTATTTCATTCTTGTTTTCGTGAAGTTCTGGTGTAAAGTGGCAGCCATTTTAGTGTGAAATATAAAAATAATAAGATACTAATACCAATGATAAAAACACACGGTATATTGAAGATCAGCTGAGGTTTAAAATCCGAAGCACATACATTGTAGGAAAAGTTATAGGATTTTGTAGGAATGGTCTTCAGTAGTATAGGGTCACCGCTATGATCCAGCGGAAAGCGGGGAGCAGCAAGCGGCCCGAGTGCGGAGATGAGTAACGATCGGCGCGCGCCGGCACAGCGGCCGGCTGCTTCCCGTCAGATGCGCATTCGGACGGCCCCTGTAGCACCATATTGCCGCTCCATTTTACTTCAGCCGACATTAGCACTTTAAAAAGCTTCACGTCACGTTTTCCCCAGACATCAGTTCGTTTGTGAAGGAGGGGGGGGGGGACATATTAAAATGTAAATAGAATTATTTCCTGAATACTCCTTTTGTACACATTCAGATGTATTGTCTTTCTTTTTTCTTCCCAAATGGGAAATGCAGTGCAATAGCTTTTGATATTGATGCAATATGTGAGAATAATTAAAAAAAGAAGATGCGTATAGCTGAGCAGCACAGGTCGCGTGGGGAAATTTAACGGATATATAATATGTAACATAACGCAATCTTCCTCCTGTCTGGATTCGTAGAAACAAGACGGCGCCTGGGGGAGTGAAGGTTTTCCTGGCTTTTTCTACACACTGTCCCAAAGAACCCTTGGCTTAATTGGAGGTTATAGCGGCTGGACTTTGATTTGGGAGGTTTGTTTGCAGAGTGGTGTGGTGAGAGATTTATTGGCTGAGTGGTTATGGATGGAGCAAAAACTGAAAAGTGATGGTTTATTCCTTCTGCACTTGCCTTTGTTTACCTGTCAGCCCGGGAGGGGATAACGGCAGCTGATCGTCGTGTCCTGCAGTATGTTATCTATACGATGTAACATTAGAGTGAAAGCTGCCTCGCTTGTTTCCCTTCCTTGTACAGGAACCTACCAGGGCCAGTGGGTGGGCGGCATGCGGCACGGCTATGGCGTCCGCCAGAGCGTCCCCTATGGCATGGCGGCCGTCATCCGCTCGCCACTGCGTACCTCCATAAACTCGCTGCGCTCGGAGCACAGCAACGGCACCGTGCTGCACCCGGATGGCGGCGGCGGGGGAGGGGGCGTGCCAGGCGGAGCGGCGGCAGGCAGCCCGGCCGTGTCGCGCGGCGGCTTCGTGCTGACGGCCCATGGTGACGCAGAGTTGCTCAAGGGCAAGAAGAAGAGCCTCTTCCGGCGCTCCATCCTCAGCGGGCTGAAACTGCGCAAGTCTGAGTCCAAGAGCTCGCTGGCCAGCCAGCGTAGCAAGCAGAGCTCCTTCCGCAGCGAGGCGGGCATGAGCACCGTCAGCTCGGCCGCCTCTGACATCAACTCCACCATCAGCCTGGGTGAGGGCGAGGGCGAGCTCTCCGTGCTGGAGGACGACGTGGACGCCACCACGACCGAGACCTATGCCGGCGAGTGGAAGAACGACAAGCGCTCGGGCTGTGGCGTGAGCCGCCGCTCCGACGGCCTTCGCTACGAGGGTGAGTGGGCGGCCAACCGGCGCCACGGCTACGGCTGCACCACCTTTCCCGATGGCACCAAGGAGGAGGGCAAGTACAAGCAGAACGTTCTGGTCAGTGGCAAACGCAAGAACCTCATCCCGCTGCGGAGCAGCCGCATCCGCGAGAAGGTGGACCGCGCTGTGGAGGCCGCTGAGAAGGCCGCGGACATCGCCAAGCAGAAGGCTGAGATCGCCCTATCCAGGTACGGCCGAGAACCATGTGCGCTGCTCTCACAGGTCGGTGCTTGTGCCAAAAGCATCCGGCAGGATGTTTCTTGGAGCTGCAGGCTCCCGTGAGCGACAGAAAGGCAACATTTGGGACTAATTCCTCGGTGAGAATGAGAGCCTTTCTGTTGGGAATAACAATGTCCTTTTGCTCAGAGATACGATCTGTCTGTCTCCTTTGAAGATTATGTTGCACAGACATATAGTGATTCTTGACAAGGTCACACAGAGGCTTCCAGAATCAGGACCTTCTATTAAGGGTATGACTTACTAGCCTGTAAAGATGTGCGCTCGTATAAACACTCATCGTCAGAAGCAGGATGCTCATCATCAAATGCAGAGAGTTAGACACTTACTTACACTGGCTATATTCAGTGGCAAGACAATGGAAGGGAATAATCATGTTATTAATAATGAAAACTCAATGATGACAAAAACTTTAAGCTGCATATGACCTGCTTTGTGTGCTTTTAAATTCAATCTGTCAGTCTTAGGCATTCATGCATTCAGTTATTATATAACTTGCAATAAAAAAACACTTTAGTACAGTACTGCACACTACAGCTTGCATAAATGAATAGTACAAAAGTGCGTCTGTTACCCAAAAGTGACTCACCCGGTGAACTTTACACACCAGTGCTCACCACATTCCTCTTGTTTTCTCTACTCTACCTGCCCATTTTCTCTATTGGCTAGAAAGACAGATGGCGGAGTGCAGGACAAGGAACGGGTGGAGGAATGGGTGGAGGAATGGGTGGGCCTCCTATTTAAGGTGTTTGTGTCGGTCATCCGAGGTGTCGCTTTGTCGTGTTCCATCTAACAGCAACTTCCAAACTTCAGTCTTACCGGCGGAGCCACAACTCGAATCGAAATCCGAATTTCAGGATGAAATAATGAGGGACAGATGGGCAAGAGAACGGCGGATGGAAAAAGCACAGGAGTGAGAGAGAGAGAGAGAGAGAGAGAGAGAGAACGAGGGAATAGAGGGAGGGGGTAGAGAGAGGGAGTCAGAAAGAGAGACAGAAAGAGATTTCCGCATTATGCCAGAACACTGTTGGCTGCCGGCCCGAGAGAGAGAGAGAGAGAGAGAGAGAGAGAGAGAGAGTGCCAGATACAGAACAGACTGGACTGGCCAGCTCACAGACCGTGGCACACACACCCCCACACACACATATAACACATAGAGCCACCCACAAACTTATGCATACATGCATATATACGCATGCCCAAGCAGTCACTGCTCAGACATGTGATCTACTGTGGGTGTTAAATGCTACATGTACCCAATAACGAAGTGTGTCGGGGTGGCGGTCTGCTCCCGGGTGCCCCGTTGGCCGTGGCAGGTGGCTGCACGCTGGGCCGGGAGAGGAGCAGTATATCCCCCCTCCCGAGGTGAGCGAGAGCTTCGCTGGACCAGTCACACATGGGCTGGGGGGGCGGTTAGTTCCTGCCTGGCGGGATCCAGCGCAGCCTACCTTATGGAGCGGCCAGTTTCCGCAGCAGCGGAGCTCATGGGGGCCTGGCAGTGCCAGGGAGGGGCCTGTCCTCTGTCCAGCAGCCCCGCAGAGCCGCTCCAAGGGGTACGACCGTGATGAGGGCGCTCTGTACACTGGCCCTGTGTGGGATTCAGTCATGGATGGCAGTTAAAGGGATTAGCAAGGGTTAGCAAATGCAGGCAGACGTGCGGAGCTTACGGAAGCAAGCCGGCATTTTAGTAAGAGGCTCACAGACATTCAGGCAGACAGCAGCTGGGGGGGGGGCATTAATATTGTATACCTGAGAAACACCATGGATTATTTTAAGCTGGCCTAAAATACCAGATATAACACACAGAGAGTAAGAGCACATGTTCCATTTGTCTTTCGGGGGGGGGGGGGGGGGACAAAAAAGA
>JAABNX020000021.1:10891241-10904228 GCA_015163995.2 Mormyrus lacerda
ACACACACACACACTCACACACACACACACACACACACACACGCACACACACACACACACACACACACACACAATGCAAACAAGCTGTGCATGCAGTTACTGCCACTAAGTAATGAAGGAAATGAAAAGGATAAGAATCTGTTCGTAACCTGTTTCACGGCAGGAAGAAAAGCTGAACCCTCACACGTCACTGAAGATTAACAGCCGCGTTCAGCGTCTCCCCCCTGGCTTCAGGCCCATATTGGAAAATCAGGCCCCCCCCCAACCTACCTCAGGTGCTGACACACGATTCTTCACGACCACATATAAAGTTCTCTGGTATAGCAACCGAGGTCTCCGAATATTTCTTAAAATTACACATTACAAAAACAGAATAACTTGCATCAGTGTTGCATTCGTTTGTCGCATGTGTGTCGGAAATGCAGAGCAGCTGATTATGCAATATCTGCCTTTTTCTTATTTATGAAAATTATTCATTCTCAAGGTGCTACGGGGGCTCAGTGGGCAGCGCCTCCATGGCTGTACTGCTGATTCCTGGCTGTGCGCGTGGATTGTACGTATTCCCGCATGCAGGCCTGGGTTATCTCTGGGCACAGAACGACTCTTGAAGCAGTGTCAGGTGAGGTCAGCATCACCATGGCGATAAGCTGTGTTATAAGGGCCCAGTGTAACACAGTGACGGAGAAGTTCACGATAGTTGAGAGCTGCGTGCCTCATCTTCCACCATGCCGCTCTGGAACATCTGTTGCCCTGTGGCAGCCAGTAATGGTTTTACCGTTTACATCCCCGATTTCGCGCTGAGCCTTGCCCCTTCTGGGGGAAAGTTTTTTTCTAATCAACTATTCTTTATAAAAAAAATGTATATGCTTGTCAATATTCTGATTTATTGGCTACCGTTCATATAAGAAATGCAGTAGCCAGTAATCGCGTGTAAGCTCATGACTAAGGGAGCGCAATGAATAACTGCCTGATGCTTGGAGAGTTTGAGCTTTGAACCCAGCCTCTCCTCTGTGAGTGTGTGTGTGTGTATGGTCACCCAGTGTGGAGGATATCCTGGGAAGCATGTGGCACAGATACAGTCTGGATGGACACATACACTGAAGCTGCATGTGTGACTGCAGAAGGACAGCAGTGTATCCAGAAATACACAGAATGCAGGGAGAGCATGCAAACTCCACACAGAGAAACTGGGGGTGGCATTCTGCAACTTGGGGCCACTGTGCGGCTCAGCAGGCTCCATGCCTGTGCTCAGAAGGTTACTGGTTTGAGGCCCAAACTCAGTAGAATAATGTCTCTGTGGGACCTTCAGCAAAGACCTTAACCCCAGTTCAATGGGCTCTGCTGCAGATGGCTGCTCTTCACTGCCAAGCCTGCTGTCACACCGGCAGCGGCGAGGCCTGCTGTCACACCGGCCAGGCCTGCTGTTACACCGGCAGCGGCGAGGCCTGCTGTCACACCGGCCAGGCCTGCTGTCACACCGGCAGCGGCAAGCACAACGATCACTCCGTGCAAGGTATTGTTAGTACGCAATTTCCAAGCAACTTCTTCCTGTGTCTCTGTTACAGCTCCGATCCGCCCAACTCTCCCTGCGTCTCCGGACCCTTCCTGCTCCCATCTGCCTGGCCCTGATCTTCCCTCGTGTTCGCTCCCCGTGTGTCCTGCCTGCGTCCTCGGACAGACCTCCTGTATCTTCGACCTACCGGCACTCGACCTGACTACAATTAAGGTTTCACCGTTGGCTTTGGTTTCACGGATCGGACGGATTTTGGCTGTGACCCTGTTTGTCGTCTGGACTTTCCTCTGGTTTGTCCCAGTAAAGGCCAGTTGGTGGTTTGTCCCAGTAAAGGCCAGTCGGACCGTTCCAGATCGTTCTGTCGCTACACTTGCGCTCACCTGCCTGTGTGTCACGGGGAGTTAGATGGGGATAGGCAAAAGGAGAATTTGCCACAAAGGGATCAGTAAAAAAATATTATTATTATTATCATTCAGTATGATTGCACATCACATTTGATGCACACAGCAGTACCACTTTAAAACACATGGTGGCAATAGAGGAAAATGACACCATCCTCATTGTAGTTTCTATCTAGTGAGCATGTTTGACACCAGCTTGAACAGTGTAAGCAGTTGGAATATAATGACACCATGTGCTATTGCAGGCCTGGGCAGGGGAAATATGGGCGACTGCCCAGGGCAGCAACATCCGAGGGCCAGCAAGTCATCACCAAACTGCAGAAACCCTTACCGACAGCTTGGCGGAGGGGCAGGAACAGAAAAGCTTGCCTGGGGTGACACATGGGCTTCAACCGCTTCTGTCCATATGTCCTGTGGTTCAGCAGATACAGTATAACAGGCACAGTGACGTTTGTGACACAGTATAGTTACAAATAGAGGGGAGTACCTGACAATGTGTGGTAATATATACAGTGGAGTACCTGTCAAAGTGTGGTAACAGGTACAGTGGAACACCTGACACAGTGGAGTACTTGATACAGTGGACTAACAGGTATAATGGAGCAATGTGTAATTTTTTTTAAAAATGTGTGACCTTGCTATACCAGAGAACTTTATACGTGGGTTTTAAAGAATTATGTGTCAGCATTTCAGTGGAGTAAAATTGATACAGTGGAGTACAGTTGATACAGTGTAGGAACAGGTACAGTGTAGTATATGACTTTGTATAGTAACAGGTACAGTGTAGTATATGACTTTGCATAGTAACAGGTACAGTGTAGTATATGACTTTGTATAGTAACAGGTACAGTGGAGTTCTTGACATATTGCAGTAACAGGTAGAGCATAGTACCTGACAGAGTGGGTTAACTGTTAATAATAATTGCAACTTTATTGATCCCTGTGGGGAAATTCTTTTTACGCCTCCCTCAACTTGCTCTTTGTAGAGTAAGCTGTCTGTGAAGGGCAGCCACCTGTTGGGGTGCCCAGGGAGCTGAGGGTTAAGGGCCTTGCTGAAGGACCTGCGACCTTGTGATTTCAGCCACACAGGCTTAGCCCATTGAGCCACACGCTGCCCCCCAAATACTCCAGTTACTCCATTCTGTCAAGGAATTTCACTGCATCCTTGCCCCTGTGGTGGTGTTATTGGGGCAGGACATCAAATGTCCACAGCAGCAAGAGCTGACCCTGGAAGAAGGAGTCATGGATGACTGCATGTACCCAGTGAGCCGTGGCTGCTGACTGCATGTACCCAGTGAGCTGTGCAGCCACTCACTTCACTAAGCTTGTGACTCTCAGCTAGCAGGAAACCCACGTGTCACATGGACCATAGAACTGATGCTGGAGACGCTGAATAAAGGCGGACATTGAGGCTTATGCTCCAGCCTGCTCCACCACCTGACCAGGAATCTACCGCAGCTGCTTTCTGCGCCCCCCTGATCTTGGATTCATATTGCCATTGACTTTGTTACTGGACTCCCTGTCTCCTCAGGTCACACTGTTATCATGCCTGTCATTGATTGTTTTAGCAAGGCTGCTCAATTCATTCCTCTGTCCTAGTTGCCCTCTGCCAAGCAAAATGTGGAAGCAATCATGCAGTGTGGGTTTGTGGGGTGCACTTGGAGGTGATCACAGAGCGGAGGACCCACTATACCCCATCTCTCGGAACTTCTGCAGACTCCAGGGAGAACGCTTCCAGTCATCAACCTCAGACAAGTGGCCAAGTCCAACGCCTCCACCAAAAGTATCTGCGCTGATTTTGTGGGACTCCTAATACCCCGCAGGCATCAGTTACCAGCATATCTCTGCTGGAAATCTCTACTGGTCATCCTCCTTTTTGTTTCCCGGACAGATCCCTGACTCCACCAATACTTCAGTGTCAATGAGCTCAGCTTCCATACTGCTTCACACCTCGCAGACCATGGCTGCCAGAGCCACCCAGTTTGTTTCCTCCACCTGGGATGGAAGGTCTGGCTGTCTGCACAAAACCTTCTCCTGTTGACTGACTCCCAGAAACTCACCTCCCAGTTCATCAGGCCCTTCAAGCTGACATATTGGGTCAATCCTGTCACCTACTGCCTGGCATCGGCATCATCTCGGTGTTTCCCGTTTCCCACGAAGCCCATGCGCACCTGCCCATTGTGCCCTCCTGACATTCCTCCTCCTCCTCCTCCTCCTCGGGTTGTTGATGGTGGTCCCGTTTTCACCATCAGCCACTTGCTAGATGCCGCCGCAGGGTCTGGGACCTTCATCACCTAACCTGATAGTGTGATGGCCCAGACAAGTGCTCCTGGATACCATCTTCCTTCATTCTGGACCAAACTCTCCTCACAGACTTCCGCCGGGGCCGCCCTGATGTTGGCTGTTACATGGGGGGCTCTGACACAGCTCCGGCCAACTTCCCTGTTGCCATGGCACCTGACGAGGATGGTCACCCCTGCCGTGACTCCACCCACCTTCCCCTTTGACATGGTTTCTGGCCTATGGGGTTTACCTCTCACAGCTGGCTAATTACGGCCCATTTAAGCTCCTGGGGCTCCTGTAGCCCTCACTCACTTCTCAGTACTTCTTGCTCTTTTATCTGTCGCCTTGTCCTGGGCCATCGAGCTCTCAGTCCTGGGCCTCTGACTGTTTGCTCAGTGTTTTTGATGTACCTAGCATTGCTTATCTCATGTTAGCTAGGTGCCTGCTCAGTGTCTAACCTTGTATTATGCTGTCAGATTCTGTCTGGTCTTTGGCCTTTATATGCACATGACGTTCAGCCCATTAACCTTGTTCTCCTGCGTTCTGGGCCTTGCTGCTGTTCCCTTCATTAAACCCCAGTGCAGTTACATTATCGCTCCTGATTCTCTTCCTCACCATAAGATCTAACTTAGCTTTATTTTAGAGAGATATTTCTATTTGTTACAGACTCTGGACTCTTCGTGACCCTGAACGGGACCAAGATGTTTCAGGAAATGCATGGATGCATTTCTATTCATCCCATATTTAAAGATATATTTTTATAGCAATTTTATCTCCAGGGATAAACTGGGAGTTGTAGAGCTGTTTTATGTGTCTGATCTTTAGAGAAGCCTACATGAATACACAGTGCACATTACTAATATTCTCAAAACTGGCAAAACAAGCTGCAGGCATTATTAATGGTTATTAGGAATAAATCATGAGCATAGCAAAAAGTGGATTTTAAATAGTCAGTTTTGGAAGCAATAGTTTTTGTTTAGTTGTAGTTTTTTATTTTGAGTTGACAAAAAGCTTTTTTTTCCTTGCTTAGGCTACTGCGGCCACGACCTGACCTGACCTCCGAGAAGCGGCAGGGAATGGAATGGAAAAAAGTTTTTCCTCTAGTTCCAGGTAACAATAATAACTCTGCAATGAGTGTACATGACGCAGTGTAGTAATGGGTACAGTGGAGTAGATGACGCAGTGTAGTAATGGGTACAGTGAAGTATCTGACACAGTGAAATAACAGGTACAGTGGAATAACTGAAAATATAGTAACAGATAAAGTGGCGTTCCAGGAACAGTAATAGTAATAGATACAGTGGAGAACCTGGCACAGTAATAGAGAGATTCTGTGTAGTACCCGACACAGTATAGTTAGGGGGTCTGCAGAGATTTTGGGTCAATAATGCATAGTTTAATCGGCCTCCAATCCAGGCCAGTCCAATAGTTTGCCAGATTGTTTCTGGCTCCTGTCAATCAGGGGCCCTTGGAGTCATCCCAAATTTCCCGTCCTTCAAAGCTCCCCTGAGTGGAGCGCCGGACATGGTGTAGTAACAGATACATATAGTACATGCTGTAGTAACAGATGCATATAGTACATGCTGTAGTAACAGATGCATATAGTACATGATACTGTGCAGTATTTTTCCATACAATCAGACTGCCTGGTCCTAGACCTCCCGCTGAACGCTATGGGAAGCATGCTGTGTTCGGGAAAGACTTTTACACTGACCGGCTGGACAATCATTATTGACAGAGTGACTCACACCTATAATGAGGGTTAGGGTGGAATTCATTTGATTGTCTGAAGTGCTCATTCGGGGGACTAGGTTCCAACATGAAACGTGTGCTTCAGTGCTACGCCATTCTTTATTATTTTGTCTGGCATTGATTGAGATTTATCTTGTGTTTTGTCGTTTTTAATGCCACCTCCCTCTTGAATTCTGGGTGCTGATTAATTGCTTATTAGGGAGGAGAGGCTTTTTATTTTGCCGACTTTATTTTAATTTATACATTTGTCGTGTTGGCCAGTTGAATCACTATAAGAAATCAATGTGAGATTATAAGCGCATTATAAACGGGAAAGTCAAATTATAATAATCAGTAAAGAGAAGCTGGATTTTACTCATAATGCAGCAGTATATCAGGAGGTACATAAGCTGAATGACATTGACTGAAGACATTTATATGTACATGTATGTGTGGATAGATAAGGTAGATAGATATTTCCCTCCACAGTGAAGCATTTAAAAATGCATAATGCACGGCTTGGAGTGTATGAACCTGCCATACTTACCATTTGCACTTAGCATTTGGCTTTACAAGACCAGCCGCTAGCTTTCGAACCCAGGACTAGCTTCGCTCTTACCTATGCCCTGTTAACGACTGTGAAGTGGGTCGTACACAATAAAACACGTAAACCAAATGCGTGGTAACCATGGAAAAGGTGGGAAAATGCACTCCGAGCCGTGCGTTTAAAAACGCATGGCTTGTAATGAAATAATCCTTACATAGTTAATGCACTTGTTTTTATTCTCACTTTATCTAAGCTGGGTATTAAGGCCAGGCTGAGACTGCTTTGAGGACAAGGAGAAGGAGCCAAGGCCAGGATGGTGCCCAGCCGATAAGGAATCCCAGACAGCTTAGAGAGGAGTCGAGGGAGGAGAGGCGAGATCTAAAAGGCTGTGGCCTTAGCTGGGCGGGCAACTTCCTGGGATACTCTGTGATGTCAAACATCGAACCTCATCGTAGCTACTTCCAGTGAACTGGAACAGAGCAGCAAAAAAAAAAAAAAACATTATGGAGGTCTGCCAAGGGTGGCATCAGGCGGTGGCAGGCCTTCGAAACACAAGCGCACTAAAACAAACATGACTTTTATTGATGGAATCCCAGATCTAAGGGACCATTATATATGGTTTATCTTACCTTTCATCCCCTAACAATAGAGAAGAAAATCCCATAAACAAACCCTCTTTGATCAGGGCGGAGTGTCTCCGATTTATTTCAGCCTTCTTTGAAAGTTTTCCAGTAGCGAGAAAGAGAATGAGGGGGACCCAGTGTAAAAGCGCACAGGACACGGTGCTACAGGCATTTGCACAGCCACCTATGTGCGCCAAGAAAGCGTGCGAGGGCCTAGCTGCGAGTCTGAGACTTCCCGTCAAGTGTTAAGCACAGTCACATTATTTATTTCATACAGTATGATGAGTCTTTTCAAATGTATAACTCTGTGGCCCAAACAAAGGAAATATTTCCTTGCAAATGTATTATTGGTCAAGTGGGCAGTTTCATTGAATTCAAGAGGTAATTGAAGTGAATTCACCAGGCAATTCTCTCTATATTTTCCCTATTGTACGTTAAACATTATTATACTAACATCATTCTATTCAGTACTTTCTGAAGTCACATTCAGCTCAACCTCATACTGCACAAGAGGTACAGATAATGGAAGGAATGAGAAGCATAGCTGGAAGATAAATTATACATAGCACAGCCTAATACTTCCACTGATAGGGAGTAAACTGAGATCATATGACTTCAGGTGATATGACTTTTGTGGCAACCTGGGTTAATGTGAATCTTTAAAATGAATTGAATTGTAAGTAGTCGGCAAACTTTACAACCAGTGAACTTATAAAATGTGAGAGTAGAGGACGGAGAGCCATGATCTCTGTGTGACCAGGAGATGCCAGGAGGCCTGTGAGAGGGGTGCACTGTGGCATTTCGTGCACACGTGCGATGAGACAGAAGGGTGGGAACATGGCGTACACAGACGATGACCCGCAAAGGGCAGAGCCACATGTACAGACACATCCCTCTAGAGTCTTTATGAAAACCCGAAGCCATGAGAACCAGCAGAGCTCTGCGTCAACTTCACCCCAGTCACATGGTCCTGATCACGGCTGGCTCTGCCCCAGGCCTCCACAGAAATGATCACATGACCTCTGATCATCTGACTTGAGGACTTCAGTCTGAGAGAAATTTCAGCTTTGAGAAGCTGCATTGAGCAGGTGGGGGAAATCACACGGGGACACACAAGTCTGCAGAAACACACCTCTCACACAGCTCTCTGCATAGTGTCACCTTTTTATTGGATTCACCAAAGACATTTTTAAGAAAAAGACAAATGACAAGCGGTGCAGTAAGCTACCTTCACCTTTTAGCATTTTCTACAGAAACGTTGAGGGTTTTTCGTCCCAAAGACCAGTGAGCACAGGGAAGATTGAGTAGCAAAAAAAGCTAAATAATATGCCTCAAGAGCCTATTCACAAAAGGAGTGTGTCCTCGCACGTGTCTCTGGGACAGCGTGTGCGGGTTTTCTAATGTTAGCGTGTGTGTGCGTGTGTGCATACATCCACACCCCTAGGCGTGTGCATGTGCCTGCGTGCATCTGTGCCAGAGTGTGCTGGGAAAAGATGGGTAACGGAGATCCTGGAGCACAGGGCCAGCGTCCTCGGCGTTCTTCATCAAACGAAACGGAATTATTAATGATCAGAAGCCTGGTGTTTTCAGTGTGGGTTGGGAGGCTCACAAAGCAAAATGCACTTTTTGGGGAGGGGGGGGGTAGGGCATTACAGTTTGGATCTAGAATTTCAATTAAACATGACTAGCAGTTAAGATATTCGCACCGAGCCTCAGCCCACGCTGGGAGGGGTGGGGCCTCATGTCAGGGTGTGACTGCCGCAGGAGCAGGCAGGACAGAAAGAGCAGAAACCACAATCGCAAGAAAAAAATGCGGGACGGCCCAGCGTGGGTGTGCATCGCAGACCGGGGCCGACTCATGTGAGAGCAGAACCAGAGCAGGGCCACACCAGAACCATCCAGGCACAGACCCGTGCTTCATATCAAGACCGTTTCAAAGGACACTGATCATCAAACACACTCATGGAAATAGACCGCTTTAGATTTCTTCAGGAAGGGATACGCACTCCGATCTTAAAGCGCTAAGAGGTTCCCTGCAAAAGAGTAGAGCTCTGCAGTAATCATCGAATCCGTCACCAGGAAGGAAGAGTGAGCCGTGGTTTCACACTGAAGTTTCCGGTACAAGGAAATGCGGCGTGTAAGAGAAACGCACCTCAGTGCATGTCAAACCCGAGAATAAGCTTCCTTTTATTCTTCATCTAGAGGACATTAAGTTACTTCTCATGTGAAACAAAATCATTTGCCACACCCAACAGTCTTACAAGTGCTTAAGAGTTAAGTGCTCTTAAGACGCCCCAACCTGTAACCTATGACACCCACTCCCTATGACACTAACGGCGCTTTTCCACTGCCACCAAGAACTGAACCATACCTGTATCTAACTGCAATGTATGCAAGCCACACCCAAGCTGCAGCCGAACCGAACCAGACTGGACGAAATGTGCCGAGATACTGGTGTTCTGCTCATAGATTATCTGAAGGGGAAAAGGGCATATTCTACATTTTATTAATTATTAATAGCATTGCGCATCGAGATGTATTGACACATTCCTGACAACTTTTTATAACATCCTACTTAAAAAAGTACAAAGGAATGGCTAAACTGAATGGATTCGTGCAAATGTATGCTACCTAATGCTAATTCCGCTAGTATTACATGCCTCACAAACATGCTAGTGAAAATTAGCACATAATAAACCATAAGCCTAGTGATGACCAAATGAAGTTCATGAATCATTTGCTGTATATCTTCACCTCACTAGATGGTGACCTTAGCTTGGGCCATGCTTTGAGTGCTATCTTTGAACAGAGGGCACCATTTGGCTATCACTAATGTTCACCACGTAAACAGTAAATAAGCGTCTCCTTGTTTTTACTTCACTGTTCCGCTCCAAACCTGGAAACACCTCTACTGAGCTGACCCCTCTGCAGTGTAAAACCGAAGCGAGCTGGAACTAGTGGGTCTACGCAGCACAGGTCAGTACAGCCTGGTTCCTGTATGCCAGTGGAAAAGCATCATGACTCCTGTGAAGAGACAGTGGTGAGCCCAGTTCATTGAGCCCAATGTAACCAGCCCGGTCATTAAGCATTGTAACCTCATTAAAAAATGTTGCATGTGTTACAAAACCAACAATGTGAGTAAAGAGTAAACAGCAAATAAAAAAAAATGTTTCCACTCCGAAACACACCGAAACTAAAGCCATAAAATATTAATTCATCTAAAATCATATCATACTGTTATTTTATGCTCTAAAATCTCATCAATGAAAAAATAGGCTGGGTATTTCCAGCTGATCTCTATTTGAAACAGAGGCACGTAAAAACAGTAGATAGAAATATTAGAAAAACTAAAGTAGCTGTCCAATCCTGGATGAATTACTGACCGTGAGCATTCTGATCTCAGCTAATATTGAAATTTGTTATAAATGTGTAAAATTAAATGTCAAGAACAAGAACAAAAACAACAATAATAATAATAATAATAATAATAATAGATGATTGTGTGTCCTGTTAGGCAATACTGAAATTCTACTGAATTCTACAGAGCACTGAAAAGGATTAAACCAGACTAAAAAATGCAATACAAAGCTATTATTTAGCTATAAAAATAAATCCATATTCTAGCAATGAGGATTAAAAAAAAATATCTGAATCATAAATATGGAGTCAAGGCACAGATAGCGAGAGAGGTCAAAAGACAACGTGCCTTTGACTCGTAGCCCTGAGCCTGCTGGGCAGAGCCTGACCTCAGGGTGTGATCTCGGGGAATGTTCTCCAACGTGGGGGACACGTGGCAGGCCCCACGAAGGCCTGCGCGGGGGCGCCTTCAGACTACTAAGCTGAGGATCCCTTCGCGTGGCCTAGTATTTGGTTCTGGACCGTTCTATACCAGAGAGATGCAGAAAGCTGCCCTCTGGAGGCTGAACGTCTCCTTGCTGCTTCCTCTAGGTCGGACGCGGAACCCAGAGGTTCCATCCACCTTCGATCATCGCCTGCACAGGCCTGAGTCCCACCCGCGAATCGACTCGGGGTTCTGAGGAATGCTGCAAAGGTAGTGCTAAAACCGGTGTATTTAACAAAAAAGAAAAACCCAAAGTAGTCCTTTTAAGATAGAGGGGAAAGGAGACTAAGGAAGGGAACATACGATGCAGTCAAAACCGCTAAGATGCTAAGAAATGTTGAAAGACAAAATGAACACAGAAAATGAGGTGATGTCGTCTGGAAAGTGCATTCCAGGTACAGTAGTGCTAATACAGTTTTCATTCAGTATTTCAGGCCCCACCCTCAGTATCTACATCCCCACCCTACATGAAAACAAAAAAAAACTAATTTAAAAATACATGCTTCTCCCCTTCAGTCAGTATATTAGGAATGCAGAGTTGGAGGGGGGTGGATGGGAAGACGAGGGTGTCACAGAGTTTCCACCTCCTCTTGCTGGGGGCCTGTTACAGTGTAAGATGCATGGTTCCTTTCAGGCTTGGGGAGGCAGTGAGGGAGGGGGGGGAGCAGAGGGAGCTGCCTGCTCATGATTCCTGGGGCACCACCTCCAGGATCTTCTGACACAACGCCGTCGATGAGACTGCAGGAGATCGCAGAGGCAGTCGAGCAATGCACACACATACATGGGGAAACAAGTAAATCCCCCCCCCTCCCAAGGTAACGGGGACTCACAGATGAGGTTCAGGAGCCACTTGGGCTTGTTTTGCCACCAGACGCCGAAATAGTAGACGGGCACGCCGGTGGCGATGATGCCGAACCCGATTCCACACTCCTGTGGTGTCTTCCAGATGGAGACGACGATGAGGAAGAGACAGGCCAGCACGAAGGTCACAGGCAGCAGGATGTTCACCTGTGAGGGGGAGGAGCCAACAGCACCTCTGTCACGCCTCCTGAGTAGTGTTTATAAAAGGCCTATGAGCAGCGCAGCA
The DNA here is from genome assembly GCA_015163995.2 of Mormyrus lacerda. Classification (NCBI taxonomy): domain Eukaryota; kingdom Metazoa; phylum Chordata; class Actinopteri; order Osteoglossiformes; family Mormyridae; genus Mormyrus; species Mormyrus lacerda. Next base: position 10,903,268 of record JAABNX020000021.1, read on the forward strand.
CTAGAACAGCAGACTGAACAAATTAAAGACTTGAGAAGTAGGCCAGTCCCTGCGCTGGGCTTTGTTGAAAATTCCTTAATTTAGCAGAGTTAGTCAAGTTTACCCCCATCTAGGACTCTTCATTAAAGTCGCTTCATTATGACCTGCCTTTTTAACAAGGACCCTCTACCCTCTGACAAAGCTCTTCAGTCACAGGAGGATAAAGACCGGCAGTGACTGGAGGAGGAAGACTTACACAAAGGGCCTCTTTGTCCTGCTGTCGTGCTGGCCTAGCTCACTCCTGCCTCACACATGCACACTGCCCCAGTTTTATCCCCCCGCTGTCTCTCTGCCTGACTGCGAAATTTCAAACCATCCAACGTCATTGGTCGGCTGATAGCTGGTACCACCCCTTCCTGCCCGGTGCTGACCTTGATTGGCCGCTCCATCTCGGGCTTCTTATATCGTAGCCACATCATGCCAATGATGGCCAGGGCAATGCAGAGCCAGTTAAAGAAACTGAAGAAGTTGATGACAGAGAAGATGTCGTTGGAAAAGGCGTAGAGCAGCGTCATGATGCACTGAGTGGAGAGGAAAAGACAAGTATGACCATTTAAATACAGATGCAGCTAGACTAGCAGGTATCAAACAGTAGACCGATAGTAAGGTGTATGCGATTACTTCCTACCAGACCAAGAGGATGACAATTACTGAGCCAGGATGATAAGACAGCCTGGAGAGGTGGGGGTCAGTATGTACCAGGGGGATAAATCAGCCTAGGGAGGTGGAGTCAGTATGTACCAGGGACACAAGTCAGCCTGGGGGAGGTGGAGTCAGTATGTACCAGGGGCACAAGTCAGCCTGGGGAGGTGGAGTCAGTATGTACCAGAGGCACAAGTCAGCCTGGGGAGGTGGAGTCAGTATGTACCAGGGGCACAAGTCAGCCTGGGGAGGTGGAGTCAGTATGTACCAGGGGCACAAG
>JAABNX020000021.1:10914910-10925468 GCA_015163995.2 Mormyrus lacerda
ACTCACTGGGGGCTTTGGGTGGGGATGCTGTAAAGCGCTTTGAGACGATGTAATGTTGTGATAATGTGCTATACAAAAATAAATTTATTGTTCTTGTTGATTAAAAAGGGACTGCCAGGGGACAGCAAGGAGGCCTCCTCCGACGCCTGAGAGCACTGCGGGGATGGGGTCCCGATCCCTAGGCGACCGATTATGGGGTCCCACCCCTCCGCTTTCCTGCATAAGCGGAGTGGCAGCCAAATTTTCACAGCATCTTGCATAAAGCAAAGCATGTTTACTCCAGAACATGAGAACAGCCTACCGTACCCAGAATGCACCCTGATTACCTGGAAAAGTGGAAAATGCCATTACACAGCCTCTATATTCAATAATCAAAAGAGATTCTAAACTGATTGGTCACCGCAAAAGTGGGCAACAAGTGAATAATTTGTAAATTAAATTGCTTTATGCACCTTCGGGTACATGATTCTGCCAAATAAAACATTTAGGAACCCACTTGGCCCCCCCAACTGATATCTGTAGGTATTTATTTGCGGGCATGTCCAGGTGACAAAATAAAAACCTATAATGAGGGCTGCTGAGTGATTTGGGGTTCAGCCTGATTCGTGTCATTCTTTATATTTTTGTCTCCAGAGGGATTAGAGGATTTACTTTGATACAGACACAGCAAGAAAAACAGAAGCTAAAGAGAGGTAAAGGCTGGTAATGTGAATACAGGTCAATGTCATGAGCGGCATGCAGCTTAAGGACTATATCTGGGTGCATGGGATGCACTCCTCCTTGCAGGACTCATCACACAGAAGATGACTTTACTGCAGGCATCTTTTACCAGAATGGAGCAAGTGATATGGCTTTCATATCAAGCGAAACAGCACAGCGGCCTTGAAATGCTCAAGCTCCACCAACCAGCCTAAATATCGCATGTCGATGGGGGAGTTTTCTCACAATGCTACCAGTACGTATCTTGACTGGTTCTTGACTTATCACCACGCTCAGTGTATCCGTGTGACTTCCAGATAAGGCCCTCCTAAGCAGATCCTCGCTGCAAAGACGAGGCAGGACAGACACAGAGCCCCAGGACCGCCCCGGCTTGTTTTACCGGCCATGCCATCACACATCTGCATGCCGATAAGGGAGAGCCAGGCAGATTGTGTTTAAATAGGGAGGCCAAAGTGTGAGATATGAGCAAAACAGCGATGCCCCCTACTGCGGTTTTCTGGCTTCTTCTTTTTGCCGCACGCGCAATCAGCCTACCGCCAAATCGGGTTTGGCAAACAATGAGCTATGTGTCTGAGCTGCTAGAGGACGCAGGTTTAGTCGAGGGTGGGCTCAAAAGTACAGCTGCACAGTGACTTCATTCATGGCCATACCTTGCAATTCATCGAATTTTCATTCCGATTAAAATTTTGACTTTCAATGATTATGATTATAACTTTCAACGATAAAACAATCTAGATAAAATGATTATTGCATCACATTACATTTTGCAATGATGCTTCCTTTTCTAATAGTTTGATAAACGCATGGTATTTCCAAAGTCAATGACTAGTCGTGTTAAATAATCACGTTTCAGATCATTGATATTAGTTGATCGATATTAACCAAAATAATCATGATTATGATTTTTGTCATAATCAAGCAGCCCTGGCTATACCACAGACAAAATCCCAGATTATCAACTTTCAAACCAACCATGGCCAAATTTGATGTCAACCCTCAGGACAAGCAGATAAAGGCTGTAGAATTCTGGTTCTGTGTCACATCCACTACCCTCTGAAGACACACAGAGGCCACTCTCTGTATATATGGCGTCGCTTGTCAGGTGACTGATTTTATGACCACAGATGCATAGTGAGGACTGAGATTGATAATAGTCAGGCAGAGGTAAAATGGGACAATTTGAACCAGGGCAGCCTCAGGTTCACCCTGTGACTGGCTGCTTAATTTGTCGGCAGACATTATGGTAATCCCTCGCTAATCCTGAATTCTTCTAAAATCCTCGGGCATGGTACTGCTGGGGAGGACCATATCAGAGACAAGCTAAGTCAGGTAAACTGTGCTGCCACAGTCTATACATGAGAAACCGGGGCTTCCTCTCCCGATGGACTAACGGCGGTCGCAGCATTTTCACCGGATTCATGGTGTTTCTTTGTCAAAGTCAGAAGTACGGAGGGTCAAGTCGTAAGAGATCGTACTGTTAGAGGCGGCAGGCTGCGCCCTGCTTACACTGAAACCTTCGGAGGAATGGCAAACACGTGGATGTGTGATGATCGGCTTACAAAGCACAAAAGAAACAATTTTAACGGACAACTGATACACATGGGCATCTATGCAGACAACCGCAGGCACTATTTTTTACAATGAAAAATACATAACGCATTATATTTAAAATTAAGTTATATTCCCAATTCAACACAAATCGTATTGATATAACCCTTTTCCGCTGTTTATTCTCCTATTTTACCTATTATGTCGATTTAAAATAACGATTTCGTAGTTCTGCAAAACTAGTTTTCCGATGCGTTTTAAAGCGTATGCGCGACTGTGACAGTAAAAGAAAACCCGGGCATAAACACAAAGTCTCGAGCTCTGAATTTGAAATAACCAACACTGTTAGTTACACTCATCAATTAGTAATAGAAAAACTTCATATATTTCATAATTCAGTAAACCGTCTGTGTAAATTGTCTATATACGGACATATGGAGCCGGCAAATTAACTAAATTATTCAATTTTATTTATTGTACCCATGTTAAATGAATCGATCGTTACAAATGTCAACCAGACACGTGGGATTACTCATAATTTACCATAAGACAAAGCTTTTCTCACGGAAACTATGAGATGGCGCACTTCTTTGTAATTCATCTGGTTGATGCAACTACGGCACGAATTACATTATGCAAATAGAAAGAAGTCTGCCTCCAAAGTGAATGGAGATTACATCAGACCCCTTTCTGATTGCCATGTAACAAATAGCGATTGTAATTACGTGTCTTTAAAATTGGCCGGATCTTACGGCTCCCTTCCTCATAATCATTTTCTTCTTTTCTTTTCTTGGGGGCGAGATGTTACTAGGTTTGTATGTAAAATAGTCACTAGGATATAATAGTAATTCGTATCAGATTTAGACTTAGACATCTCACCAATATAATGTGTACTAGGGTTAACTAATTTAACTAAATTAATCGTATTGCCACACCTATCAGCTTATCAACCATCTGCACTGTTAACATTATACAAGGTGACGCCATATCCCTCTGCTTTGTCGATTTATGTAATTAAAGTTCCCTTGGCTTGAATGAAATTCTTGCAATAGATACAAGGGGGAAAAAATCAAGGGCACAAATTCTGCTCATTCTGCCTTTAAGGAACCCAGCGCGACATTAACTACCTCTTGTGACTGATTGGTTCAGGTTAAGGGGAGTGGAGCGGATCTAGAGCAGGCAGTGACATTGGGGCACTATCAAGTACGACTCGGTTCCCTTCGTTCGTATCCAGTACAATCTGATTTTCTGCCAAAGTATCATCGCTACCAACAAACCATCACCACGAGTTTATTTACACTAGGCTACCAAGACAATAAACAAGAAAAACCAAACCTGAGAACTACCGCATGGCTTACATTACGTAGAAAGAGGGGAGTCTGAGTACAAAGTGAATGGGAATTGCATCAGACCCCTTTGTGATCATCATGGAATAAACTATAATCAAGAATTTGTTTATACGGGTAACAATTAATATCATAAGAAACCCAAGCTCTGTATTTTGATTGACTTAAGGTTTAATACATATGAACCGATGTTCAAGCCGGAGCAGGTGTAATAAGAGACTCCACATGTGATTCAGCTGCACCGACGTCGGTAATACTTACATATGCAGAGACATGCGACCACTTTAGCTCCGGTTTCGGGCACCGGGCACATGGGGAAGATGGGCTTTAGCAGGTAGGTCGCGAAGACGTAGGCGACAATGTACTGCGACGAGGGTCGGATGATGAGCAGCTCTATCCAGAGCTTGAGGAAAGCCAGCAACGAGCCGTACACCTCTAGGATGTAGGCATAATCTCCGCCCGACTTGGTAATTGTGGTTCCCAGTTCGGCGTAGCACAGCGCTCCCACCGTGGAGAAAACCCCACAAACGGCCCAGATGATGAGCGACATTCCAACTGAACCGGCTTCCTTCACCACCCCAGTCGGGGTCACAAAGATGCCCGATCCTATGATGGTACCCACGATTAAGGCTACGCCATTCATTAGAGTTATCGTTCTCTGAAGGACGACCGTCTCCTCCCCGGCGTCATTCCCGTCCCCGTTTGGGCTCCCTTGAGCTCGGTTCCGGGCCGCGCTCCCGTTCTCCGCTGGGCAAAGCATTTTTTCGGTCACCTGCTCCTCTTCATCTCGCTCCGCCGACGAGTTTGAGCTTCGCTTTTTTAAACTTGACATTGTTCCTCTATACGGAAACAATTATACCAGACCCGCGGACGCGCCGATTGCAGAGGAAACGGCTGAACCGTGGTGCGCAGCGGCCGGGTCTGAGATGCTGGATCGCGTAACACGCGGATCGTATGCCGGAGACTCAGCAGCTCCTCCGCTCGATCAGGACGAACACCTCCCGGATCACAGCCGTCTCGGCGTTTATGTAGCAGCGTCATGGTTGACTCCTCCTGCCGATGCTGCTCTTACTGAAAGGACAAAGCCGCGAGTTCGCAACTGCGCCACCTAGAGTCTCGCAATGCTTTGAAACAGAATTCAAAGTCTCATATATGGATGAACGTACTGTACATTTATAGGTATACTGGTTCACTGAAAGCGCAAAGCTAAATGGTCTATGAAGGGAAACGTGATGTTTTGTTATGATTGTTTATTATTTTGTGATGAATTGTCATTGTTGACACACCACAGCACACACTGCACAACACGGAAACGTGTCCTCTGCATTTAACCCATATGTGACATAGCAGGGGGCAGCTAATTCAGTGTTTGGGGGCGGTACCATGCTCTGGCTAACTCATTGGTGGCTTGTTGGTATGGGATTTTAACCTGCAAGCACAATTACAAGTGTGCTTCCCTAACCATTAAGCCACCACTGCTGTTTTCACATTGTGCCATAGCAGAAGTAGCCTAAGAGTGGTCGGGGTGCATGGATAGACTGGAATGCCGGTTAGGGTTCATCTTCCAGACGTTACCTTATCCCGTCTGAGGTCTTTCCTTTCATGTGCTTAGGTGAGGGCCAGCGAAGTCCAGCCTCAGGCTCTTCATAATGAAAATCAGACATATTTAGCTGATTTTATAAAGCTGCTCTTTTATATTGATATTGTGAGTGGTTATTGTTTTAGCTGACCACCACTGTGAGTGAAGACCCCTATTTGAGAATACTTTCTTGTGGTTGACTCTGAACTTGACTGACCTCTTCTAATGGCATTTCTCATTAACCAGCATCATTTCTTTCCAGTCTACTTGCCAGTCCACTAATCAGTTTCTGTCAGGGGCCCCTGCTCTCACACTAGCCCGCCCCCCACCCCCCCACGCGCAAGCAGAACAGCCAGTGTAGATGTTCCTTTAGTTTCAGCATCAACCTTGTGGTAATACCAATAGTAAAGCGCTTAACTTAAACCCACCTCTCCCACTTAACCAGTACAGGGTTACAGAGTGTTTGAAGGTGACCAGAGGGAGCAGTGGGATGGGGGGGGCATTGTGAACGGGAGGTGAGTCCATTGCAGGGTATCGACCCGAACAGCTTCTGTAAATGTCAGAGGTGGAAAGTTCAAGTTTCAAAAAAACCAGTTGGGCACACTGTGACTCTGACTCTGACTCTGTACTCAACTGGTTGGTTGAAACAAAACCTTGGTCTAGATTTGTACTTACTAGACATGAAGTTTGTGCCTTTGGCAAATGCATACAGGAACATAAAAAGAAAGTTTAAGCTTTGTTAAGTGTTCTGGGGGCAAAAGAAATCTCTAAAAAGTTGCTAAACTGTAAATTTGGTATTTGTGTTCCTCATCTTCCATCGAGCTGTGTGAGCTCCCTCTTCTCTCCTCCTCTCATCTCTCCTCTCATCCCTCCATCCCCCTACTAGTCTCTTGTTCCGGTGGGTTCTGTGGAAGCATGTGTTTACCCAGCTGTGAAAAGCATGGGGCCCCAAACCGGCTTGCTCTGATGACTACAGGTCGCCCCCCCTGGCCCAAGATGCGGAGCTGTGGCCCCCGCTGTACCCAGATGTAGGCTCTGGCTTTCTCGTAGCTGGGGGGGGGGGGGCGTGGGCGGAGCGTGGGATGGGTGAAACAGCATGGACCCTAAAAACATTTTTAATCCAAGCCACTCACATATATAATAAATCCCCAGAAATCTAATGCCCCTTTTTAAAAAGAGAGACAGATGATTCAATTGGTCACCTGAGTTAAAATTGAAAAAAAAAAAAACATTCTGGTGCAGTTAAATATTTTAAACCAGAAACTTTCAACTGGTGGTTTAGGGTCTGTCTGCATCTGAACCTATCACCCTCTTCCCGGCTCTCCGCTGTGGGCAAGGCAGCGCAGCTGATAGACGGTGGGGGGGGGTAGGGGGGGGGGTCAGTGCAGGGCTCCAGGCAGATTAAATATGATGCTCCCCCTGTAACTTTAGGTGGACGCCAGGGCAGTACAAGGAAATCACATACGGGGGCCAGGCTGAGCCTCTGCTGCTTTCCAAAAGAATGAGGACGGAGGGGGTCTCAGCCATCTAAACTGCCCCGCCCAGGCCTCACGGCCCGGCCGTCCAATAGCATTCCAACAGCATCACAAGGCCCCCGGATCGCCCAATTACAATACAGAGAGACAGGCGGTGCCCCAGAACAGAAAAAAACTAAGAATCACAACCCTGTGGGGGAAAGGAAACATTTGGAAGTGAGTTCTGGGAAATATTGTGCAAGGTTTACATGTCTGTTTACATTTGATTTTGCCACTTACGACTTGTGTTTGTAAAAATAATCAACACATTGAAGGACAATACAAAGGTTGTGTGTAACCTTTTTGGAAACTGGGGACATAACTGTCATACTATACAAAGTGGTTCACTGCACTTTCAGATGGATTTTAAACAAAGCGCCCTGCCTGTCTGTCACCTGGACCCATCTTAATGAGGTTTTTCATAACTGCAGCTGATGCAGAACACCGCATGACAAGCTCCCAGCCCCCCAGAGGAGCATGCACACTTGGTGAGACCCTCTTTTCAGTTGGGTTTACCTCCCTATTTGTTTTCATATTCAGATCAAAGACCCGCCGGTTCTGAAGCATTCCCACAATTATGGGAAACTATGAGTCCTGGGGCCACAATGCGACATCTTTCTTCTCCTTAGAAACCCCTAGCCAAGTTCAACAAACATGCCCCAGTGTCTGTTTGAAGAAGTCTGGCACAAATCTCAAGCAGGCTTCCTCTCCTTTCTAAGCACTGCGTCCCAGGATGTTGTTTTTGTTTGTCTGGATTCCAGGTGACGCTCAACCTCCTCCACGCCCGTGGACTTGAGACAGGCCCCTCTTGAAGGGACAAAACAATGGACCATCCTCAGCTGCCCAGCCTGGAAGTCTCCTCATTTCTTGGGATCCTAACCTGATTTTTCTAGTTTCAACTGTCTTATCACGTCTCTATCCATACAGGCATCTGCCCAGCCCCAATTCATCTCCATCCTCGGCGTCAAGGTCCAAAGGACCAGGTGTGACTGAAGAATTAATGCATGAGACCTCACTGCTATAGACCGCAGCAACGGTTCAGTGCTGATTTGGACAGTTACATTTTCACTAAATGCAGGGGAGGCAAGCATGTAAACCAGAGGAATAATAGCACATTAAACAGGACGCAAGACCGAACATGCAGATAGTGTGACTTTCGGATTAGGGATGGGAAATATCGTGTCATTCGCAATATACCAGGAAAAATTTCCCCACAATGATAATTAGTCATCCTGCGATAATAAGGATAAACTCTATTTTCTACCTGAGCAAAGTGCGATGCAAAGTTGTTTTGCTAGTTTCTTAACAGCGCAGTGCTCTTTTTCACGCCATGTGCGCTCGTTGTAAATGATCTTACACCTGCTTCCTGCTCGCAGGAGTGGTGTTTATTTCAAATGAGGTGTGTAGGGGTGCATTGTCGGCGCATTGCTATTTTAAGGCACCGCGATGTTGTGGCACTTTTGACCAATGAAAACCACGTCTAAAGTAAGTGGTACATTTTTAAACGCTATTTAAGCCATTTGTTTTAGAAACGTGCAGGTGCGTGACGCTCATTATTGACCCAGATACGCGCTTGAAGTGCACTAATGGTATTTTGATATTGTGCTTCATTTATATTAGTTTTATTATGGAGCACATCCTGTCCTTCCATGTAATCATGCCACAAACCTGTAACCATGTAACCATAACACCAAAAGAAAAACAATATACATATATTAAGTAAAGAACAAACTGTATCATTAAAAAACCTTTTCAGTTCTCTAGACTGTATGCAGTGATAGATGTATAACCAAAAATATGTTATTGACTTGTAATATTTTTATTGTCATTTATATTGTTATTTGAGTTTAAACTTAAGACAATATTTTAGGATCTTAGGGATGCTGCAGGCATACATATCAGGGGCCACAGGCAAATACCAGAAAATATTAAGTGATAAAATATGAAGTCCATATTGCCCATCCTTACTTTGGCTGTGGGGTTACGGCCTACAAAAGCTCTTTTGCACCATCTATATATAATTTTTAATTTTTAAGTGCAGTTTTATTTGCTTATGAGCTGTTTTCAGGGAAAGTACCTCATGACGAAGCATAACTCCAAGCCCAGAACAAAGGCAGAAGACTGTGGGCAAGGTGTTCTCACGTCACGTAGCCATGGTACAATCTCTGCAGATGGGAGTACTGTCAGCTGTCAACTAATGGGGCACTAGCAACAATGGAATCAAGAACAATGTTGATTATGTGAAGATTTTCTGGAAGCGTGCTTCAAAATGTCATATTAAAACCAAACATTTCCCCTTTTTATTTTTCATGTGAAGAGTCATTATGAAGTTTCCAATCCAATTTCACTGGATTTAATTGGAGTGAAGACTCAAACTTCAGATTTTTCTGTATGGTCTGTACAGTCTGTTCTCATGTCCTCTTTGGCTTTGATGTGTGTTTAGGATCATTGTCCGGAATGCCTGCGGTTAATTGTAAGCCATTTGCTACTTATGAAGTGATGCTTGGTTGTAATTTCTTATTACTTACTTTCATGATCTTGTTTACTAGAGCCTGTAAATGCTAACCAAACCCAAAACATGCAAGACTCACGTCACAGTCGGACTGCAGCTCTTTTATGTTGGAACTTCATCCCTCTGGGGCTAAACAAAACATTCACTCTTGAACAGTTCAAACTGTGAAATTAAACTATGAAACTAGTCAATGTCACAAGCCAAAGTCAACTGTGTATGATGCTGTTTATTTTCTGAAATGCCAAACCAGCAGAGAAGTTCCCAGGATCCATGCAAAGACATAAATGATGTATTTTCTGTCACATTAATGCTCGCTGCCAGTGTGTTTGTCTCATGTCCACTAACAAGGTTTGTTGCAGGAAACTCAGGACTCAGGATTCCTGATTCTTTTGTTACATCTTGCTATTTTTTGAAATCAAAGTTCATTGATGAGATGAAGGTCAGGTCAGGTCAGGTTGGGGAGCATGCACCAGTACTGTGTTTTGCCACACCCACTACATGGCGAAGCACTTCGGGATCACGGTTCGTGACCCCCCCAGGGTCGACACGCAGTCCAGTCCCCCCCTCCGGAAATGGCCGTCTATCTGCTGCAGCCAGGTGTTACGCTGAAGTCCCCTTGGCCTGCTTCAGCCAGTCGGGTCCCCAGCAATAAGGACCCTGCAAGCAGGATCCGCCTTAGGGAATCGCTCCACTTGGCCAAAGTGCCGTAACTGAAGCTCCCTCACAATGCAGGTAATTCGGGAATCCCTAAGCAATTCAAACAAGTGAACCTCTCAATGCGGTCGACATTCTCTCTGCAGACAGACATACTGCTGATGGCTGTGCCTAAGAGGTCATTAAAGGCCTGGATGTTGGCTTGTTTCCAGGACACTCACAAGCCCAGACACTCAGACTCCTCCCTCAGCCTATCGAGAGCCTGATCAAAGTCTCCATTGACCCTGCAAGGACGACAGCATCATCAGCAAAGATAAAATCAGTGAATCTTTCATCACCAACAGATGCCCCACAGCCGCTGGACCCTAAGACCTTGTTCAACCCCCTTTCCATGCCAGCATTGAACAGAGAAGGGGCAAGAACACGCCTGACGAACCCCAAAATCAACCAGGAAGAACGCAGAGGTTCTGCCTCCGTTCTGCACAGCACCAACAGTAGCGATGTACAGGCCAGCCATGATGCTCAGGAGCTTCAGGGGGATTCACAAAGTTTTAGGATGTTCCACAAGGCAGCCTTACCACCAGCCTGGAGAAGTTCACCCTCAGATACTATACAGTCCCTGACAAAAGTCTTGTCGCTTATCTATTTTGTAGAAAAACCTGCTATTAACCTGACTTTTAATTAA
>JAABNX020000021.1:10926945-10941248 GCA_015163995.2 Mormyrus lacerda
ACAAGACTTTTGTCAGGGACTGTAGATCCCTACAGCCTTTCCTACCTTCAGCTGGCCCACCACATGTGCAATCTCAGTGAGACTGGGTGGTTCACAGCTAATGGGAGGATCAGCCACAAGAACTGTGGACCCAGAGATATCCAACGTACTAGCTGGAGGATCAGCTTTAAACAGCTGCTCAAAGTAGACAGCCCAGAAGGTCACAACTGCAGTGTCATCTGTAAGGACAATTCTATTGCCTGCACTGACTGCGACTCTCTGAAGAACAGATTCAGATGTAAGCAGGATGTGGGTCACTACACCATAGGTCGTGTGTCATATGCTCACAGATTCCTCTAAGACCTACTTATCTGCCCTCAGAGCCTTTGCAGACACACTGACTCCTCTTGATCTAGGGTGCCTTGCCAGATGAAACACCGGTTGTTACCGGTTCCTTCTAGGAACACCGGTAACAACAACACAATCCTGAGCAACTTTTTGGGTCTTGTTCCGGGATGGTCTCCTACATTACATTAGAATAGGCAGACACACTCAATTCTGTGAATTCCTCACACAATCTGCATGCAGAATCGTTAGAAACAGCCTGATCTCAGAGTCTGGGCAAGTCCAGCCTCATTCTCCTAGTATGTGGCAGCCTACTGGACCTAACCTGAATCTTCAGGGGTGGAACACTGAAAACTGGTCTTGGGGACTTCTTTTGTCCAAATTTCCAACTTTTTTAGAGATCTCTAATCAATGCTATGCCACTCTTAGATTTCTTGCCGTATCTAGGACAGTCTGTTTCTGCTGATGTGGTGGATCTGATGAGCTTGCGTTTGCCTTGGTTGATGTAACTCCTTGAGTCTCCTAATTGGTTTAATGGAAAACTATACATTCAGGTAAATATACTTTCTACTGGGGTCTCCAGAGAACTATGTGGTTTTGCTATTAACAGTAGTTCCTAAAAACTATGTGTGACCTAATTTATATGCCACCAGAAAACAATAATTACCAGTGCTGAGAATTTCATGTCCAGAAGCTACGAATGAGAGCTCAGCTGGTTGGTAAAAACTAAATCTTGGTCTAGATTTGCAACCAAAGTCCATTTTTAAGGAGGGTGAAGATCAGGTCAGGTTGGGGAGCATGCACGGGATTTGAAATGCTCAACACTGAAGATTAGAGGACACTATCCACTTTCATATGATAAAACACTTTCCAGTTTTCCCAAAGCTCCAAGCTTAGCTTGTTGAAACAATTATGGTTGAGAGAACTAAACCTCAAGGTTTCAACAGCCAGTGCCTTGCTGTGAACCAGCAATGACCAAATAGCCTGGAAGACCATGTTCATGCATGTTTATACATACCGAGTCCTTCCTCTGGCTCACTGTACCCATTTAGCAGTTACCTGTGGCCCCTGATATATACGCCTGCAGCATCCCTAAGATCCTAAAATATTGTTTTAAGTTTAAACTCAAATAACACTGATTTGATCATGGGGAATATTGAACGGTGTGATCAGAGGACAGTAACGTCTGGTGGCTACCAAGTCGGTGTCACACTCAGAGACTTTTGTGAAGTAGTGAATGAGATTAGGTGATCTTCATTAAAGGAGAATCTAAAGAGAGTCTTCCACATTATTAAGCAAGCCACAGTTCTCATGTAGTATGGGGAAAAAGAAAGACCTTTATGAAGCTGAAAAGCGTAAAACAATGCGATGCCTTGCAAAAGGTATAACAATTGATATTTCAAACTGATGAGGGATCAGCAAAATGTTTGTGAGCGATTCAGAGCATAAACAAATTTGGTTAGATAAGCGCAAGCTGAAGAAAATTGATTGATAAATGAATGAGTTAAAAATGGCAGCTATAAAAAAAAACACATTATTAAGGAACAAACGGGTATTTGAAGCTGCAGTTGTCTCTGGAATCCCAAGAACCTGTCCGTGCAGGATCCTCAAATGAAATACAGTACAAGGCCTTACAAATTCAATGGATGAAGGAGTCATACCAAAAGAGGGTTCCTTATTAATATGTAATTTCACCTGTACTTTTGTTTTATATTTGTAAAAAGACTTCATAAAGCACATCCATCCATCTTCCAACCCGCTCAATCCAATCGGGTCGCGGGGGTCCGGAGCCTATCCCGGAAGCAACGGGCACGAGGCAGGGAACAACCCCGGACAGGGGGCCAGCCCATCGCAGGGCACACTCACACACTGTTACCATTCACTCACACATGTACACCTACGGGCAATTTCAACAACTCCAATTAGCCTCAGCATGTCTTTGGACTGTGGGGGGAAACCGGAGTACCTGGAAGAAACCCCACGGCGACATGGGGAGAACATGCAAACTCCACACACATGCAACCCAGGCGAAGACTCAAACCCGGGTCCCACAGGTGTGAGGCAACAGTGCTAACCACTGCACCACCATGCCGCCCCTTCATAAAGCACATGCAAACAATTTTGGTTTCATGTTCATTATGACCGATTATCAAACTGGGTTTTGCAAAATTTGGAACAATGCCACCTTGTGCCCTGCGATGGAGTGGCATGCCACCCAGGACGCGCCTCCATCTCGTGCCTCATGCTGCCTAGGACAGGCGCCAGACCTGAACCCCACACACATATACACAGAGAACTAGAATGAATCCACAGACACAGGACACACTTCTCACGTGTTTAATGCATAGAGATTAATCAGTCTTTCAGATTTCATGAGGAGTGAGAGTTTTTGTGGATTGGACCTACTGTCCTTCTGGCTCTGTGACATGAACAATGTTATAAATTTCTGTAGTGAACAGGAAGAGAAAAGCAGGAAAGAGCAGGCGACAAAGGACGTCTGAGAACAGGAGAGGAGAACAGGCCTACCACTACACCCGAGGTACTCATTCATCTGAAAGACCTGCAGAAATGACAGAAAAAGACTCTACACTCGGGATAGACAAAACACTCTATAAATATATCTGCTTATATTCACATTGTGAAGGTTGTGCGTACTGAGATTTTAGTACTTTTAGTACTTTTTGTTGGTATGTGAGGCCAACATGAAAGGCAAACAGACCAATCTTTCCTCAGTTGAAATCCACACCACAAATACAATCACATCGAGTGTAGAACTAACGGAAATATCGTACTCCAAAACTTTACTATTTCTTATTTTGTGAAGAAGCAAAGAATCCCTCCCAAGTACAACCAACCCCACCCCAGCTAAAAACTAGAAAAAATGGCACCAGGTTCATCTTCTCTTGGTATGAAAGCAGAATGAGCTCCTTGAAATATCATTCAAATACTGACTAATGGCAGCCCAGTCAACCTCATCTCTCTAGGCAAAGTGCCAGGCCAGTAGGCGGTCAGGCCGGCTCTGCAGACCTGCATTGTCGGGAATGCGGAGACGGCCTTTCGCGTCAGGTTAGTATCAAACCGTGCCCCGGGCCAGAGAATGGGAGACGGGTGGAGGCAGGGCCCAGGTGGCCCATTCAGAGCAGGGGTTGCGGCTGGGCCAGTTTGCATAAGGCCATTATTCTCTCATGGTCCCAGAGACAACCATCCTCCCCGCCTCCACATTTAGAATAAACCAAAGTCTCTCTGCATTAAGGGCAAATTAGGGCTGCATTTTTGCCCCAAGACAGGAATAAAAAGGGGCCAGTTCCGAAATGGGCCAATCAGCAGCCAGGTAATATATAAACAGTAGAACATATTGCAAGCAAAAGGCCAAGAATTTGGTCCATGGATCCTCAACATCCCTCGATCGCTCCGTCCAGAGCCCTTCCTGACCTCTGAGCAGGAGAACAGGGGAAACGTGATCTCCATGACAACAGTCTGCCTGGAGACCAATCACGAAACCAGCCCAAAGCGAGGATGCAGGCAGCTCTGTGCCTCTGGGGTCCTGCTGCTCCGTCAGGGAAAGCGGTGCAGGAGGTTCTTCATTTGATAAACACTGGCTGCCAGAAGCACATGGAGAGGCACTCAGGTGACAGTTGCTACTCCGGCTTGGGTCAGCATCGCCGTACTGCGTGTGGCTCGCTGCACTGCTCACTGCTGACACACTGCCGAAACCTGACAACCGGCAGACAGGACGGAGCTGCTCTCTCACCCCCCTGCCCCCCCCCACCCCACAAACAGAAAAAGAATAAGAGCACAAGCTCACAGTAAAGGTCATATGAGCTGACTGTCCTCCCCTGGTCTGTGAATACGCTAAAGGCGAATTCACTGTGCGTCTGGCAGCTAGCATGTGTGTGGCTTCTGTTAAAAGGGGCGTCTCAGCCTCAAAACTAAAGTCCCATAGGCTTCATATAAAAATGTTATGGATCTCTAAAACAGCCCTGAATGTGAACCTTACTCACTCACGACCCATAGCACAATAAGACACTGACACTGCTACAAAGTAAAGGCTCTAGTGTCCTAAAATGGAACCAGATTTACCGTGGGGGGGAAAATATATATAAGAAAAAAAAAATGGTCAAAAATACTGAAATATAACCACCTAGACTGGTTTTAAAACTGCTGTTCAATTACTGCATCCATGGTGAACATCTCATGAATTAGGTGGTCTGCCCCCCCCCCCACCCACCCCCCAAAACGCTGACCTAAGATTATCCTGCCCGTGTTTGTGCTGCAGTACCATTCTCCACCACTAGGAGCCCCCCCTCCTACAGACAGTGGCAGCTCTAAGACAGAACTCAGCGGCCTGCCGCCTCACTGGACGCGTCGTCATGGAGGAATGGGGAGAAAGAAGAGCGCACAGTCCGTCCCCTCAGGGGCTGCTGACAGCGGAAATTGTTGACCATGCTCTTTTGCACCTCCTCCTCGGCAGAGGTGAACAGGAGGCTCCGGAACACCGCCAGCTGGAAGGAGAGACGGAGTTAGAGGCCCGGTCCGGTAGCTGCATGCGGCCTGGACCACACGAACCGGATCTCGCGGGAGCCCCGGAAGAATGGCTACCTGGTCGTGACTGACTTCAATGGGCTGCTTCATGATGATCCAGGTGACGGCCTCCGTCAGCGGGGGGGTGGTGAGGGAGCCTGCATACGTCCAATAGTTGTCCGTGTTAGACGGCAGGAGGCAGCCGGGGTCAAACCTGGTGAACTCCACCACGCTGTCCTGGAGTGGATGGCACAGGCAGATATCCCTCCTTCAACACACATCCCCCTCGAAACACACACCTGTAGCAAGTTACATAAACTGCAACATGCTGGTTTCCCTTACAACTTCACTGTTAAATGTACTCACAAACTAAGGCAGCAGTACTACTTATTTTTCAGTGAAACATCACCCATCAAGAACGTTCCAAACTGAATACATGCAGTTCACCCCACTGGCCACTAGAGGGGGGGCAAAGATCCATTTCACGATTGAAAAAACCTTATGGAAAGGGGATCACTGATAACTGACCTTGTGCCTGATTGCAGGGAGGGCATCCACCAGTTTTTGCAGACCCTCGTGTCTCTTCCCCACCTAGAGCCAGATCAGAAATGTCCGATTGCTCTTCTGGGACATTCTGGCATAATTACACATGCATCATTGAGCTAGGGTTCTCTCTCCGGTGTCTGAAGGCCCAGCTAAGTGCTTTATGCAACACAATTTACTGTGAGAGTTATTGACAATAACCCCACAATGTGCTAGTTTAGCTGGTTAGTTAACAGGTCAAACACGGCACCCTGTGCCGTTTTACTACCTCAGCTAGGACATGGGAACTCGGAGCTGTGCACACATGAATCACCTTCAGAAAGATGCCGATGACCGCAAGCCCGTTCTCCTCCATCACCGCCTCCTCAAACAGGCTGTACTTCTCCGAGTTCCAGTGGACGAGGTGGAGCTTTGGGAAGACGAGCGACAGCACAGGTGATGAAGGTGGCCCTCCCTCCTGGCCACACCCCCCCCCCATCCTCAACACATGGCCTCAGCTGTAGGCACTCAGTGGCTGTCTTATGCTGGGACGTCTCATCACGTATTGTCTCTGATGACGTCCTACGACTTGGTCTAACAAGCATGTCCTGCGTCGGCCTTCCGAGGGCTAAATCCAGGGCCTCCCTTAGGAGTCGCCAAGGCTGTCAGCTAAATGGAAGCAGCAATGGGGCTTGACAGCAAAGCACAAAACCCACATTATGGGAGATTAAAGGCCCATACCCAGCTAGCAGATTAATGCTACAATGGAGTGGCTGGGGAATTCTAGTATCACAGCAAGACAGGGTGCCCTCCCTAACAGATTCGGGACACACGACACAGGCAGTCGGGACACACGACACAGGCAGTCGGGACACACGACACAGGCAGTCGGGACACTGCCTTTCTGCAGCAAAACAGCTGCATCTAGCTGTCTCTCCACAGCACACTGTAATCACTATCACACCTAACATCAACAGAAACACAGAGACAGAAACACAAGCAAAAACCTCAGCTGGGTAGAGGCAGCGGTCCACAGTGTGCTCAGAACCCCAGGCGTTGCTCTCCCCCCAGTGGAAGTGGAACTGGCAGAGCCGGTATCGGTCTTCCAGGGGCCCCCCTCTGAGTGCTGAGGGAAGATGCCAGGATCAGGAGAGCTGGCAGCTTCAGAGCCCCAGTGAAGACAGACTCCCCGACGCATCACACGTGACATGTTAATGTGTAGAAAGGCATTGAAATAAATCCAGCGGTGAAGTTTTTCTACACGCTTGTCTCTTGTCTACATACCAAACACATGGAACCTTCCATTTACTATTACAATGCAGTAACAATCTGAATGATTGGCTAACACTAAAAGTGCACCTCATTGCCAGTTACCATAGTGAGCTGGAAGAGCAAGAGGACACGATTCTACTGGAACAGGGCTTATAACAGCCTGTGCTTTTTGCATGGATACTTTAATTAAAGATTAAAAGGACTGAAGGAGAATACAGTCAAAACAAGCACTGGGCTAAAGGCACCTTAGAGAGGCGGGGGCAGACCTGGTCAAGAACACCAGCCATGGCCCCCAGGCCCCCAGCTCCCCAGCCACGACAGCCAGGCCCCCAGCCCCCAGCCACTGTGACACTGTGGAGTCTTGGGGGACAGCCAGGTTCAGTAGGTTCACCCTGGTCAGATTAGCTGAGGCCATAAGTCCAAAGACTGGCTGGGGCTACTGTTGTCTGACCAAAGACCGAGCCTAAGTATGCAAGCACTGCGTCATGGATACGTCAAGGAAAATACTGATTACATCTATATTCTGCTTTTCAGCTCTCTGACTCTGCTACAATGACGCGGACAATAAATACAAGCACAAGTGTCTGTTACATATATGTTCATGTTGTTTATGTTGTATTATGCCAGTTACATTATAGGTTTTGTTATAAGTTTCTTACGTTAATTTAAGTTACGCAGTAGTCTTCCCTCCTACTCTCCATAAATTATTGATAATTGCAAATTATTCCAAAGCTCCATCTTTTATCACTATCCTGTCATGAATGTTGCACCGTAGGTTAACGAGGAACATTATTTTTTATCACTGTGTTCTGTATGTTACCGAGATGACACTAAATCTTTACTTGGCTGGGCTTGACTAAACCATACATATAATGGCATAATACACATCTCCAATATTATTATTATCTGTAAAGAAAATGCTGCAAAATTCTTCCCCCAGGTCAGGCACCGGCATTCCGGTTCAGGGTCCCGTAGGCAAATGCGCACAGGAGTAGGGGAAGCTCCAGAAAACCATAAAGGATTCCACATCGCCTGTTTGCTAAGTGTGTTCTGCAGTAATGCGACCCTACCCAAAATCCCCAGGCTGTGATGGAGGTTTGAATCCCTCCCAATGACGCTGGCTGCTTCCAGCACCTGCTCTGTGAGCATTCCCACAGTGGGCAGACACAGAGTTGTAACCTAAGCTTTTGTTCAAGCACAAAGAAGTGTATTCAGCCGGTGCCCATTTACCCACAATGCAATGCTGCTCTGAGAAACCACAATAAACATAATCAGAGGAGACACTTCAATGAGGCTGTCTTACTGCTTGCTTTCTCGGTCTGCTTTTCTATTTGAATAATGAAATGTTGGGCACGCTGACAAGTTACTTTCTCTATCAATACATACTGTGCCAAGTAGGGCTGTTACATGCCCTCTGGATGTCATATGTCTGGGTGTGTTTTATACTGTCACTGCATGCAGTGTCATTGTTTTTCAATGACAGCAAAGCAGAAAAACAACTATGCTGCAATAAGAGCAAGGACTGCATAAAGAGAAGTAAAACAAGTCATCATCTTGCATAGAAAAGGAGTTCAGCCGTGATAGGCTCAGCTTTGCTAATTGCACACAGGCCGAGATGTAAAGATTAAAATGACAGACTCATCAAATTAACAAACATAATTATTACAAAAGTTCACTGTTCTACTTTAGTGTCAGGCATTCTGCTCAGGAAATTCATGCTGAAAGGTTCAATAGCATTTCCTGGAGGGAAACTCCACACTGAAACGTTTTAGGTGGCGCTACGTGCCTCTAATCTCTGTCCTCTGCCACTCAACCGAGCCGGGTTAAAAACGGTTCCCCTTCCACGGATTTATCTGCTTTTACGGTTATATTCCTAATAATGGATCACAGCGTTGGGCACAGACTCACTGGATTTGTCCGTGGTGTCGTCAAACTCCACCAGGAAGGAGTATCCATTGTTCCAGATCTGCTGGCATGTCCTGGGGTCATATCTGATGGAGATGGGCTGGAGGTAGGGGTCGTAGATGCTCTTGCGTATGGTGATGTTTATCGGGGACTGCCGGTCACCCCCAGGGATGGCCAGGGGCTCCTGCCACATCGGGTGCACTGGTGGGGTGGCGAGAAGGGAACAGAGGCAGAGAGGTGTCAATGTGTACACTCAGTCAGCTTAGTGAGGGTCAGGAAACTTTAGGCAATACTTGCACTAGCTTGAAATTACTTAAGAGGATTATGAAACAAGATGAACGATCAGCAGACCATAAACTGAATTTGTGCTTCAGGTTTAAGTAACAAATGCACTGGAATATAATAAATGTGTAACTGGAAGGGATTTCTTCACTGTCATATGACTCGTGACTGTTATTTAAACATGGATATGGTACGGCAGTTTTTATTCACTAAATTCTCTGCAGGGCTGTTAAGACAGATTTCCAGGGTGGTGTCTAAACCCTTCCCTGCCTTCTCCAGGCCTGCTCCTTCGTTCCCGAGCCCCGGGGCACAGGTCTGCTGGCCCTTGCTGCCCTGTTCTTACGAGCAACGCCACGGCCCTCCCGCACAGACAAGCCTCCGCTAGACAAACCAATAAAGCAGCTGAAATGGCGTCTAATTGTCAGAAAGAATTCCACTGCTGACAGGTCTAACGGGGCGTGTAGCTTCAGTACAGGCACACACTGTAAATTTCAGAACGCTAAGTATTTCACAATGTCAGTGTCTTACAGCCGGCATGTAAGCTGAGCAGAGTAAAGCTACTTCGCTCTGCCTTCCAAAGACAGAGAAATCTGTACGTTTCAAACCCACAAATGTCTTAACTAAACCTATGTGACACTGGGTTCCAGCTGTGGGAATTTAAACTTAGAACTAAATTTAAAAAAAAAAAAAAAAAATAAATAAGACGAATGAATGAATAAATAAATGTAAATGTCACCTTATCCTGATCTCATATTTCACCTTGTCTAAAAGACTCAAACTAGGTCACAGTCACATCGCTGTGCATCACATGCTGCATAAAAATATAAACAAAGGCAAGGCAAGGCGTTTGGAGGAAAGACTATCAGCCTTGTAATCCAATGCTGTTGAATGACAGGTAAGCACGATATTGCATAACTACGTGATAACATGTTTAAAGTCAATGGAACTGCATATTTTTCCTAAAAATAAAAATAACACTACAACGCGCAACCGTGATGAAAATACATCTACCTTGTTAAAACTCTATGGTGGCAGTAAAAATGTCCTTTCAAGCATCTAAACGCATACGACACTGAGCAGAAATGTAGGCGACATTATTATTATTGTTGTTGTTGTCATGAAGAATAAACTAGCTCAAGATCACACGTGAACTTCGCGATGGGCTACGTTAATGGTACCGCAGCCATGTATCTTTATATATTACTTTAATTCTTTTATTCTTGTGTCACTCCGAAATAAATGGTTGGGATCCTGTAGAAAACTCTGTTAACATACACAGTATAGTGAGTATTTACAGTATAAAGGAGGAATACGCGATCTGGGATGGCAACTGTGTGTTGTCCCGGGCAGACGGTACCGCACGTAGTAACGCGAAGCGGAGTCGCCGTCACCCACCTCGTGACAACACGAATCTGCTGGAGCTGGCGGTGAGACTGCAGCCCCTGACGGGCGTCCACCGCCGCCGCTGGGACGGCTTGGCGAGGGCGCCGAAGAGACAGCGCCCCAGAGATGCTGCTGCTGCTGCTTTGAGAACCACCATGGTGTTTACACGGAAGAAGACACCTACGCAGCCGCCAATCTTCTCAAAAAAGAAAAAAATATATATATTGTTTGACTGCAGTTTAAGCCGTCGGTCTGTCTTCGGCGTCTGCTCGCGCAGCCGGTCAGAGAACTGCAGATTTTTTTAAAGCAGGCTCATATTACTCCCTAGTTAGTGAGGTGCCGCTCCTCCTCCTGTGGCCGGCCGGCCTCCATTTCCCGCCTATAGGTTGGAACGAGAACCCGCATTTAGCTCCCTAAATGGACTATTGTTTCTTGAAAATAACAGTCCAAATTACGCTATTTTCCAGGGTGCAGAGAACATCATTTATTTATATTTTCGCCATTCATAAGACGTCATCGAATGTGGGAATGTTAGGGACTACGCCGTGACGTCCGCCAATCAGCTGCGCCCTTCGGGGGGGCGTTCCACCTTAATACAGGGAAGCCATTAGACCAGCGACATGTCACGAATCAATGAAAAATGTAAGGTACGTTATCCCGACATAAGTCCTCTGAATTGTATTAACAAGAATTATACAGTTATGTTTTGGTCAATGCACATTTGTGTATAAATACTACGTTTAATAATAGACCATTTTGATGCCCTGTCGATCTTATCTTGACCCTACTGATACTGTAGATCTGGTGTCCCCTCTCAGCTCCTATGTTAGGTTGACGAATCTCGATAGATAAATAACAGCTGTCCTCATCTGATCACGTTCCCTTCGTTGTTATTCAAACGCGTACACGCAATGTCCAACCCCAGGTTCCAGTTAACCACACCCCCAGATTTTTCATTGGCTAACATTGGCGAAACTGACAGCTGATAACACCATTTAAAAGGAGCATGGGCTACAACATATTATATATGCGATAACAAATTCATGTATCGATTTTCGCGAGGGTCCTGACGTTAACATCGGTTTTATATTTAACGGAATTGATTTCTTTGGTTTTGGGACATTCGCTGCCAGCCAAAGGTTAGAACGCATAATTAAATGGCTGTTTTTCATAATAATAATCACATTGTAAGCGATTATGTGATATTTAGATGTCTTGTAAAATACTTTGACCTTATATGGCAGGAGTCTCCAACTCCGGTCCTGGAGAGCTACTCTCCAGTAGGTTTTCTATCCTACCTGGCTTCTGATGAGCCACACTAGTTCTCAGCTAAGTACCAGGAGCAGGTGTGGCTCATCGGAAGCCAGGTAGGATAGAAAACTTACTGGATAGTAGTTCTCCAGGACCGGAGTTGGAGACCCCTGTTGTATGGACATTTGTTCTTTGTCCCCACAAAGGAAACTCTATTTTATTAAAAAAATATATATGATTGCAATCAAAAAACTGAAAATGCCAAAAGCACAAGGAAGAGGCTGAGGCCAAGATAGAGGTAGAAGTTTTTGCCACATTAGTAACCCATGTGATAAACCATGGACTAACACGGAGGACTGGACTGAGAAGTCAGACAAATTTCGGCAGATACAAAGTGGCATCAATAATTCGGACACTTCATCCAGAACACAGGTTAAAAACATGTCTTCTATCTACAGTAAATCAGTAGCTTAAGGTATGCATACATCAGCACTCTTTGGTAGTAATGCCTGTGGTATTTTAGAGTAGGCTGCATGTGTTCTGGTTGGTCTAGAGAGGATGGAGGTTTGAGGTTTGAGAACACCAAGGAGGAAGGGGCACTTTTTCCACAAGAAAAAAAGAGAGCAATCATAAACTTGGTTTTGGCCAATAGGACAATAAGACAGAGATATTCTAACCAAAAAGCATGAAGTTCAAACGAAACATATTTCAGGGACATGGATACTGAGGAAATCCCACAGTAGTTTATATACATTTATATACATTGACGAGGCTCAGTTCAACCTCACAAAAGTCAGATGAAGAAGAAGAAACATCATTGGTCACAGGGCTATATTCAGTGTATCACGGCAATGTGGGTATCACTGCCCTTTGCGCTGCCATCACACAGAATGGGGTCCTCCATCGTCATGCCAACTTGTATTCTTACAATACCACCCTCATTCTCATGTTTTTAGACAGATTACACAACACTGTCATAGCAGCAAATCAAATGGACCAGATGCAATACATTGTCACCTAGGATGCAATGTGTCTTTCCACCGATTTCTTTTGTTCAAAAACAGATTTCAGTAACATCCCCAATTTACAGTCCAACAGCTTCCACCATAAACTCCCTAAACCTCATCAAAGAGTTTTTCTCTGTATGGCAGTGGAAGGTTTATGATCTCCAACCCTATGTCCAGATACCCCTCATTCAAGTTATGGAGGAGGCTTGTAATGAAATGGATGCAGCATATGTACAAGGATGGGATGTTCCCATGTTGTCTTACAAATGAGAATATAGTCTGCGATGCGATGTGGCCAGGTCCAGCTAGATGAAGAGATGATGTCTAGTTTTTTAACAAAAAAAAACTGTACCGGATACAGTAATTTATGCTTTTGTCTCTCCAAATGTGTCTGCTGAGTTACAGTGGTATGTACAGTGGTAGTATGAAAAATGGGATATGTTTTATTCTGAATATGTTTTGCTCTAATGTTCAGTATTGACTGTCTTGAGTATATTCAGAGAAATACAGTAAATAAATATTTATATCAATCGGCAGAATTTGTCGTATGGAGTATTTGGTGAACTTATTTTTGTACTTTCTCTGTGTACTTTGATCATTGTGAAAGTAGAAATGCCAAAGGTGTTTTGAGTTGTGCACAGTAGTGTGTGATCACTCAAACAGAATTAGGTCTAAGACTCATGCGTGCGATATGACAACAAAATCACGTGTTTATAAACCATTTTATAATTTTGACTGAAGTTTCATTTTGAATAAGATCTGAGGTGTTCTGATACTTGGGTATGCGGTTGTCTGTAGTGTTTTGACAAAATGGGCCCTAAATCGTAGCTGAGAAATTGAAACACACTAATAAGTAATCCGTTTAAGGTTTCATGACACAGGATTAGGCCATGATTACCTTTGATATTGCACAATAATTGCTTTCTCAAATAGTGCTATTTAATCTCCAGATGAAATCAAAGAGCATTCGATCAAATTTTAAAGCTGTTTAAAAAGTATTGGGGATACATAGGCTGATATTGAAATCCCTTCAGTCTTTGACAAAATGACTCTTAAATTCATTATTAGATCTCTACATATGTTAAATGTATTTTCAGTTTTGTCAGCAATTATGTCAAAATAACAGATCAAAATCACATTTTTATATTTATACAATGGCTTTCCAAGCCTTTCCAAGGCTTTTAACTGATGTCTTACTTTTTACAATCTTTGAGTGAAAACACAACAGGTTTATTAATGTTCATTTTAATTGATATGTCTGAGAGTTTTTTATGTAACTTTCTTTGTAACTATATTCTTATCCTTCAGAAATCATATACCATTTCTCAATTCACAAAACTAAGTATTTTCCCACAGCTGTAATTCTGTGACCATATCATTTTTAACAGAGATATCTAGGTCATTAACAGCAACAAAAGAAAAGTTATCGCCCTGGCAATTTTTAATCTTTTAGAAGTCCTATGAAACGGTTTTGCAAAGCTGGCACACCCATTGTACAGTATAATGCCTGAATAGCTTTCAAAAATACACTAACAGTCACAAGTTTGGACACTTAGTCATAGAGGAAGTTTTCTCTTTTTTGTTTACTATTTTTTGCATTTCAGGGTAACAATGAAGACTCCAACACTAGATATTACTTACAGTATGTGAAGACTTCAAAACTAAAGAATTTATATGAAATTATGCAGTGACTAAAATATCGTCTTTAGATTTTTCAAAACACCCACCTCTTACCTTGATGACAGCTTTACAAACTCTTAGGGTCCCTCTTAAGAAAAGAAATAACTTGATCAAATGGTCTTTGGTTTCATCTGGAGATTAAAACTGCACTATTTG
>JAABNX020000021.1:10941259-10957851 GCA_015163995.2 Mormyrus lacerda
ATTATGTAATATGAAAGATAATCATAGCCTAGTTCTTCCTTGTGAAACCTTAAATAATGTATTCAATATAAAATGGATCACTTATTACTTAGAGGAGAATGATAGCATGTTCCTTACTAAGTTTGCTTAAAGGGTGGCCTTGAATTCCTCTTGAAAAGTAGTTATTCACATGTCTTTTAGGCTTGCAAAATCTCATTAGTAAGTTTTCCTGAGCTAGACACTGGCCTACAAATCCCCCCCACATTAATACTTTTTGGAATAAAAAGGGATATTCAGCATAAAAAGAAATTAATATTTTTAAGTACATGGTTTGAAAAAGATACAACCATCATTATCATATGCAAAGATATTATATTGATTATGATTAAACAATATACTGTTGTATTTAAAAATGTTGAAAAATGTAAACTGAATAAAGAACATTTCTCCGAAAAGAAAATAATCTTTCATTTACATTTACATTGTATTGTATATATGCCAGTGTTTGTGTGCATGTGTTAGTATATGTTCATGTGTATTATGTTTATGTGCATATTCATTTGTTCAGTAAAAAATCAGCTGAAGTGGAAGGGCTACAATTTGTAGTTTAATAGTTTTCATTTAAAAAAATGTATTTTTTTTTTTCATTTATAGATTTGCCCATAAAAATAGATTGGGATCTGTATTCTGTTCAGAATACAGTGTTCACCCTGGTTAGCATGTGTGACAAGCGAAAAATGAAGGAAGAAAAAAGTAGTCTAGTGGCATATTTCATGCATTTCATACGCCTTCTTTCGTTCTGTTTGTGATATGGATCATTTCGTCGTATGCTGGTTGACGGTTTAACGGCCGTGCTGACGTCAGACGCATGCGTGGGCGCGCATAGAACGTTTTGTTTGACGTTCAGTATGGCGGTTGCTCTGTCTCTTTAAATCAATAACAGCTTGTTGCGTTGTGTTATGTTAGGTGACGTTCAGGAGGGTATTCTGTGAAGCAGGACATTTCGCTTAGCTGGGTTACTATAACAAAATAATTGCAAGCACACTGTTCTCAGCATCTGCAGTTAGTCATGAATGTCCAATAAGAGTTTAGGGAATGAGCGCTTTTAACCCAGCTGAATGCCTAAACTAAATTTTAAAATGTTGCTATTGTATTAACTTATGAGTATACTTATGTGCAGTGATTGATTACTGCTACAGTATGTTGTCACGAATAAATCTTAATTTTACAATTGTTTGACATTTGTGTTCATCCCGTTTTTCAATATGTGGTGTTACACGAGACCAAAATGACTTGTGTGCACACGTGGTGTCACGGTCTACTTTCAAGGTATTCTTAGGATTAATTGAGTTAACCTTTAATATTCGGGCAACACTGCAATCCACAGTTGAGTCAGTTTAATTTTTCCTCTGCACTTACTGTGCCCCTACAATGCGTGCATGATGTAACATACTTCGTTAAAAAATGAAACATAGATCTAACAAATTCCTAAAAGGTAGCCGTTACTGTTTATGTGAACCGATTTAAATCCTTATCTTTTGGAAACACTAAACACCCCCCCCCCTCCCCCATGGAGATTCGTCAGCATGGGTCATACCCAGGACAGCCGTGGGTTTAGTGCGAAGGAGCCTGATGTCCCCTAACCCAGACAAGAACAGCTATTCTTCACGAGCTTGGCTTCTTCATATACATCTAGACACATTCACAATGACAAAAAACGGAAGGTGCCGCCTATGAGGTAACAGTGCATAAGATTAAACACGTTCCCTTTGGAGGTGCATCCATAAAGCAGCCCCGCTCATTTTTTTAACAAAATGAATACGCTTTGGGTGATACATCATTTATGTCCGTTGAGCCTCGGAGTTTTTATTCAGTCGTATTTGGTCCAAATAACGTACAGTATGGATGTGCCTAAACAGACCTATAAAAGTATAAATAATACCAACTACATATGCTCACAATTTGCTCAAACTGTATCCAAATAACATACTTATCAGTCATCAATCAAAAAAAGGAGAAAAAAAAAGTCTGCAAAATGTCACTTTCACAACTGGACAAGCAAATTGAGAACCTGTTCACATTGAGAGATGTGAAGGACGTGTCTGGTTTAAGAAACATTTCAGACACTGGATCCAAATAACCATTTAAAAATACCAATCAGAAGAACCTGTAGGCAAGTTTATAATAAAAATACAGGCCGAGTTGCAGTCAAGTCTGTGTTCTTTCTGTGTACTTCTGGTGAAACACAAAGTTGAGTGTAAGTAGGCCTCCGAAGGCCTTAGAAATTTCAGAAATTTTCTGAAATTTTTCCTTCTGAAATGGTGCCCTCTGTGGTCCTTTTCCCTGACACTACTGAAAACCCAACAAACACAAGCCTGAAGCTTTTGACAGTTTTCTTTTTTGTACACATATATTTACAGACATTCGGCAGGAGGAGTATGAAAACAGAGCAAATGGATGAGCCCCACCCAGCAGAGGGAGGGGCCAGACTTCACTAGTCCAGCGCGATGATGTCGTCATCGGCGGAGGTGGCGGGCTCCTCGAGCCGCTTCCTCTTCGACCTGCCCTCCCCAGTCTCCGCGTCTTGCAGCTTCCTTTTGTGTCCCCCAGGCTCTGCAGCAACATCCGTGGCACTGGAAGATGGCTCTTCATCCGAATCCACGATGAGCACGTCATCCTGCTCGGCAGGGGCTGGTCGGGACAGAGGTTCACAGAGACCGTCTCACCCCTGAATGCCGGCTTGTCAACAGAAATACTAGGACCCACCAGGCAAATGAGCCCCAGAAGAGGGTAAAAGGACAGCAAGGCTGGGTGACTGTCACTTACCCTTAGAGGAAGTGGAAGGCAGGGCTGAGTCCTGGTTGCCATTAGCAATGTTCTTGGCCTCCTCAGGGGCGCTGGGTGCAGGGGCTTTTTCTGGAGCATCACCCACCACCTCAAACTCCACATCCTTCTCCAGGTCTTCACTAAAGACACACACCGGACAGGGTTTATTCCCATGCGCCCATGAAAACAGTCACATGGACACAAATGCACACACCCACCAGTGGAGTATGTTAACCAGGAGTGTGTAGTCCTGCAGAAAGTCATCCGCTTGCAGCCGGCTCCCATTCCGGATGCCAAACTCGGAGAGGCACCTGCTGTTATTTCCTGCACATTCAAGAGATTTTCTGTGATCTATATTCTGAAGTAGCTCGGGCTGAACTAAGGGGCACAGCACCCTCTGCTGAACAACTGTCATAATATTATTTAAAGAGAACGAAGTCTGACCTTCCGTTTCCCCCTCCTCAGAGGAGATCAGGATGGTGCCCTTTCCGTCCTCGATCTGAACATCTGGTGCCACCATGCCAAACTTCTCTTTCAATATCTGAGGCATACAACAGTGCAAACCAGTAAACAATAATGTTTTTCACTTTCCAAACTGGTGTATTTCCCAAGCCAAGTGCCTTTAAAATATTTATAATTCTGTTAAATATCAATTTAACTCAAAATACAACTTTGCAGATAAATGTGAAATTACATTTACAAAGTTTGGACATGAGGGTTGGACATTACACACAGCTCCCCTTCTGAGGGGACAAACGCAGGTTGGCATGTTTTTGATGAGATAACTGTCACCCACCTGTGTGTGTGTGTGTGTGTGGTTGACGAATGAGAAGCAATATTACAGAAGGTGGACTGTAGTATTTAGCATAAAGTGTTACTGCCCTCCTCACTGAAACTCTACACGTGAACACCTCTCCTCTGTCCACCTGCTGCACCGACGCTCTGAAATATCAGTGGTGAGCATGGCAGATGAAAGGGGATGAAAGCCCCACACCTTATCCTGCAGGCTGAGCACCGGGGTCTTGCTCACGTTGAGCCGCACTGTGACCTCCGGCTTGCTAGCACAGACGTAGCAGTTGGCGTTGGGTGGGTCCAGGGCACAAGGAACCAGGAGCTTCTTCCTGGGATTGGGCTGCTTGTTCAGGAACACCTGGGTCACAGCAGGGGGCGCAGTGGTTAGGGAGCCGCATAAGTATGTAAGCTGAGATCTGGGGTTACGGTGTTTGGGGAGTGTCCACACCGTGCGGCACTGCTCCAGCTCTCCAGATAGGATCTTCAGTGCCTCCAGCACGATGAGGCCAGCGATGACGGCGTTGGTAGTGGCAATAGCTGGGATAATATTCCCTGCCATGGCTGGAGAGAGAAGGTGACAATCAGGCACAGGAGCAGCCAGCCAGCCACCCCCTGCCCCGCCCCGCCCCCACCTCAGGGTCCCAACCCCCACTCACACTTAACGTCAAAGCGGCTCTTCATGTTCATGCTGAAGACGTGCATACGCAGGTTGGCCGCCGCAGTCACGAAATCCATTGCTGGGGGGTCATCCTGTTAATCGTGAGCGAGACAGAAATGTCAGACACGGACTTTTACACTAAAGCAACTGCAATGGACAGCCCATAGGGGACAGAAACACTTGGATAGAGTTTAGATACTCATTAATATAATATGCTAAACCTACAACACATTCAAACTAACCAAAAACAATCTTTAACGATCCCTGCAGCCATGAAACCAGGGGTAGGTGCAGTAAACGTTCCTTCAGCTCCGCTCGGAGGATAAGGATACTCTGCCCATCGTAGCCCTCCTCTCCCGCTACGCCCCAGACCCTGACCGCTTTCCCGGGCCTCACCTTGTCCCACACCAGCTGGGCCCCCTCGCCCTTTTCAGCCAGCTGGGCACGCAGAGTCTCCACGCTGCCGGAGAAGAGCTGGGAATAGCCCCTGACACTCAGGACCTGCTGGTCCCGCAGGCCGGGCCCCGATGCCTCCTCCTGGGAGCACGCTGCATCAGGGAAGGAAGGTGGGCTGGTCACTCACGTCACACGCGCGAAATGGAGCCGCACCACCGCAGGTGACAGAGGAAACAGAGCTGCGCACCACAACATCCCATTAAGCACGGAGAGCAGAATCCAAATTGGACAAAACATGCAGTGGGAAGGGCATCCTGAAGAGGGCGCCACAGCAAGGTCACTTCAGACACGGCACAGACTGACGGGGAGGAATAATGAAGGGAGCTTACAGCTTCAAAAACGTCACTCACTTTAAAAAGGCGTAGCAGTGCCCCACTACCGTCAGCTTCACAGCACAAGTGGGGGTCTGAGACAAAAGCGGACGAGGTAGAGGCCAACTCACCCATCTGCAGCACGGCGGCCCAGTCCAGCGGCTGTGGGGCCTTCCGCTTCTTCCACAGCTTGTCCATCGTCAGCAGATACATGATGTCATCTTTGAAGAGCTGCAGATGCAGAGTGTCACGGTGACGGCCGTTTAGATGGCATCCTTGGCAGCGAGAGAGCGAGGGCGGTGGGCACCCACCTTGTTAAAGATCTTGATGGGGTCGTAACCGGTAGAGCGGGCCCACTCCTTGGTGGACACACGCTTGATGTCTCCATCCTGGTTGGACGCTTCTGCTCTAGCGGCACTCTGCGTAGGGTCCCCTGGGGATGGGACAGGGACGTTAGAGCGTGGACCCCCCCGGTCCGTACTGCACGGCTTGCTAGCACTCGGCCAGGGGGGGGCATGCACTCACAGGAGGCCTCAGGGTCAGCAGTGTCCGGTGAAACCTCTTGGTCGGCGTCCTCCTCTCCAAAGAGCTGACTGCAGAAGACAGGAAGGCAACGGCTCACAGGTCTCCGCCATGTGTGCGTATAGACAGCGGCTCATACTCTCTCCTGGGACCACACCAGTCATCACAGTCACTTTTTGTTTTGCAGAAGTTGAAAACAGCCCATTTAAAAATAACAAGGTATATCCCTCAAGTAGGTACCTCCATCTTCAAACCACCTATTAAGATCCACCGGGAGCCTCTCCCAGGCGGCCGAGGTAAACCCCGGATGGAGTGTGAGGTCATATCAGGACACACACAGCAATTCACTACAGGCAATTTAAAGACACCAATTAGTCTAAGTGAGCGAGACTGCGAGATTTAACCTACATGACCGGTTCAGAATATGAAAACACGACACACACAGGCACACACTCACACGAGGAATCTAAACACAGCTGCTTAATACGAATGATATTTTAAATCACTCATGCGGGTAAAGTTCAAACTCTCCAGCAAACGGAGAAACCTCTATGCTTGATCGCAGGCATAACGGAGGAGCTGCACGCTGACTATACAGGACACACACTCTCTGTCTGGCCGCCCGCCCTTCCTGGAAATCCTAGAGATGCCCTAGACACCGGACAGCTGCACCCCAATAGCATCCAAGCTCTTACTTATAGAGGTACTTGGCCCACACGATGCAGTGGATGGGCTCGGAGGGGGTGTTGCGAATGGTGCATCCTGGGAAGGTTTTCTGGGTGGGCTTTGGCTGGCACTCGTAGCATTCGGTGAGACCCTGTGAGGGACATGAGCACAGCAGTGGGGTTGGGTTAGGGCGGCGCTTTGGCAGCTACCGCTAGCCCGCTGACCCCAAGTGGGTCAGGAGGGCGGCCAGCACTGCGGCCTCACAGCAATAGGAATCTGTGCCCATGATCGAAAGGTCGCTAGTTTGAATCCTGAGGCCGGCAGTCTGACGCCACCATTGGGCCCCTGAGCAAGGCCCTTAACCCCCAGTTCCAGGGGCACTGCACGCTGGCTGACTCTACCCTGTGACCCCAAGCTTACCCTCACCGTGTCTGTGTCTCTCAAAGAGCGCAAGATTGAGTAGGTGAAAAGAGAATTTCCCATGAGGATTAAGAAAGCTTCTGTATTCTATTGTATTCTATAGAAACTGCTCTGCTCTAAATCTGCAGACAGGGCCCCCATCCATCTTACAACCGCTCATCCACTACAGGGTCATGGCACAAGGGCAGGAGGTAGGTGACCCCTGGGGGAGAGATGCCAGCCCGCTGCAGGGCGCAGACAGCGTGACCCACTGCGCTGGCACAGACTGAGCTACGTGTGCCGATTGGATTTGGAGTCAAGACTCACCTTCTTGATGACCGTCACCTGGCCCAAATACCCAGCCGTGCCACTCTCTATCAGGGGGATGTCTGCTGCCAGGCACATCCTGTTCACATGGTTACGGGCCGCTGCAAGACACAGGGGGATGAGACAGGCAGGACAAGGTGGCAGTGATGAGAGTAAGTAAGTTAGCAGAACAGAGGGATGGATGAAGCAAGGTTTAACGGCCGGGGAATGGAGATGAAAACAACACATAAAGGACGACGAGCACCCCATACCTCGATTGTCCAGGGCGTTCATGACCAGTGTGAAATTCCTGAAGAACTCCACGTTGTAATCAGGGCTGTGGAGATGTGACACACATAAAATACAGACCACGCTGACGTCAGAAACAAAGCCAGCATCCAACTGTATGCGCACACACACATGCACACGCGCACACACACACACGCCCGACATCTCCGCCCCCAGCAAGGCAGCAGACTTACTTCATGATGCTGTCATGGTAGGATGTGATGTTCGCATCAGGACAG
Source organism: Mormyrus lacerda (assembly GCA_015163995.2). Lineage (NCBI taxonomy): Eukaryota > Metazoa > Chordata > Actinopteri > Osteoglossiformes > Mormyridae > Mormyrus > Mormyrus lacerda. The sequence continues at coordinate 10,948,702 of JAABNX020000021.1, forward strand.
AACTGCAGTACACTCTCCTTAGCAACCTAAAACAGGTTAGCCGGAACAACACAAACGTTACACACTGAGCGCAACAGTGGAGACAGCAATATCACACAACAGACAGGGCAAAACATAACACACATGCATCAAAACAGGCACCAAACCACACACTTCACACACATTAAAAACGTCATTGAGTGTTTCATTATACAATAAAATGCAAACTAAACACAAAACAAAAATTAGGCTGTTTGCAGGAACAAAAAGATAAAAGCGAAAACAAAAAACACTCTTCTTACCTGAGCTTTAGACTTCCCCACGTGTTTTTTCTGGAAGAGGAACTGTCTGTTCAGGTTGCTGACATCAATGGTGTCCAGGTCGATCTGTAGGCGGTCAGTTGGTTATAAGCGATCACACATGCAACCGCAAACCTAACAAACACGCCCCCAAAATTGTATCGTAAACCAGCACTTCATTTAACCGGCATACTGGACATTTAACCCGCTACATATACAGCAAAAATAAGTCCAAGTTAAATATTCAAAATTCATATCTTACGCTCATTCCTAAAAGTTAATCTAAGACAAACTGGCAGTTTTAATACATGTCAAGTCTATGGTAAAATGTTGTTCACGCCTCATTCTTTAAGCCCTTTAGTAAATATTACAGGTGCGAACTTATTCATCTGTAGGACACCAAAAGAGCAGTTCAATGCCCCGAGTTTCCATCTCCATGCAGACCGACGACGCCGCAAATGTGTGTAAAACGTCACCGGTTTTTGTGCTCCTTTTCCCTCCCATACAGAGAGACCGGCTGGCGGGTAAATGTTCGGGCAAGGGCAGCAGCGGTGCGGACGATCACGGGACAAAAACACGCACATCTGCTGTCATCTGGTATGACAGCAATGCAACGATCAAGGAACAGCGACGTATGCGACATCGCATGAAAGTGTTAGTGGTGGCCGTGGAGGGTACCGAAGGCTTGGAAGGGGGCTTTAGACAAAGCTCGGGTAATGCACGTAGCTGCAGCCACGGGTTCGCTTTTAAATCATATTCACGCTTTCACTCTCACAAAGCGCCGCTTTTGCACCGCACAAAGTCACACAATCTGAAATCTGCCCGCCTGATTACCCGGCACCGCTGGACAGGCCTTTCGGGTACAAAGGCAGGCGAAAAAAGTGTGCACCCCCTTTTCCCCCCCCGTCTTTCTTACCACTTCAATGTTTTTGAAGCCGGTGAGGACGAGATTTTTGAGCAGCTCGCATCCGATGCCCCCGGCGCCGACCACCAGCACTTTGCAGGACGACACCGAATCGGCAAGCTCTTTACGAAGGGACCCCACCAGCTGTACCATTGTGAGCGGCTACAATCAGACGCGACACTGTATGAAAGCTCCACTACGGAAGCTTTACGCCACTATTAGCGCTACAGAGGCGATGACGGGAGTTCCGTCAAAGATACGACAAAGAACACGGATACTTAGCGGGATGGTGGCGCTTTGGCGCCACCCGTCGGCGTGACGGACTACATACTCCGACACCTACTCCCCCCACTCATTTTCCTTACCCGCTTGTCCTATGCAGGACTGCCACTATGAATTTCGTAACGCCTTGAAAACATAACGTATTCGATCACCAACACAAACCAATCCAATTATGTCCAGTCGTGATGTCACTAATTCTCTTGATCAATGAAAGTCTTCCTCTTTCTCTCCCTATATGGACAGCCCTGCTAGGTTCATGTCTGGCTCCCTACAATGGCATAAATATTTAAATATTTCAATTACCAGGCTAAAAAAAAAACAAACTTTTAACATTAGAATCGATTTTTAAAATGAAAACTTCAAGATCAAAAGATATCTCAGTATCAATTCACATCTTCAATACATACTTAAGTTAACGTGGCCTGGCCCCATTTTGACCTCGACACATACGTTGGTGAAAATTGATGTTAGATTGTTTTGAAAGCATAAAACCGAATTTACATTATTAGTTAACACAAGTTAACACAAACAACACTAAATTCATAGTGCTAGCTTCTTCAGTCACGATTCCAAGTATGGCTAACGTGTGTTACCTGTAAGATTTTGAAGTTGTTTTTTTCTGGACGAAATAAAATGTTACATAATGTTATTATGAATGGGTTTCAATAAATGGTTTTAAAATATAAAAACCGGAGTAGAGATAATGTTTGGTGTTAACAATAAAATCACAAAGACATTATGTGTCAAACGATGTTTGAGATTTAAACAAGTCAAGTTTCTTTGTTTTCTTTCTTTAAAATAAAACCAGAGAGTCCGTCTGGGTATCACATGATGACGATTCTAAACCCCTCCCACATTGCCCTCCCCCCTCAAACAAACAGTATAGAAACACTACACTGCCAAAATAAGCAATATTTATTGCTTATTTTGTAGTCATTTTATTTTGATAATTTTATTCTTATTTTTATGCTGTTTTATTTTGCTTTGAATTGCATACTTCAAGCACATTCCAGAAAGTGCTTCACTACACAGTATATCAATATATGAAACAAATAAAACTTGAGACACACATAGAGCCAGGGCTGAGTCCCCAGAAATAAGTGGCACCATTGTGCCATCGTGCTGCCCTTTTATCCATCCATCCATTTTCCATACCTGTGCAGGGTTACAGTGGTCCAGAGCCTAGTCCAGAAGCTACGGGTGCAAGGCAGGAAATATCCCAGGATGGGGCACCAACTCATGGCAGGGAGCCCTAATTATGATTATTGTTATTATTGTTACTATCATCATTGCTATTATTAATTAACTTTTAATCAACTTTTAATTTCCAGCCCAAAACAAAGGTTTGAATATGTGTGACCTCGTGTTATCAGGGTAGGAGAAGCTAATGCGTTTCCAAGTGTCAGCACAGGTGTTTGCTAAGTCTGGGATCTCTTCTCAGCTTCTCGTCCAGCATCAGGTACTTCTGTGGGGCGTAGTCTTTATGCCTTAAGCAGAACACATAGAGATGATGGTGAGAATGCGGTGAAGATCTGGAAGCCAGGACTGCAGGCCACATCAAGTGTTAAGTGAGAACCAGCCAGGATCAATATTAAGTAGTTGGATATCAACCAAAGAATGGATCACATGTGTCATTTAGTTGGCATAGCGATCACGAAGCTGGAATGCCCATAAGGTTGTTGGTTTAAATTATTGAACCGTTTTTTTCTGATACAGTGTTGCTGATGAAATTTGGCCTTGGGGAAAGAGAGTCGGGGAGACGTGGTGTATAATTTGCGGGTCAGCATGACCAGTTGGTGTAGGGAAGAGGGGGCGAGTGGCTGGCGTGGTACATATGTGAGGGTCTGAGTAAACCTGCTCACTTCCAAAATGCCAGTGGTGGCATTAAAGGAGGCATGGGGGCAGTATAGCGCCCTCTGGGTACCTGCTGAGGCGCAGCTTCAGCGCTTTGATGCGCAGTACGGCACTGGAGCAGTAGGTCATGTAGGCGTCCTCCTCCTCTTGGGTCATAGACAGCTGGTTCTGCTGGTACCACTGTTGTTTTAGCCGCAGCTGCTGGGTCTCCTGCACATAGCACCGATGCCCGTTGGTTTAGCTACCATTTAGAATCACTCTGACACTGACAACCTGAGCTGACAAAGTCTCTACATTAGCTGTTGTAGCTTTTTGAACTTTCTCATGGCTGATTCACTGAACAGATTCTCTTTATTCGATTTTTCAATTCAATTCTATTTGTGTAGCGCACTTTCACAACACTACCTTGTCACAAAGTGTTTTACATTATCCTCGACCAAAGCCCCTGGTGAGCAAGTGGGAAGGAAAAACTCTGTTGAAGGAGAAACCTTGAGAGGAATCAGACTCAGAGGGGCAGCCCATCCTCCAGGGGCCGGCAGAGGAAGTCAAATGAGCAGGATGGCAAAGTCCCAATTCACACTGTCCCAATTTTAAGATCTGAGTGTCAAAGCTGTCTCTGTAATTAGGTATGAAGACTCCAGACTGAGCACCAAACTGGGCACAGCCCCTGTGACTTGGGTACCTTCTGGAAGCGCTCCTGGATCAAATTGGCCCTGTAAACCAGCTGCTCCTTCAGGCTGGCCAGGCAATCCTTCCTCAGCTGCTCTGCCTCCTCACGCGTCAGATGCTCGGGGTTCCCCAGTTTAGCCAAAAGTGGCGCCAGTTCATCCACCTCCTTCCTCTCCTTCCACATGCGCTCCTCATTAGCTACACGCTCCTAGGAGAGGAGGAAAGAGGAGCAAGGTACATACAAACACAGAAAGGAATTACGTAAAGAAATAAATATGAGCGACATGCTTTCTCTGGGGGGTCAGATGCCCTCACCAGCTCCTCCCTGTAGCGACGAGCTTCCTCACTCCAGGCTGTGCTATAGATGGAGATCTGGAGTTCACAGTTACTCTCCTCCTTCTTGCGGAGTGCAAGGATGTCTCTGACCTGGAGACGCACAGGTCATCACGCAGCACACAGTGGAATACAAGGATACACGCACATGCTCCTCGTAGGAGCAACTTTGGGTGGTCAAAGAGAAAGGTATGGGAAAGCCGCTGCTCTTTGCGTACCTCGTTTACTGAGCCCCTGATCTCGTGTGTTACCCTGTCCTCCTCCTTCATCAGAGACACTAGCATGTTGTACAGAGACAGGTTCGTACACGGCTTCGCAGATGGGTCCACCTGCAGTGTAAGGAGGCCCCGAAACACAGCTCATATGGGCGGGGGGACCAAGACAAGCTCAGCAACAGGCACTGCATGGAGACAGAAATACATGCCTCTAATTAGTGCTACAGTAACTGCATCTGCAGGCAGATCCACTGCAATCTTGGGCTACTGTCACGGCATTGTAGTGGATCAGCCTGCGGATGCAGTTCCAGTAGCACTAGTTAGAGGCATGTTATTTCTATCTCCATGCAGCGCCTGTATCTTTGACATTATGACTGTCTCAGTCAGAGTCCTGGTGTCCTGCAGTGCAGCTTTAGACAGGAGTGAACGCTCTCACTCACCAGGAAGGTGGAGACCATGTCGGGGCTGAAAACTTGCTGCCTCTGGGATGGGGGCCACTCTTGGAGCTTGGCAAAGCTGCGCTGTGCGGGGATGATGCGGTCGTCCTCCAGGTGGTAGGTCACCTGGATGAAGCCCTCCGCAGTCAGGAAGACACGCTCGGCCACGTCTTCGCCGGCTGGCTTTGAGCAGTCTCTGCCAAACCGCTCCGTCACCTTCTGCAAGGGCCACATTGGAGGGGCACTGCTACAACGAACACTCATGAAGGATCAGTGTCACGATGACCTGCTCAGGGCTACTCCCAGGATTTACTGGATGTCTGCTGGATACATGGTTATGGATGGATCGAAAAATGGACAGATAGAAGAACAGTTCTAATGTTACTTGTACGATTCCTTCTTTTACCAGTATGGGGCACTGTTCTGGAATGGTGGTCGTGCCAGGCCCTGGAGCTTTGCCGAAGATGATGTGTCTGTGGTACAAGAAGTCTGTGCGCCCTTCGAAGCTCTCGGTTATCTCAGTGGGTCGCTCCACTCGCTTGGCCAGCCCATCCACGCGGCTGTGGCTGTAGAACTCCATGTCATGCTCCATCCCCTGGAGCAGCGTCACATACCTGTGGGCTATGGGGCACGTGATATGGTGTGGAGTAAACAGGTCACCTGATAAGGCCCCGAGATATGGTATGCAGTGAACAGGTCACCTGATGAGCTGCTTTCTGCATTCAGTATAATTTACTATCCATGACATATTAATGAGGAGCAGCAACAATTAACAATTAACAAATCAATTAACAGAATTAATGACCAATCATATCCATATTTGTAACCACTTGTCTTATGGAGGGTTATGGGGGGTCTGGAGCCCAGCCAAGACACAAGACAGGGAACAACCCGAGATGGGGCACCAACCCATCACAGGGCACACTCACACACTGCTCACCATCTGGTCACTCCAATTACCCTTAACATGTTTTTGAACTGTGTGGGGGAGAATCCAGAGTCCCCAGAGGAAACCCCACTACAACACGAGGTGAACATGCAAACTCCCCACATATGGAGCCACGGCAGAGACTCGAACCCGGGTCCCAGAGGAGTGAGAGAACAGTGCCACTGTGCTACCATGCCCCCCTGACCAATCATTAACTCCCTCCTTAATAGTAAGTTAATTATGAGCCTGAAGCCCAATTCGGCAATAAACACGCAGAAGACAGTTTATTAACCTAATGGGAAAAGGGTTTAACTGCATAACCTCCACTATTAGGCAGGCAATTTCAATATTGCTTTTGGTTTACATTCCTGACATCCTTCTAATATTGCTTGTACTACAGGGAATGCGGGTGCATGACTGAGTGGTATTTACTTTTAAGGGCTTGGCTCCTTCCAGGTCCAAAACGCTCCAGCGTCACGTTGGTGATTCTGTTCAGCTCATGCTCTTCCAAGTAATCTTGGCGATGCTGGAACCATTCTTTTACGGTAACTGGCTCGGTGCCTTTTAGCCAGAACAGAGGGAACCACAGCAGAACCGACAGAGCACATGGAGAGAAACAGTGAGATATACAACAGAAGTCAAATACAAAAAAAAAAAAGTCGAGTACCAGACATGAGTGCAGCATAACTGAAGGCTCCATCTTGGCTGCCTGTACATGCTAGCAAAAACCCATGAATGTAACATGAGCTGATCTGGCTTGTTTCCATAGCAACCAAAGTAGTTATGGTAACTGGAGAGGGTCTCACAGTCCAGGTCTTTGTATGTGGTCAGACGCATCACCAGACCGTCCTTGAGGAGGTAGGGTGCGACCTTCTCCAGCTTGGCTTTGCGGTACTGGATCACCTTCACCCCCGTAGGGCACCTCATCTCCATGTCTGAAGGTGAGACATGGCGGTGAGACAGTGGGACATGACTGTGAGACATGGTGGTGAGACATGGCGGTGAGACAGGTGAGACAGCCTTGATCCTTGTGCTGCTTGGGATAGACTCTATAAGTCCCATGAGAATCTGGAAAAGGATGGATGGATGGATGGATGGATGTATGGATGGATGGATGAATGGATGGATGCATGCATGCAGAAATGGGTGCATAGTTTATTGCTGTTATTGCTCCTAACAAAGTGAAAATTTTCACTGACAACCCAGGGGCAAGCACAGATGGTTACCTTGCTGAGAAATCTCAATTCTTTTCACCCAAGAGGGAGGCATTTCAAATACTTTAAGGTTCTCCTCTTCCTGCAAATAAACACATGTGAGGCAGCTGCTCAGAAGTCACATGTTTGATGCTCTTCTTCTGTATACTCAAGGGAGAGAGATAGTAATGCAATGTTTATGTGAACAAACCCTTTAAAGAAACAGTTCTAAAACCACTTTGTGTTACCAAGAGAGGTTACAGAAATGAGGTCCTAAGTAACCTAACAGCTAGTTACAAGTGTACAATATGTAATCCTAACACTACCAGGGATTATACCCTAGCTCCATGCATTATGTTGGTGTTTTCTCTCCCACTTCTGCATGATTCCATATATCCTCTGCCTCAAATCTTTTTCTGCTACTTGTTAATTCTGTTTGGTATGGTATGTCCTTTTACTGTTTTCCCTAATGTCTCCTGTTAGTCAATCTCTTGCCTTGACTTCAGCTGAGCCTGAAATAGCCCGGTTAAAGGCAGTCTCTGGCCTTCTGGCCCCCAAGTGTGTTGGTTGTGCGAGGTATATAGCACAACAAACGGCAACTGAACACACATGTTCAGAGTATGTCCAAAAAAGCAGGAGAAGTTTCAGGAAGACACACCTCATCACTGAACTCATCCTCAGGATCCTTTGGGGCAGGAAGCGGCAGCTGGGCCTGTACTGGGAGGCAACACAGCAGAGGCTCCCACCTGACTGCATCCCCCAGGTAAAAGGTCATGTCCTGTGGATTTTGTCATTAGTAAAATCATGAAATCATCCTGTCACACGCAGTGACGTCGCATGCAAAACAGCGACACTAACCACGCAGCCCGAGCGGCACTCCTGTATGTTGACCCAGTAGTTCTGCTGGTTCCAGATGCTTTCCACACCCAAGAACTGCTTGTCAGTAGTAGGGTAGCTCCGTCCGGTAAGCGGGTCAATGAAGAAGTTCTCTGGGACCTCCCGGCTGCCGGACAGCACCAGAACCCAGCAGTGCACCCAGTGGCCCATAAAGCGGTCCACAGGGGGGCGCTCACTCTCCTGAAACAAGCGACAGTACACACAACATTATACAGTACAGCAGTGGTCAGCAGCCCTGCTCCTGGAGATCCACCATCCAGCAGAGCTTATGTGCAGCCCTAATTTTACATACCTGATACAGATAGTCTAGTAGCAGTAGACTGGTATTAGCTTTAACATAGTTAAACATCCAGTACTGATCTGTATCAGGTTTGTTAAACTGGGGCTGCACCTAAGCTCTCCAAAGGTGGTAGCTCTCCAGTAGCAGGATTGGTGATCATTGGTATACAGTAACCCCGTAACGAAACCAGCAACATACTCAACATTTATAAAATAACTCATTTACAAAATCACACCTTGCACATTGCTACAACATAAAACGCAAATATAACATTGATATATAATGATAGAATCATCTGAAAACAAGCAACACAGTTTCCCAATGAATGAATAAGTGATTTGGAAATGAGGCGCACAGAATGGCGATTTTACCGCCCACCTGCAGCCTCTGCTCATCCTGCTGCAGTCCGGCAAAGAAGGACTGAAAGCCGGCCTGAAAGCCGGCCTGCTGCTGGCTCTGTTGCTGCTCCCTGAACCTGCTACTCAGATCTCGCCGAGGTTTCACACTGTACTTTTTCAAAGGGGTCTTCTGTTCCGACATCTTCTCCTAGTCAAAAGCACAGCCACAATTTATATCACATCATTTTTATTAAGGGAGCACTTTTACCTCCTGCCTCTAGGGTTGTGGGTTCAAGTCGCAGCCTGGCTGTATGTGTTTTGAAGAATTTTCATGTTCTCTCTACACCAGTGGTTCACAACCTGTGGCCCGTCACAAACGCAAATGCGGCCCGCGATGCTGACCACGTAAAAAAAATAAATAAATAAATTAATTAAAAATAAATAAAATAATAATAAATGTATCCTATTAATGGTAAGTAGAATTATACTCTCTAATGATAATAATACATCTAATTGTAATAATTTAAGATGCATAATATCTG
>JAABNX020000021.1:10957951-10970808 GCA_015163995.2 Mormyrus lacerda
CATAATATCTGGTTATTGAGCGTTGATGACGTCATATGTAAATAATATGCGGCCCGTGAGACTCGAACTTGGACATAGTGCGGCCCACTGCAAAAGAAGGTTGAGAACCACTGATCTACACTGTGTGCTGGGTTCCTCCCAGCAGCCTACAGAAATGCTTTTAGGTAGATTTGCATCTCTAAATTGTCCTGGAATGAACTGCCATCCCATTCAGGGATTAGAAATGGTAGTATCTATTCAAGACATGTCACTGGAAACGGCTGACCTCGTCTTGGCTGACCAGCAGGGGGCACTCTTGGCATGACTGGTTGAGCAGACACATCTCCTTCACAGCGTAGCCACTGACACAGTAAGCGTCATAGCCAGCACCCAGCAAAAGGGAACAGAGCAGTGTGGCGAAGTCGAAGCAGCTGCCTCTTCGGGTTTTTAGGACCCAGGTTGGGGAATAGAGATGTGTAGGCTATAGGAACATGACAGACACCTCCAAATAAGACCTGAACCACGCGTGCACAGAGGGTCTACATTGTAAGATGTAACTGATTAGCTTTCTTATTCTATATTTCAGTTTAATCATTTCTTGTAAATCAAGTGATGCATTATGAGCTATATGAACTTCATACAGTTTGTCAGACATACATATATTAGACTCATGGCATTTTTTCCAACCAGGCACTCTTGGCATTTTTTAACCTCCTGGAAAGCTTCTTCAACAGTCCCAAAATACTTTCCACAAGATCTGGGCACATGTTGGTTGGTATTCTTTGATCCAACTCATCCCAAAGCAGTGGTATCAGGTTTAGGTTGTGGGATTGTGAGGGTAGGTCACCTGTCACAGCACTCCAACTCTCTCCTTGTTCATTAGATAGTTGTTATTATATAACCTGGAGGAATGCTTAGGGTCATTATCTCATGGAAGAATAAATGATTTTCAGTAGTTGTGTCCAGACATTTGACTGGTGCTTTTTTTTCACATGTAAAGGATTTGCACATTTTCCAAGTCTACTGAGTTTATATTTTTGTAGTGTATTTTTTTGTATTTATATTTGCAAATTCTACGTGCCTTTTGTTCTGTGAGTAATACTGTGTAAAACTGGAACCACGTCGTCTCATCTCTCTGTATATTTGTACATAGTGGAGATGACAATAAAGTTCACTTTCACCTTTGACCTACTGTATACATACTGTGACGGGTACACTTGCTTCTGTTTGCCACTGCAAATCCCATCAGCCCTGACTTTAGGGCTTTCCTATCTTCCCTTTTGTTTGATATAGCCCATGCCCTGTCCTGATGACCTAGCAACTGTCACAGGCCATCCACTGACATGTTTGTTCCTCGATGATCAGCTTTACTCTGATGCATTCAATGACTTTCCAGGAGCTGTGTAATTGCTGTGTATCTAACAAGGCTGTATTGCCTTGACTATGTCACTATTGTGGTGGTTTGGAGCCTTAGGCCTGCTTCCTACTTCACTTGAGCACAGAATCAAGTGTTCATGCTACATTTGCTGGTGGAAAGCAGACGGCTGTGTAAAGCAGTGATACTCCAGCAGACCACAGAGGGCAGATGTATTGCAAGCATTGCAACTCACAGAAATAGAAGCAGTGTAGAGAAATTGGCAAATTAATACAAAATAGCGTGACATTTTGAAATCCTCACAATATAAATTAGTCAGGACCCTCCCCCCCCCCAAGCAAATTGTACTATCAAGGTTTTTAAAAATACAGCATACCATGGTATAATGACTGGAAAATATGAAAAATCAGATATGCAGGTACCTTCGCATACAGCTGCTCACCATAAGTAGTACTACTACAAAAATAACTATCCTTCCTCTACTCTTTCTTGGTTGACCTCTGATCGGTGAAAGTTAGTGTTACTACCTAATGGAAACACCTTGCCGATTTCCTTGCACATGCTCAATCGAATGAATTCTGGCGGACATAAAAATCTGGGCTACATGCACACCGCCCGGTGCAAAGCCTTGATGACAAAATTACGTCACTCGCACTGTGCACGGACCAAAAGCGCGTGTGAAAAAGTGATGTGCAAATTGGCCTTTACAGTTTTCCAAGCAAAGGGCTATTCTGTTTCAGTGTTTACCCTTAACTCCCATTCTACATTAAGTGGACATGTTTCTCAGTCATGAAAGAGCACACTTAACTGGCAGTGTTTTTCCGGTTTCAGTTTGTTTTTATCACGGCGAGGAGTCTCTACTGATATGATACCCTATTATATTATACTGCATTCTTTTCCAAATCATGTTGTTTGGACTCACCAGGTCAAATGGGGGATCAAGAGGCAACAAGGTCAAAAAGTCCGACACCAAGCTGGAGCACCCATCCCAGGTGTAGAGCTCAGGGTACGGCAGAAGGGTGGGCCGTAGTGTGGTACTGACAAACTTCTGTCCAGGACGGGAGACAAGAGGACGGAATGACTGGGAAGACCTCTAAACCAATGTCCCGAGAGCTCATGACGGCAGAATAACAGCAATAAGAGTCATATGCTACTCTACTACTCTGCATGTGACTCTGAAGTGCGACAAGTGTTTTTGCATTAAATCATTACCAGCTCAAATAAAATTTAGACTTAAAACAGTTCTTCACCACACATAATGCAATTCATGTAATTCATGTAATGTCCCAAAATGTCAAAAAATGTAACTTTAAAGTGGTATAAGAAATAAATCTTAATGTGCTGTAAAAAGATTTAAATCAAAATACACAACGAATTAATTAATTCATGTACAAGCCTCACTGTTTAGTTCAGTAATAATTCTGATTGTGTAATAATGCATGTCACCCCATATGTTCCCTTACAAAACAGCGATTAAAATCCTCAGAGTGTGAGATTTCCTGAATGTGATCTTCCCTGAATGCTGATCTGTGATTCTTGCCCTCGAAAACCTCAGAGACTTGCCAAGTTCTGGTTTCCCTAAATACAGACAGATCACAGCTACTATAAATACAAAAGCCAGCAGGTTGTCCAGCTGTTTCCATGACAGCAGCCTCACACGCCACGAGAAAACATTAACATACCAAACTCAAACTGATGGAAAACCTGGACAAAAACTATTCTTCAAACACAAAAGTGAATAAATGTGCACATTTAAAATGTGCCTGAGTATAAACAAAAGGATATTCATATAATAATCCAACTTAAAGAGAACGACTGTAACTGTTCATCAAACTGGAAGAAGTTGACATGAATCTTCCAAGATGACCGACAAGGAATGACTGTGAGTAAACATGTACTGTCTGGGTCTACACAAAGACATACTTCTTGCCATTCTGCAAGGAGGAAAGCGCATATTAATGCAAGGAATTCTCGCCAACACTTCAGAGGAAGTGTAATGAATGAAAAAGGAAGAATGCATTTCAAAATTGTTTATGTGACTCTGTTTGTGTGTGTGGCTGTCTGTCTGTCTGCCTGACCTCCTGCCTATATGTGTCCATCCGTGCGTGAATACCTGGACCCCGCACTCGTTGAGTGGGTACAGCAGCAGATGTTTGCGGATGGGGTACAGGTGGGAGTACTGACAATGGAAGTTGTGTGCCATTTTCAGCAGGTGCCGTTCCTGAGGCGAGTGCTTCTTGTAAGATGCGGGGCAGCACAATGGATCAGGCTGTAGGGCTCTCACCGACCCGTTGGATTGGTTGGATGGAAAAATGAGTCAGTCACAGCATGACAACATGTACAAAGTACCCATGAAGCCCACAGGACACAGATAGACCAAACAAACTCCGCACAGATACTGCTGATGATATTTGACATTCAATGAGAAGCAACAGTGCCATTTCTTTGTTTTTAATATTATCTTTTCATTGTTAAAAATGAGTAATAATGTTTTGCTTAGACATGCTCTGTTGAAAATGCTAATCTGACACACACAGACAAATTTCTGAATTTAAATTTGCTTTTTGAAACTCACAGGGGTGAAGAAGCATCTGCTTCTGTTTCCTCGAGCTCTTGTAATTCTTGAACGACACTTCTCTCTGAGCCCTGATCTTCTTCCTGTTCTGTTTCCAGTATCCTCTCTTTTTGCTGCTCCTCCATCTAGCACAAATTAGCCACTTATATGTTGTTTTAGGACAAATTAAACTACTCAACAGTTTAAAAAAACTCACGAGTTTAAAAAAACGGTAATTTCATGTTCATTCTACGACCAGATCCAGACTTAGCAAAAATGTTAAGCAACGAGTTCTTTCATTCAGCGTCTTGTCTCCATGGACACGCCAAGCACGCGGTCACGTGATTCCCGCAGGGTTTACCCCCCAGGAAAGTGGCATTAAGAACTTCTATAATTTGCGGGAAGGACAAATAAACGCAAAAAAAAATCGCAGACTTTTAATAGTTAAGTGTGTCCCTTTAAACGCTGACAGTGCTGAATTATTAATCAACAATACTATAACGTCAAGTTTGTAATCTGAAAACCTTGTCAAGTACTATTGTGGTCAGGAAGATAACCTAATGTTATTAGTTTATCATTGAATACCAAGTAACGTTAATGTTTCACTACCGAGTGGCACAGACTCCTTATTGGTTTTGCCTGGAATCAATAAAACAACAAAAATCGTTACATTCTTTTTGTTTTGTAAGAGACACTATATTTCACAAAAATATATCGTCTTAGTTTCCAGAATCTCATTTTCTGTGATTTTTAAAATTAAATGCATGGACACAGCCGTGAAGTTTTAAGTGTGTGTGCCAGGGACGAATCCCTGACCTTATTTTGCTGTTCTTTTTTCTCACCCCCTATATGAGTCAGAGAAAGCCTCCTCCCCCGGTCGCCGGAGAGACCGCTTTATAGCTCGCTGTCGCGCTTGGCCCTAAGAGAGGCAGCGGGACCTGGAGAGCTGAAGATGGCCTGCGCGCGGCTCCTCATTTCGCTCGTGCTGCTAGTCGCTCTCCGGCGCGCGGCCGGCTTCTGGCTCTTTAACGTCATCTTCCCGCCGAACGCCAAAACCCAGCACGTGCCCAGCAACAGCACCCCACCTCTGATTTTGGGTGAGTTGCGGGAGGGGGGGGGGGGTAATGCTAACTAATACTCTCAGTGTGTAACTGTAACTGTACCTGTCAGCTGCTTGGATTATTCAGTGTTGCAAACATCTGGTGTATGTAGCAGTTTTATTACATTGTAAATAGTCTGTCAGAACTACCCCAACACGTTTGATGCAAATAATTTTAGTTTTATAATGGAATAATGTAGATTTACTGTCATATTTTTTGCGTGAGCGTGACAGTCAGAATGCCTGAGTGTCATGCCTTGACGACTGCATGCTGTAGTAATAATTAGGAATGTAGTACCTTGCAGGAAGAGTAATGGTTGACGTTAGCTACATTTCCATTTTTTGTTGCTGTCAGGAACTGCTTCTGATTATGGCACAGTAGCCATTAAATATGGTTACTTTTGGGTCCATTTTCCTTCTTGGCTTTTATCTCCTGCACTGCTTCTTTTCGAAGGAGGCACATTGTATGCATGCCATATGAAAACTTTTAAAACTAAGTCATAGTTCCTGGTAGCGTCCTCCACATCTCCAAAGTGCCCAACTTTCAGGAACATCTGCAGTATGGGACTGGGGTTGAAAAAGTGGCTGTTGATTTTGCATGTCCTAGTGAAATAGGCGGTAGGCTGAAATGCTGACAGAAAGCAGCACAAGAACAAGGAACTAGCAAGAAATATTAGAGTGTATTCTGAACCGAGTAAATTATAGTCACAGGGCAAACACTTCACTGCTGTTTCACAAGCATTTCGGATAGCTAAAGCATTGACTGCTTCCACGTGTGCAGGACAATCTGGACTTTATCCGTGCAACTTTCTGTTTATTGAAAAGATCACATTGACATGACTGAATTCTCCCACGTACATTGAAGTGCATGACAGAAAAGAAAACAGACATACTTTAAGGCATCCTTTTCAAATATTACAGTGCCAGGGAACCTGGGAAACCAGCTGGAGGCCAAGATTGACAAACCCCGTCTAGTGCACTGGATGTGTTACAAGAAGACGGACCACTTCTTCACCATTTGGATTGACCTCAACATGTTCATGCCCATCGGTGTTGATTGCTGGATTGACAACATCAGGTCCGTAAGCGTCCGTTTCCTTGTGAGCGCCGTTTTATTTCCACCCTGAATCTGAAATTTAGTGATAGTTTAGGATGGTTCTACTTTCATACAGCAGTGATAACCTCAGTCCAGAGACAGTGTGGGAGAAACCATTTTATTTCAAATTATTTTAAAATATGATGCCTCTCGCCTCACCTCTTATACACTCTTTTGTTTTGTTTCCTCCACTGGAGCCACACCTTCTTCTGTCTTCGTTTTGCTTCTGGGCTTGGCTGTGCTTCTTGAGTTCCATGTCTGCTTATAACATCCTTCTCCATGCAGGATTGTGTATAACAGGACAACACGCGAGACCTCCAATTCCCCAGGTGTGGAGGTGAAGGTGCCGGGGTTTGGGCAGACGTTTCCAGTGGAGTTCCTGGACACCAACAAACTCACAGGTATGTTATGATTCTGTCCTTATTACACTCACCTGTAAACCTTTGTCATCCTCATCAGAATCATAATACAGGTTAATTTGCTGCCTCTATCCAGGGTATCTTCACACTATGGTACAGCACTTGGTGAACGCAGGGTATGTTCGCAATGAGACCATCCGAGGAGCACCTTACGATTGGAGGATTGCCCCCAGTAAGTACCGCCCACCAAGCGTTGCAGATGCATTCTACCCAGTGTGCTGCTGTGGTGAGAGTGCTTTTGTCTCTCAGATGAGCAGGAGAAGTACTTTGGACAGCTTAAGGCCATGGTGGAGGAGATGTATGAAGAGTACCGACAGCCGGTTCACCTGCTTGGGCACAGCATGGGATGTAACTACATCCTGTACTTCCTGAACCGCCAGTCCCAGACCTGGAAGGACCGCTACATCCAGAGCTTTATAGCACTGGGGGCGCCCTGGGGAGGGGCAGTCAAGTCTCTCAGGGTGCTGGCATCAGGTGGGTCACACACCTACAGCAAAGCATTATGACATAATTATGATTATGTAAAAGTAAAGTCAGGCTGGTTAAACATGGCACGTGCAAAACAAGCAGAAGCATTTGCCTTTTTCAAATACACAAATCAAACAATGTGTTTGACTTAAAATTGTAACGCTTTTTAGGAATG
Organism: Mormyrus lacerda; assembly: GCA_015163995.2. Classification (NCBI taxonomy): domain Eukaryota; kingdom Metazoa; phylum Chordata; class Actinopteri; order Osteoglossiformes; family Mormyridae; genus Mormyrus; species Mormyrus lacerda. The sequence continues at coordinate 10,965,117 of JAABNX020000021.1, forward strand.
AAAATGTGGATAAACATTTTTTTAGAAAATGTAATGTTTTTATTCAAAAACACACACACATAAGCTTTACACAGCCTTTATACGTGATAATCTTGCAAAAGCTGGGTGAGTTTCTGGCCAAATCATGCTCTGTGGGTGTTTGTCTAGTTATTCTTGTCAGATAAGAGCAGCCTGGTTAAACAGCAGTGCACCAGTCCTTTGATCTGTGGCATACAGAAGCGGAGACAGTCAGCTCTTTGTGTATTACAGGAGCTAATGAGTTCTCCAAAGGACAGATATCCAGCATTCATTACATGATGTAACTTTCTCAGTTACATAACTGAATCTCTCCACTCCAGCTCCACGTGTGTGGAGTCTGCGTGTTCTCCCCATGTCACTGTGGGGTTTTCTCGGGGTTCTCTGGTTTCCCCCTATAGTCCACAAACATGCTGAAGTGAACTGGATTTGCCAAATTGTCTGTATGTGCGTATAAGTGCCCACCTGCCCACCCTGTGATGAGCTGGTGTCCCGGCTTCTGTTATTCCCTGCCTTGCACTCAAAGTTTCTGGGATAGGGTCCGAACTCCAGTAACCCTGCAGAAGAAAAGCGGGTATATAAAATGGATGGATGGATGATGGATGGATGGATGGATGGATGGATGGATGATGGATGGATGGATGGATGGATGGATGGATGGACAGGCATAAGTATGAAGCACATCTAATTCCATCATTTCCTATACAAGGTGTCTTGAAATTATTCTTGCACAAAAAGATTTGCATGCTATATCTTTATTATGAAGAAATATCTGAACATAGGATCCATCTTTTTGGTGCCCCTCCATCATGATCAGGTGAAAATGATGGAATCCCGTTCGTATCCAACATCAAGATCCGTGAGGAACAGCGGATGACTACTACCAATCCTTGGATGATCCCTTCAGAAATGGCCTGGCCTGAGGACCATGTCTTTATCTCCACTCCGTCCTTCAACTACACCGTCCGAGACTACAAGCGCTTTTTCCATGACATCAACTTTGAGGATGGTTGGTACATGTGGAAAGACACCAAGGACCTAACAGCTGGCCTGCCCACCCCAGGTGTGGAGGTGTACTGCATGTATGGGGTGGGGCTCCCCACACCAGTCACCTACGTGTATGATGATCAGTTCCCGGACGCAGACCCAGTGGACATCTTATACGACGATGGTGATGACACAGTGGACAGCCGTAGTATGAGCCTCTGCAAACGCTGGGTTGGCCAACAGAAGCAGCCGGTACACATCATAGAATTTCAAGGCATGCCCCACTTAGACATTGTCTTCCACAACAAGGTGCTTACACTAATCCAGAACATTCTAGAGGGAAAACCGTGGTCGTCAGACCAGCCTCCCACCCCTGCTTCAGCACAATTTGATCAGTCTCCCATCCTTAGCCCCACATAGGTAGACTAGACACCATCTCCCATGCCAAGTTCTGCAGAAAAGGAGATGGGACTATAATTATTAGCCATCCACATAGGCTGTGGGACTCAAACACGTTGCTGCTCAAATGTACCTGTACATCAGAATGTAGTTTTTGGTGCTCCATTGCAAAGTAACAGGACAGTAACCACATCCCTTTGTCTCTTCATGTTTTCCAATTATATTAGCTGTGTTCAAATTCCACATCGGTTTTATGAATTGATATTTAGTATTAATATATTTACCAATATAATGTATGTAGCTATCAGAAAAGGTTAAGCTTAGAGTTTTCTAGGAATTAGAAAAGTTTTTTTAAAACAACTGGCAAAACCATATTTCTCTTTCTGTATGGACGTTTCATCTGTTGTTGATGTGAACTAATTTGCAGCGGTTATGATTGTAGAATTGATTGCATAAATATTTTAATAGATAAAATAATGTTAATCAATAAAACGTTTTAGTTGCTGTCGTTTCCATTTTGTAATTTTATTGTTTGTTGTATTCTCTTATCATTGGAAAATACTGATTGGTAAGTTCTGCAGATATACATAGCTTAGTAGACTGATACTGGTTCTATCTGAAGCCTATATATACACCTCACAAATATACAGTGTAACAAACATGAAAGAACCCAGATTCTATCTATTCTATTCTAAACCGTACCTCTAAGCACTATCATTGAGAAGCTGTTAGGCTTTTGTATACGTGTGATATGTAATCTGCCTGTCCCCATATATGTTTATTCACATGTTTACAAATGCCTTACTAAAATGGGGTCAGTTGTATTTTTTAAGTAAAATTCTAACTTGCACCTTTTGAAATATTACTGTTGAATTCTGATTTTGAGTATTTTGGTATTTCCCAAGTTAAATGAATACTTGTTCGGTTTATCTAACGAGAAACCTTTAAAGTGAAATATGATTTCGTTGGCGCTGCATGGATCACAGATTAGTAGGTCAGCATTTTACTTTACAAAAAGAAGTGTTGTGGGCAATGTAGGAACTACCTTTGAGCACTTTTAGGCTTCAGTGAGTTTTGCTTCGTTGTCAGGAACACGATCGAATTACACCATAAAGCCAGTTTCATCATTTAGAAAATGAAAAGATTTTAAAATGATTTTGAGGTTTAAACTGCAACAAGCCCAGACTTTTCTCAAACAGTTAAATATTCAGACAGACAAACAAACATCGAGGCCTTTTTATTGGTTGGTAGGGGTGCAAGGTTTGTGTCAGCAGATTGCAGAGAACATCAGGCCAGTCACCTTTAGGGTTCGAAGTCTTCCATAAACCTTTTTTTCGGGGGTGTTACCCAGCTCCGCCAATCAATGAAATCTGTGTTACATTGTTTTCCCTCCGCCCTGAAAGCTTTCGATCGATGCCCTCGGATCTCGATGTCTTCCGTCTTTTGATTTTCGCCTGACTGTTCTCTCCTACTTCAGTGCTTTTTGTCCGGTCCCGTGACTTCCACAAGCCCAGTGTATGGTAGGTCTATGGTGGTGAAAACCATAAAAAGCAGCCCAGGTCAGTATTATTATAGCCACTAAATTATGAGCCAGCGGAAGAGATGCCATCGAGTTATGGCTTGATGCTGCTTCTGTTCATGCTGTTAATGGTGTTTTCCTACAACGCCAGTCCTGTAAACAAATGCCTGAAAGAAAAGTCCTGCAAAACTCGTCCCCCGGTGGTCTTGAGTAAGTCATGTTCCTTTCCTTGATTATATGCTATTGACTTAAATTTTCGTCTGCAATCGGGTTGACATCTGTGACTTAAAACATGTCATGTTATACACAGTGACAGTGTTTTATGTAAATGAGTCATTCTTTAAGCATGGCTGATTTGCGTCAGTTTAAAAAAATCTTTAAAAATCATTGTAATAACGAAGCAAAATGACCTATAGTAACCATGCCTATACGTAATGTTTATAATATACATCATTGGTTAATGATTGTTAGCATTTTGTAATAATGGTAGCGCTTTTATTGTTATTTTTCGTGTCCCGGAACTTTTGAGTGGTGTGGAGTACCTGTGCTTGTGGTTATTTTGGCTATTTATTTCGGAATGAGACTGTTGCTTCAATAAGTCATATGACAGCGTGTTGAAATGGCCCTCCTGTGTTGTGCGTGAAACGTCAGATCAACAGTCAAATGTGCTTTGCGATAATACGGAGTTACTGATCCCATTTTCCTCCTCTTAAGCACTCAGTAATACTGTATTGAGGTGGAAAGATCATTACATTCTTAAGATCATTCTTGTTACATTACGTTAATATAGATGTTCGAATATTCCGTAACTGCTCGGTGATGTCTTTCCGAGTCGCTTGAAAATAGTCTGTCCACAATGACCTGGTTCAACCTTAGTAATAGGATAAAACAACTGAAAAAATAAAGTAGTTCATGCATTGACTGGTTTATAAGATTGTCATTATTAGATGCTTTGTGTTGTGGTCCGGACTGACGTGAAATGTGCTCTGCTTTTAGCTAAACTATCTCCTTTGTTTCTCTACATTCGTGTGGTTCTCTTTTACTTTGAGATCTAGTGTAATTATGTGTCCTAAAATATATTCCTTATATATGTTCAGAGATTTTTTTTTGTTTGCTATGAGATTCTTGGTAAAATTTCCTCAGTTTCAAAAACTCAATTTGAACTGAGAAAGGTATGAGTTGATCACATCAACCTGACATTGTCACCTCTGTGCACCTGGATGGTAAAGCGCTGCATATCTTCAACTCCGTTCAGCTCGGATAACATTGTCATAGGCCTGTCAACCCCAGCTTCTGATTGGTAGGTCTGATTTAGTCACATGACCGTATGACCTTGTCTTGCAGTCCCAGGAGACCTGGGGAACCAGCTGGAAGCCAAGCTGGATAAGCCCAGTGTTGTTCACTATATCTGCTACAAGAAGACCGATGATTACTTCACCCTTTGGCTCAACCTGGAGCTGCTGGTGCCAGTGGCCATCGACTGCTGGATCGATAACATGCGGTGAGTTGGGCTGGGGGGGGAACATGAGCCCCTGACCTCTCTTCCAGCCTTTAGCAAGAAGCTCTTCACACTGTGATCAGTTAGTCACTGCCAGTGGACATAGCCCCTAAAATGAGGCAGCAGGTTTCTCTGACAGCATCTGGTGTCCGTGAGGTTTATTGCACGTCTGAAATAACTTCCCTTTCAGTTTATCTGTTTCTCCATCGTGTTCCATTTACATTTCTGCTAAAGGTGACAGTGACACGTCTGATTCTCTTTCTCAGTTTTGTGTTCCTTATTAATTAGCTGTATGTAACTATGTATGCAGAACTGAATGTTGACTCTAGATGGGGATTTGATACCGAAATCAACCAGAGGCAGTTCTAGATATATATATATATATATATATATATATATACTTTTTTTTTTTACTAAAGCCAATGTAAAGCACCTTATTTAGGATTATATAATTTCTAGGTAATCTTGTTCCAGCTTTCTATGTGTTAAACTTTTACATGTAACCTATGTTTCATCATGAATATAGCCCTAGCTGCTTGCATGACGTGAAATCTCGTTTTAACTATGGGTACAGAAACCAGGTGTACTTTGTAGGGGATTCCTGAGATTGGCAATTAAGAGTGTCTGCATGTGCGTGCGTGTGTGTGTGTGTGTGTGTGTGCACCTGTCTCTCTCAGGCTGATTTACAACCAGACAACGAGAAGCACAGAAGCCCCCCCTGGGGTGTATGTGCGGGTGCCTGGATTCGGGAAGACTTACCCCCTGGAATTTCTGGACCCCAGTAAACGCACTGTGGGTGAGTGACTAAGCTGCTACAGGCTGTGTGCACGTGCATGTTTATGTGTGTGTGGTTGCATGGCTGTATACATAACTCATTTTTCCGGTCATCAAATTCATGTGCCGCATCAGGAAATAGCAGCGGGATATTTTGGTTTGCGGAGACTGTCAGAATTTTGCAGTGCCCCAGCCTCAACCTGACAGAGCATCTCTGCAGTGCTGGAACACAGAATCAGTACCGGTACTAAGATGTTCTTTCCCAGTAGTGAGGCTTTGTTTTGTGGGAACTTGGAGCCAGGAAAGCTCTTTCCACATCCCATATGATTTAATGAAGGGAGAAAAAAATGTATCCCATGAGTTTTGTGTGCAGAAGTATATCTGCGGGTGTTATAGAGCATGTCTGAAGTATATCTGCGGGTATTATAGAGCATGTCTGAAGTATATCTGCGGGTGTTATAGAGCATGTCTGAAGTATATCTGCGGGTGTTATAGAGCAT
>JAABNX020000021.1:10970908-10988477 GCA_015163995.2 Mormyrus lacerda
TTATAGAGCATGTCTGAAGTATATCTGCGGGTGTTATAGAGCATGTCTGAAGTATATCTGCGGGTGTTATAGAGCATGTCTGAAGTATATCTGCGGGTGTTATAGAGCATGTCTGAAGTATATCTGCGGGTGTTATAGAGCATGTCTGAAGTATATCTGCGGGTGTTATAGAGCATGTCTGAAGTATATCTGCGGGTGTTATAGAGCATGTCTGTTTCTTGGCAGGTATCTACTTCTTCGCCATAGTGCAGGCGCTGGTGGACTGGGGATACACGCGGGACGAGGACGTGCGGGGGGCTCCTTATGACTGGCGCAAGGCCCCCAGTGAGTACACACACTGCCAAGCTCACTACTGCACCCCTGATGAGTCACTCATACACCCCACAAACACTCTACATGTGCACTTTCTACATGGGGGGTTAGAACCTTAGATCAGGGACCGAAATGCCAGCTTTGAAAATGCCATGATAGTATGCTGTAAATTTTACACGAATTTTACAGGTTTCTGCAGGTACTTCTATAACTGACAAAATTTGTTAAGCTTTGTTGTGCAAATAAAAAAAAAAACTTGCCTAGAAATATCCATCCATCCATCCATCTTCCAACCCGCTTATCCTACTGGGTCCAGCCTTTGGACTGTGGGGGGGGAAAACCCGGAGGAAATCCCACGACGACACAGGGAGAGCATGCAAACTCCACACACATGTAACCCAGGCGGAGATTCGAACCTGGGTCCAAGAGGTGTGCGACAACGGTGCTCACCACTGTACAATTATCGTATTGGCTTGAACAAGACAACCCCCCACCTTTTAGCAACTATTTTTGGATTACCAAATCTTAATTTTATTTGAGAAGAGCATCCTGTACAATAAGTTAAGCAGCAGCAACAGGCAGTCGGTTAAGCATATTAAATAGCAAGCATTCCAAAAAAACTAATATATTATCGGAGGGGGTTGATAAAGTATTTTACAAACTTGAGTATTTGGTTGAGCCATATTAATAAATGAAATGACAGCTTTTTCAAAACTGAAATGTTACTGTCATTATTAACAGCCACTATTGCTTTAATACTAGCAGCAACTCAGCCAGGGAAGCCACAATTTACACAACACTCAGGGATCCACGCTAAAGACACGCATCCACGCTAAACACACGCACCGTTTCAGACTCTCATCTTACGGCAATCTGTATTACAGTAAGTCAAAACACTTCTTACAAAAAATTGTAAGTAGCGCCATCTATTCCCTTTTTTGTCTAGACCTCGAAAGACGACACTACTTTGTCAGACGTATTTGGTAGGGAAAAAAAAAATCCATCTTGTATTTGGGCCAACATAGTAGATGACCTTCTGCTATTAAAAAGGAGTGTAGGAAAAATCTACACTGTTGCTACACTGTTGCACAGAACATGGAATTTTCCCCCAATAATGGCTAATTGTTTCTTCCAGTAATGATTAAGAATAGTATTTATGCTAATAAATACACCGGTTTGTAATTCCAGAATATAAATACAGCTTTACTATAGTGAACTTGTTGGTGCTGTTCTCTGGACCAATCCTCTCTGTCCACATGACAGATGAGAACAAGGCCTACTTCCTGGAGCTGCAGAAGATGATTGAGGAGATGGCCGAGAAGTATGGCGGCCCTGTGCTCCTGATGGCGCATAGTATGGGCAACATGTACACACTGTACTTCCTTAACCAGCAGCCGCAAGCCTGGAAGGACCGCTATATCAAGGCCTTTGTTGCCCTGGCACCTCCCTGGGGGGGCGTGACTAAAACGCTCAGAGTGGTGGCATCAGGTACAGGCATTCTGTGTGTGTGTGTGCGAGAGAGAGAGAGCGTGTGAGTGTGTTGGATTCGTTCCTTTAAACGGTATGAGCACATTAGCTCACTTCGCACATTAGCTTACTTCGTGGCTGCAGTGCCGTTTGTGAATCCATTAGTGAAGTGAGATCATTGGCTAATTACGCTCTGACCCTGCCCCCCGTCTCAGGTGACAACGACCACATCCCTCTGATCAGCCCCCTGAAGATCCGCTCGCAGCAGCGCACCGCCGTCACCACTACGTGGCTCTTCCCGTACGCCAACAGCTGGTCTGCCGACCAGGTGCTGGTGTCGACGCCCAAAGCCAACTACACGCTGCGCGACTACCAGCGCTTCTTCTCCGACGTGGGCTTTCCCGAGGGCTGGGCCATGCGGCAGGACACGGAGCCGCTGGTGAGCGCCCTGGAGCCGCCCGGTGTCACCGTGCACTGTCTGTACGGTAGCGGCGTACCCACAGCCGAGGCCTTCCACTACGACGCCGCCTTCCCGGATGTAGAGCCCAGTGTGGTGGAGGGCGACGGCGACGGCACCGTGAACCTGGTGAGCGCCACCCAGTGCCGGCGCTGGTCGGGCCGTCAGCCGCAGCCCGTCCACCTGGTGGAACTGCCCGGCAACGAGCACGTGGCTATGCTGCTTAACGTCACCACCGTGGCATATATCAAAAACGTGGTCCTTTCCCCCTGACAGCCCAAGCTGAGCGGTGATGTCATAGTCTCGCCTTCACGCAACAAAGGACGCAGAAGTATTTTAAGAATCCAAGACTGTAGTCAATAGGTCATTTCTATTGGGCTTGTGGGACTGCAAAGTACAAGTGGACTCTCCCGCTAGTCCCGGTTCGTTTGCTCCTACTTATGACCTTTATACTCAGTATAAAAGAAGAAAAACTGAGCCCAGGATTAAAACTGGCTCCGGTTTTAATTGGCCTCTTAATATTTTTTAGCTGTTTTACTGTCATATTTTGTTTAATTCTCGTGCATTTGCAGCCCTGTCAAACCACTATTGATGACGGTTGCCGCTGCAGCCTAAATGTTTGACCTTTTGAGGTTTTAAGGGTCTCCGTCGTTATGGCAACGGGAAGCCTTTATTCTCAGTGTGAGGTGGGTCCTGGCCATTTTAAAGGCTGACCTTCTTTCACCTGTCGTTGTTTTCCTTGAGTATATTGATTGTTATTAGAAATGGTTTTAAAAATTGGCTTTTATTTTGATATACATTCTTTCGTTTATAGGATTTCCTACATTGTCCATAGAGGGGTGATCAGTGCACTTCCTGAACAGACACCTGTTACAGTTGACCTAGTAACCTCCTTTCATGAGTTGACTTGATGTCAAACCAAGAACATGTAACTGTCACGTAAACTGCAAAATCTGTCTTTGAGCTGTAATGTGTGGCGCATGTGTGCATGTGGGCTCCGTCAAAGTCCGCCGAGACCGTTCTCTTCACAGCACCTTCACTCGATAAGGGACCACACGTTTGCACAACACCCCGTACCACACGATCTCGTCACTATTCCGGCACCAGCCCCGCGGGCTTCCTCAGACTGCCGTGTGCCGTCGCTTTGGCCTTGGACTGTGCTTTTACATGCTGAAATAATATTTAAGGTTTTTTGGGGTATTACATTCTTTAGTGCTAAATATGACTGTAGTTCAACATCTCATTATTGATAGTGCCTAGTTCCTGAAACATTTGGTAATTAAGTGATAATGAATCTAAGCTTGTATTATTGAACTAATATGGATTGTTTTGTAGGCCAGGTATAAATCTATAGGTATAAATCTGGGAACATTTAATCTATTTATGAGCTGAAATGGACCCATTACTTTTTAACACCAAACATGACCTATAGATCAGTATTTTATATTTCTATCAAACCTGATTCATTAAGATCTTGCTCCTAATAAATCTGGAGAACTGGGATGGAGAAAACCCGTTCTACTCAATGTCTGCTCAAAATCACCTGATTCGAGGGAAAACAAGTCTCTTCCCACCAAGATTACTTACCATATTTCATTTGAAAACCTGTGCTACACTGCACCACCTGCTGGACGCCGTCCTGCCGTGCACACGCCGGCTGCGAACAGCACCCGCTCCCTGCCACCGTACATTAAAGGGAGGTTCACTCTTGGTTACCTTCTGGGCCTTGTGGCTCACATACCTGCCTTGATTTGCATCGGCATGGATTTCGATCGTTTGAGCGTCACCCAAAAATGAAGGTTGGTTCAACAAAGTGGAGGGTTCTCTCAATAAATATTTATCAGAAACCTGTTTACTTGGAATTAATGGTGACAGCAGCGTATTTTCCTATCTTTTACAAACACCAAACTCATGTCATTCATAAACAGTATTTTAAAAGCACGTTTAGAAAATATTCACATACAGTAATCCATCCATCTATCAAGGTTTGGAAATACAGGGGCTCTGGGAATTTCATTTCCGGCAGCACAGGGAACAATGGCGGAGTACAGCCAGGAAAGTTAGCCAGTCCATCGTCGGGCATATAGACTAAAGGTGATACACAGGGCTACTATTTCTACTGTGCTGCCAGGCAACTACCAAACAGGTGAAACAGGGCAATTTGTCTGAATCTGGGTAATTACAAACAGTTGCTCACTCCCACAGTTATTCTAACAGAAATTTGTTAATATCAAGTGTCAGTGCAGTGATGCTCAGACAGTTGCCGTGTGTATCGTCACTCTAAGGTGATGATTTTCCAGCCGTAGCCTAAATAAACTTGAGTCAAGGATGGCATGATGATGACCGGCGTTAGTTCTAGCGAGGCAAGACAGTCCAGCTCAGCACAGCTGAAAGCAGAACACCTTGTTTCCAGCCTTACAACGGAGCTGCTGGCATGTGAGCCTGAGCGGGAAGACGGCGTCTTCATGGGAGTCCAGGAGACTCTAGGGGGAACAGCAGGTTCCACAGGACAGAGGTTATTTCACACAGGCTCACGGGGGCTGTCAGTTTGGGTGTTTTTCCACTGCACCGGGTACCGTACTTTGGCTACTTTCCATTGACTTTCATTCGAGTACCAGTACCATAACTATCACGGCAGCTGGGATACTTCTTTGGTATTTTGGGGTGGGACTTGAAGGTGTTTATTGTCCAATGGCTATGCAAATAGCCTGCCAGTGAAGCACAATACAACTGGTACCTTGTGAACTTGTGAAACAATAATAAATGGAGTTAAAAAAGGCAATAATAATGCATAATGCATGCATGGACAAAAGGAGAGACCTGCGCTTTAATGGCTAGAAGAACCAGAAGATCTGATTCCACTGGGGCTCCATTATATTGGAAAAAGTATCAAATATTGCAATGTAATTTTCCTAAAATTGTTATTGGGACATTTATAAAAAAACTAGGTCAAGATCTCATCTAGGATTTAAACAGTAAGAATGAAAATGATTACAATTGACTGAGCTCACATAAAAGCAGCAGCAGTAAACTTTAGAATAATTTTTAAGCATATACTAGAAAATCTTGAAAAAAGGAATAATCCTTAAACTTTCAATGCTTGCTAAGCTCTGTTTCATATGACAAAGTAAAAATGTTTTTGTGAAACTTAAAACGCCCCGTGCTATAATGTCCAGACAGTATAAAGCTATGAATACACCTGATCTCAAACCAGCTGACTATCACAGAGCTTGTAATGTGAGAATTTTGTGTGCATAGCATGCAATGTTGGTATCATCATTGCACATTGCCCATCTCTATAACATACTACAGCCATTTTTTGAATTCAGTATAAAATATCCACCTCACCTCATGATGTAATTCAGAGCCAGGGTTTACAATAGTGGAAATTCACAAAGTACTGTAATTTTGGTACTTTTTTGAAGTATCAAAACTATGATACCTGGTGCAGTGGAAAAGTGCCCTTAGTGTGGTATGATTCATATGAAAGGCATGCAAATCAACTTCACAAGTTATTAATAATTTTCAGAGCATGTGTGTCCATGTTTAAAGTGTGGGCAGAGAACGGGAGGCGTCACCTGGAGCTGCGATAGACACTCGGCACGCAGCCTGTCCGACTGGTCACCCACACACCAGGCCAGGCTGATGTGGAAGGAAGGCTTCTGTGGGTAGACGCGGCACCAGATTTAAACATCCAGTGACCTCATGTTCAAGGTCACTGTAACAGTAACACATCTCACAGACACACTGCAGAATGACCAGCATGTCACCAGCAGTATATACAGAATATAATATATAATAATATATATGGAATGGAAATCCATATTGATCTGTAAAATGTGCTTATATAGGATCACCTAAAGAGGCTTTGTTTTATTTTCCTTGTGTTTCTGACTGGACCCCAGTCCTTGATTGTTGTGCACGTGTCCGATGGTACAATACTAAAAACAATCCCACACAAATGCAGATACATATTTCCAGAAAAATACAGTCAACGACAATTTAGGACCAACGCTGCCTTCTTAGCAGGCTTCTGAGCACGTTTACATGCTACACATGCCAACACGTGAAAGTCACCCTGACCAAAAATGTGGATGGGGGGCCTCTGACCTGGTAGAAGGTACTGAGATTAAACTCCTCCATTGTTTTGTCCACAACTCTAACCAGTTCCAGCAGCTGAGCGTGTCCAGTGGAAACCTCCAGTGCAAGAAAGGTTCTGCAGTAGAACACAAGCACAACTGATACTTCATATCAGACCTTTTCTGTTCTGTATGCATGATCAGTAGAACCTGAACACACCAAACAAATGTTTTTCCAGTGTAACCTGAACACACCAAACAAACGTTTTTTCCAGTGTAACCTGAACAAACCAAACAAATGTTTTTCCAACGCGTCATTTTAGATGTCCTGTATGATCATTTTTAATTATTGCAACTAGGCTGCAAACTGCTGATGATAAAAGGCTGTTAGACTGTATGGCTGTGAAATATAAAGCACTCGGCTGACTGGATTTACTCTTCACCTTGTCTTCTCCTGGTTGCTGTAGACCTTCAGCTGGCTCACAATACAGCTGAACCTACAGTTTGGACAGAAGCACATGCCATAAGCGCCCAAATAAAAGGCAAAATAGACGCTGCCCTATCCTATTGGATTAAATGTATTCCGTAATTATTAAATAAAAACTGATTACTGTAGAAAGACTCCAACCCTGTAAGACTGATGGATGAATTAACGCAGGAGGTCTGATCATGACAGAACCCCCAACGCACAGATAAAGAGAAGCCTGGAGGAGTTCAGAGAGCCCAACTCACCGGGAACATTGGGCCAAGCCCGTCTGGAGGGACATCACAAACGGCTGGATCCAATGGTGACGGAGCACGACTGTCTGGGACAGGCTGAGGTGGAACTCGGTCGAACACGTCAGCTGGAACCCGTGGGTAGTTGTAAGACGGGACATCTCTTCCAGCAACTCCAAAAAGCCTTCCTCAGGATGATCTATGAGCCGAAAAGGTGTGTGACGTGACAAATTAGTAATGGGATGGTGGCACCCCCTATGGTATAGAGATCAACACTTACAAGGCAGATACACATATGTAGCCCAGTTCCCTCGCTCGTGCTGGAAGGAGCGCACTCGACCGCCGTGTAGTGAGCTTTCCTCTGTCACCTTCTCCTCTGGAAACATCTCCAGCACACTCTCTGGCAGGGGTAGGCGGGGCTTTGGCTGAAGGGGAGGAGTCTCTTCGATACAGATTCCATCCTTTGATTGGACATGGTCGTGGTCTCTTCCCAGTTAAGAAAGAACACACAAATGCATTTACATATTTAACCAACTAAGCTCCATATCACATCACAGAACACTGTATATCATTTTTACAACTAAACATCCAAAACAGGAACTTGTACGCCTTAGCATAATGCATCCTTTTGTCAAAAATGTGTGGCCATTTTTGGATGCTTTCGCATCGTGAACTTCCATTGTGTTCCCAACACAGGACTTCGACCCAATTGTAGATCCTCAGGGGATGCTCCTGAACCTTTTTTAGTCTGTACTCCAGAGTAGATACTTATCGCTACACCAGGAATTAATGGGTGAGGCTTACCGGTTGACCACAAACACCATCGTTATCTTGGAAGTTATACAGAAGCACGGGGAAAAAAAGAGACAGCAGTAGTGGAGCAAAAATGAAGCAGATGGAATTATTTTTGTACCTCAATTAACCCACATTAAACCGTTTTTCTGGCATCTCCATATTCCTGCATCGGACAATCCGTTCAGCAACTGACATACTCCTGTCTAATATCGCCAGTGCCAAAGGTCGAACGTGCCAGTGCTTATTATCAGAATAATGTCACATCGTTTGCTGCTTTGCAGGAAATTACTGGCCAGATTTAATAATGGATTATAAAAATGTAGTGGGCCGTATAAATAAAATATAAATAACATCCTCCATTGTTTTGTGGTGAAGAGTAGTTTTGTATGAAATTACATGTTAAGTTTAAGATACAAGCTTTTTTATCTTCCATGATTAAGTCACAGTTCCCATTGTGCTGTGCAAAAGTGACACAAGACAGTGGCTCAGAACCACAGAAGGTCTAAATCAAGATGGCCCAGGAACTAGGTTCCTGAACTTAGGTGGCAAAGTGCCTTTGAGAAAAAACTGCATAGTTTGCTTGTGTGAAAGGAATGATTGTACATTAGCTTCCAATTTAAAGACACCTGTTGTCAATTAAAGTAATTTTGAAACCTGTGACACCATATTCACGACAAAGCAAATAAAATTAAAAACTATTTAGATTCAAAACTTCAAGATTTACATAATCTTATGGATTTTACTGTACAAGTTCACATTACTGTATGTTCAGTCCCCCACAAAAGCAGACTTTTATTTGGAAAGATTTAACACTTTCAGTGATAACATAAGAGACAGGTGACCTCCTATGATTTATCTCCATAAGACTAAATCTGCCTCTTTCTGAACTCGAAGACGTTTTAGATTACATTACCCCAGGACCCTAATGAGCAAATAGAAGTTGGATAGATGGAATACACTTTGAATAGATGTTAACACGCAGAAAAAAGTTGACAGCAGAAATATTACTAGGAACTTGATCAAATAAATTGCAGCGTTTAGGTAATTTTCAGCAAATCACAAGGATGATAAAATTTATCAAGAAATGTAAGTTGAAATATTTCCATTTGCTTGTTGTGTATTGTTTTGTTTCCTCTCAAATTTTGAGAATTCTGCATTTAAAACTACAAATGATGATATAAGGAAGAAACACTATGAGTACGTAGGTAGCTGTCTGGAAGGGAAATAAACTGGTAGTGGTAGACAGTTGTCACAGTAATATAATTACACTAACATGATTATGATATAACTCAAAACTGATTAACTTGTTTAATACTTACTCAGAGCCCGTAGTAGATTTAACCTTTTTACTGGAAGTGTAATCAGTTTGACTGCGCTGTCGTTTTTCGCCTTTTATATTTCCTTCTTCTTCTTCTTCTTCGGAACTGCTACTGTACCCAACTAACATGTCGTAAGAGAGATAAGCTATTATTATTATTTGGACATTCTGCGACAAAGAAGAAACTGACGGACCGCACTTAACGCTGATAGGCTAAAATGCGTTCGGCCCGCTCCAACTAAACAAAACGACACAGTCCCGCGTAATCGATACGAACCACCCAATCACCGCACACCTGATTGGTCCTTTGATCACGTGACTGGAAACCCGAGTCATGCGATCTTTACAGCCCATCACTTCCGCAATTCTGATACCGTGTGTTTTAGCTGAACATGTATATATATACCAGTATTTCATAGATACAAGCTTTATTTGCATTTTAAGCACGATTTTGGTAAAACTTGACATCGTATGATCAGCATTAAACACTTTTGTATTTGAACAAAGAAAGTGTTATCATTGTCATTGCTGCCACCTACTGTACAGGAGGTGTCTATACACGTCAGGCAGTTCTTATTTCAAAATGAATTATTGGCAGGAAGTACATAGAACAAATGCATACTGCCCAAGAACTGCTACTGTGAAACACAAACACATAAATACCAAATGAAACATGTAAGTTATATTTATAACTTGTAATACTCTACTACAATAATACCAACGAACAAATATAACAAACGTATTTTATTGCGTAATAAAGAAATGCATTAAATATCCTATTAAATTACGTGTTCTGCGATGACCACTACGCGCTTAACAAAAACACAATTTGCGGTGGTTTTTAGAATAAAATTTGTTTACAGAAATAATACAAAAATTAACGCGTAATGTCAAAAAACAATGCTCCAATAGGGGCGTATTAAAAGTCGGTATTGCAGGCAGCTTGCAGGTGAACCTTGTTGTAAAAACATTAAATGAAGCAGAACAATTCGTAATGCAATAGAAAGAAATTTGCCAAAAAATGACTGCTCCTGTATTTCAGTTCCATATATAGCCAATTTAATAAAATAAAACGGATCTTAATAATTTTTTTTTGTTAAACAAGAATTTTCCTTTTGTGAGAATCAATTCATGATTGCTCCATGTATGTGTAGCAACTTCGAATGTAATGTATTATAGCTAATGAAATTACTTTGTCCAAAGACTTGGGTTCCGTAGATGATTAACAAATAGAGAACAAACGGTCTTGTAATTCTGAATAACGTGCATATGCAGTGCACAAAAAACATGATGTATTTTAAATATCAGAATCCAGCGAATATGTATGTATTGGTTTATCAATTGACGAGCGATAATTAAAAAAAAAGTTGGCAGAAATGTTTAGCGAATATTGTGATTTTTTCCCCGCGCATAATCGATTTTCCGAGCAAATGATAATTATTAGGTTTTGCATGTTTATATTGTCTATACATCAAAATATTTGGGCCTGATATTAGACATTTACTCCCTCGGGATGTGATGTGTTCATGCAGCGCAAGTTTCCGGTGTGTGTTTTGTGGCCGGCAATTACTGTATTTCGTATTCAGGTTCCCGTGCTCTCTACAGTATTTCGGCTCTGTGAGTATTTTTTAAAATCAGAAGTCGGATTCCTGGAGCAGGGCAGAAAGAGTCGCAATAACATCAGTAAAGAGAACCAAAACAGTAAGATCGCACGAAAGACAAAAGCCATCGAAGGGATCCGTCGGGGGGAAACATGCACATTTTTAAAGTGGTTTGATGTGAGGCACAAAACAGCTCCTTCCTGACCGTCCCGGCCTTGGGCTGGAAGCGGCCTAGGTCCGCGGATTGGGGGCTGTCAGGGCCTGCGTTCTGCCCTCTGCGAGAAAAAAAACTCAGATTTTTTTAAATAAGGGAAACCACGCTATACCGACCCTGGACATCTGTTGAGGTAGTATATCAAAATCGCTTTGTGAATTTATAATTTTTACAGTCGCACACGATCCGTAGTTATTAAGAGCAATTGGCGCATGCGATCGTGTTTTATTGTAACTAACTAACTCGCTGTTTTATCAGGCAAGGTGGAACTAGCTAGCTTCCGTTTGCGATCGCTAAAACGGTTAGGACAACGTAAGAACCAAATGCGGTGTCTTGCATGTTTGAGACATCTTGTTTTTAAGCGGCCGATCAAACCCAGTTACTGGGTATCAATCGGGTGCTGCTGAGCTAGCGGCCGGAATAAATGAAATAAAATGTATCCACATAATGGTGGCTCGCGGGTTGTGCAGAAGGTAACAAGGTTATGCTATTACGGTATGATTTCCCCTGCTGATCGACAGCAGTCTAATAAGATTTAGCATCCGATATCTAAATATTCGAATTAATTGATGGTATCAGATTGACCTCCTAGTGATATATTATTTTTGTTTTTTTTATTTGCACTTAATAGTCGTGTCCATTTTATGTAGTCGGTTGGCTATATATTTGATGAAGACGGCTGCGGCCGTGCAGATATAGGATCTTTGTAGGGTTTATCTTGACCTTTATGTTCTTCCCCCCCTGCAAAAGGTATTGTTTTGCAAACGGTACAAGCCACCGACCTGACGGGGGTAGGTGTCATTGGACTCGCGGAAAGTACAGGTTTTGGGGGGTTGATTCAAACTCCTCCTTGTCGCGGTTCGTTCGGTAGAAACGCGCCGTCCGGTTCCCATTTAATCGGGACCGATTCGCCGAATAGTCGTTTGTATGTCAAAACCGCTGTGGCATTTGATGTGATGTTGAGCGGTTTCCGTCAGAACACCTAGTATTTTTGAAGATGGTTCCCTTTTCCAATAAAAAATGCCCCTTTATGTCATATTCGAACCGTTTTCTAATGGCTTTTCTATACGAATGTTTCCCTTGCATACTTGTATCCTTAGAAAATGAGTATTTGCGTAAAACGTTTATGCTGGAAAAGCAATATCGTTTAAATCCTGTATGCATAAAATGGGCGATCTAATTATAGCTAATCTGCCAGGAAAACCAAGGTTTCCTCATTTGATTAAATCGTTATCAGACTAAAAGAAAAGAATGATTCACGTCAGGAAGATTAAAGGTTTTAATGTCTAACCTTAATCCCATATGATGAAAGGATGTTACGCTACTGGACAATGGCAATAATATATGACAAAAAGCCAATTAGCTGCTTTTTGTTTGAATAGCAGACGGGCTGCATTACGCCTAACTACGGCGGAGGCTACAGGAAGTGAGGCAGGGAAAACGCTTTCATTCCGAAATAGTCCTTGTGGCTGCAGAAGATAAGCCGAGCTTTGTATAAAACTCTTTTCTCGAAGACTTTGCACTGGTTGCATTGATAATGAGGTGATGGGCGCGTTGGGATGTCCTAGGCAAGTCGCCGGTTGGCCGTGGCTTTTCGGACGGGCTGTCCGTACCATCTCAGGAGGGGCGGAGGTAAAGACACATAAGAAGCTGTACCACGTTTCTCCTTTTGGGGGCCGTCTGCGTGGAAATGTTTTCAGTTCACCTTCAAAGACACACCGGTCCCCGTGGTGCTAGGAATACACAGAAGCTCGCCTGTGAAACGTATTTTTCTGTTCCTTCTCGTTGTGTAACGTGGGAGCACGCGCTGGGGAAGTTAGTCAGACGTAACTGAGATGTTTGCAGTAAAGACCAACTGACCACGATTTATTCCGCAAGCAGAAGGCAAGACACGTTGAGCTTCTACTTATTTAACGGCTACCTGTTGACCGTTTAAAGGTTATATTTAATACTGTTAGACGCCGTAACATTAATATCAGAGAACAGTTTATAGTGGTGTTAAATAACAGAGCATGTATGTCAGGAAAATGTCCCCTCACACAATTAAGGCTGCCAGTGGATTTGACCTGACCGTTACAGTAACATAGGCTAACATTCCAGACAGACAGGGAAGGTTGGTCATTTGCATCCTGATTCTTCCAGCCACACGGCATTACTATGTGCACAGAGCCCCTGCAGAGAATGCTGGGAAACGATTTGCCGTTTGAGACACTGTTCATGGCTGGTGCAGGGGAAATCCTGCTGACACGTGACCAGTCCAGTTCTGCACCTTTCAAGAGGATCTGTTCACGTGTATGAGGAACTGTCTGAGTATCTCTGCTGTGGCATGTTCAAGTTCAAATGAATGGATTAACGACACAGCACAATGAATATGATTAGATATATAGATACATTCAGTACTGTGCAGTAGTGATAGGCAGTGAAAGGACATGTTTAAGCTTGTTTATCTTGGAAATAATTGTATATTTAATTTTTATTGTGTTAATTGAGTAAACAAGAATTTTGTCAGTTATATAAAAAAGCTACTTGTTGGATAGCTACATAACGTCGTTGCCAAGGTAATACCTCGTATGTGCACATATGCTACCTTGGCAACGACGATAAAATCTTAGTGGCACCTTGGCCATCCCATGTGTTTGTGTTACATTTCTCCGCCACCTTAAACAAATCAAGTTAATTGATTAATTAACTAGATGGGGTATTGATTGGCCAAACAAGGTGGGGTAATGGTTGAGTCAGAAGATGCATTGGAGGGGGTGGGGGTGGCTGCAAAAACTGGTCACTTTAGGTGAGGTTTTGAAATGGCTAAGCGTACACACTGTGACAGACAATATAGTCTTAAACCTACATGAAGATAATTTAGATTTAATCTCTGTGGCTGCCTAAGACTTTTGGACTCTGTGTAGGTGCACACGCGTGTGTCTCTGAAACCCTATAGATCCTTTAGTCGTTTACCATATAGTTGCACTGAAGAGTAAAAGCAAGGTAGCCAACCAAGAACTTGTGGAGACACCTCCTGGACTGTTGGAGAAGCATTCCAGGCGGTTCCATCTGGAAACTGACTGAAAGAATGCAAGGAGTCTGCAACGCTGTCATAAAAGCAAAAGATGGCTACTTAGAGTGTAAATTTGAGAACATTTTGAGATGTCGAACACTCTTGGTCCTTGTAATATTTGATATGTATTACTTCATTGTTTTGAGGCTGTTTACAGTAAGGTAAATCACAGCTAAAACAGAAATGCATTAAAAGCATACCGTATGTATAAATACAGTGTGTGTGTGTATAAAATATGAGTAGGGAAAGTATTGAGTATTTGAAATGCCATGGGGAATGAAAACAGGACATGGTAAATTATATATGAATAAGTGGGGAGTGAGGGCACAGTATATATAGTAATATGGTGAGTGACTGCTGACCATTGTGTGTGTGTGTAGTGTATAAATGAATACTGTGAGCAAGAGCAGAGTACAACAAGAAGTATGGGGGCCAAGGGTGAAGTATATTAGCATGAATATAATAGCATAATTTAGTGGGAGAGTGTATATGAAGGGTTAAAGGGAGTAATGGAAGCATACAGCTAAAAGCGTATTAAGGAGGAAATCGGCTAATGGTAGCAAATATATTCAGTGTCCAAGCCAGTGATGGGCTGTTGGGTGATAATACATTTGCCTTCTTTCAGCAGAAGCTGTGTGACATCGAGGGAAGAGGGTGAGATGGATGCACATGAGCAGCAAATGCAGAACTTTTCTACTCATAGTTTCTGACTTTGATGACTTTCTGAATTTTGGTGAACTCTGAGAACCCACTTGATACTGTGGCATCGGACCCGAAGTGGAAATCCACTTGTACTTTGAAGTCAGGTCATTTGCTTTTGACTCACCTTCTCCAATAGTGAAGTGAGGAGTGAGGCTCAGCAGCCTCACCGGTTGCCACGCCCCTCTGCCTGAATCCCCCTCTGCCTGAATCCCCCTCTGCCTGAATCCCCCTCTGCCTGAATCCCCCTTTGCCTGCCACCCACCGATGATCCAAGGCTGCCCCTAGAATTCCTGAAACCTGAATCCATACTCGGCAGTCAGGATGACGGAGGCGTGGCAGCAGCACGCTGTGGCCCCCCCCGTGGTGCACACCATCCCACCGGGGGCAGAAAACGCACTGGGCTGTGCCGTGTACGGCATCGTCCTGCAGCCGGACCCCAGCCTCCAGCAGCAGCAGCAACACCAGCAGCCCCAGCAGCACCAGCAGCAACAGGCACCGACCCAGCAGCATGCCGTCCAGGCGCAGCAGCCCTCCCTGCAGGTAGGGGGCGATGGTGGGCACAAGTGCGGGGCCTGTGGCCACGATATCTCACACCTGGCAAATCCGCATGAGCACCAGTGCATGGTGAGTCAGGACCGCTCCTTCCAGTGCACCCAATGCCTTAAGATCTTCCACCAGGCCACCGATCTGCTGGAGCACCAGTGCGTTCAGGTGGAGCAGAAACCCTTTGTGTGTGGGGTCTGTAAGATGGGCTTCTCCCTGCTCACCTCTCTGGCTGAGCACCACACGGCCCACAGCAGCGGTAACCCCATGAAGTGCTCCATCTGCGAGAAGACCTATCGGCCCGGCTCCTCTGGCAACGCCACGCCCACACCCTCCGCGACCAATCCCCAGCAACCAGCGGCTGAGGGCACCGCCTCTGGGGGCGGGGCTGCTGTGGGAGCCTCTGCGCCCACCGCCTTCGAGGCCTCGTCTCCTGACCGGCCCTACAAGTGCTCCGTGTGCCAGAAGGGCTTCCGGCACTTGTCGGAGCTGTCACGGCACGAGCGCGTGCACACGGGTGAGAAGCCGTATAAATGCGACGCCTGCGACAAGAGCTTCAGCCAGTCGTCGCACCTGGCGCACCACCAGCGCACGCACAGTTCCGAGCGGCCTTACAAGTGTGCTGCTTGCGAGAAGAGCTTCAAGCACCGCTCGCACCTTGTGCGGCACATGTATGCTCACTCAGGAGAGCACCTCTTCAAGTGCAACTTGTGTGAGATGCACTTCAAGGAGTCCTCGGAGCTGCTGCACCACCAGTGCCAGCCGGCTGGTGAGCGGCCTTTCCGCTGCGCCGCCTGCGGCAAGGGTTTCAAGCGGCCATCGGACCTGCGGCAACACGAGCGGACACACTCGGAGGAGCGCCCCTTCCAGTGCGATGAGTGCCAGATGAGCTTCAAGCAGCAGTACGCACTAGTGCGCCACCGCCGCACACACAAAGGTGCTGCGGACCGCCCCTTTAAGTGCAACCTCTGCGACAAGGGTTTCCTGCAGCCGTCTCATCTGTTATACCACCAGCACGTGCATGGCATGGACAGCCTGTTCAAGTGTGCCTCCTGCCAGAAGGGCTTCAGCCAATCAGGAGAGCTCCTGCGCCACAAGTGTGGGGGGGCAGCCGCGGCTGCAGCTGCCGACCGGCCGTACAAATGTGACGTGTGTGGCAAAGGCTACAAGAAGTCATCGACGCTGCAGCGGCACCAGAACTCGCACTGCTCCGAGAAGCCGCTCAAGTGCTCGCTGTGTGACCGCCGTTTCCTCTCCTCGTCTGAATTTGTTCAGCACCGCTGCGACCCAGCCCGCGAGAAGCCACTGAAGTGCCCCGACTGCGAGAAACGCTTCAAGTACTCGTCGGACCTGCAGCGGCACCGGCGCGTACACACGGGTGAGAAGCCTTTCAAGTGCCCCAGCTGCGACAAGGGCTTCAAGCAGCGGGAGCACCTGGCAAAGCACCAGAGCGTACACGCCCGTGAAGCGCAGTTCAAGTGCGTGTGGTGTGGGGAGCGCTTCGGAGACCTGGGTGCCCTGCAGGAGCACACCGTGCAGCACACGGCCGAGGGCGGGGGCTACACCGTGCCCCCCTGCATATAGCGACATCAGCTTTGCCCCCCACACCTCCATCCCCATAAACCGCTCCCTCTCTTCAGTCTCGTGCAAAGGTGCCAGGGATCAGCAACCAGTGTACGGCGCCCACTTCACCTGCCCCCACGCCTCTGAAATTAGCCACGGATTTTCTCCAGGTGACATGTGGCCGCGTGCCTGCTGGGGTGCATGAGGTCGCCCTTAAAACTGAAAGGAAGAGTGCACCCCCCCCCTCCCCTTTATCCTCCCAATTTTGAAACATGTCGGCCGGCTAGAGTGACCACACGGCATCCTCATCCATCTGGCCCATGACTGCTCCAGGCTGGCATTCGGTTCCAGAACCGGGACTGGGATCCCCTCCCTCACACCTGTGCCCCCCAGGGCAGAATGCCCATGCGGTCTACAGGGGTCACTCCCCCATCAGTGGGCCCCTCTGGAGCTCTCTCCTGTACTCTTTGAGGCACTGTTCTGACACCTGAGGACTGGTACCCATGATTTTCTTGGTTGGTAAAGTGACTGAGCTCTGACATTTAGATAAAATTTGTTTAAGATATGAAAGATGCAAGGGGAGGGAAAGGAAACTAAAAATAGGCATTAGACGTGACCTTTTGCAGGGGACCTTCTGCCTCGGACCTTCACCTGGCCAATCATGAAGCTGGACCTGGACTTCGCACCGTGAAACCAGGACCGGGGTGCAGGGCAGGGTCAGTAAAGCCCACCCCTTCCATCTCTGC
>JAABNX020000021.1:11016476-11027192 GCA_015163995.2 Mormyrus lacerda
AGCACGACCCTTGCAGAGATCATCCGTTCACCTGCTCAGCATCTTACAAAGATAAAGCGACCAAAAGGCAGATTTCCGCTGATCAAATGTCTCCTGCTTTTCGGTCTCTTCTTCTTCTGTTTTCCATTTGCAGGTTCTTGCCAGCAATTCTACGATTAAGGCCTGAGTTTTGCCATCTTGCTTGGACAGCTGATGTTGATATTTTATGGTGAAACGCTTTAACAGGAAAGTATCTCCATGAATGCACTTGCAATGAGGTTTACAGAATAATTTAGAATCTGAATCAGAATCAGGTTTATTGTCATTCAAACCACTTGACATGGATTAGAACGAAACACAGATTCTCAGGTTTCGGGGCGTGCAGCGTGCTGCTAAACAATAAATACTGTAGATTAAATAAATAGTAAAATGCTAGAGTAAAATATCTGAACTGGAAATGAAATGAGCTAAAGGTAAGACCTCTGAAATAAAATTAAAAAGTAGTGTACAGTATGGCAGCAGTGACTTCAAGTGATCAGTGCAATTTCGAGGGTAAGTGACAGAGTGACAAGGCAAGTAAGTATAGTGCAAAATCAAGGCAAGTAACCATAGTGCAAAATGTACTTGGATGGTGGAGCAATTTAAAAATATACTTTTTGCACTATAATTACTTGCCTTGATTTTGCAGTTGATTTTGCAGTTGATTTTGCAGTTGATTTTGCACTTGATTTTGCCTTGATTAATTAGGATGATATAATGAATATTCTTTAGGAAAGAGTGTGAACATTAAAACATAGATTTTTAACTTGTCATTGCTATTACAAAAAACAGCAGTTTAATCAATGCTTTAATGGGAAGTTATTTGAACATGAACTGAAACTGTTTCAGAGAACTTGAAAATTGCATTTTAAAATCTTTTTAGAAATCCCCCAATTCCAGGAACTATACACCTCTCATTATCTAACATGAAATGTTTAAATTTAATACTGAATTATCTATCTGAAACTCTTCAGTTAAACTTTATATCTAAAAAAGTCAAATGCCTCGTCAAGTAGATAGGGGAATATATGTACTAGAATTAAAAATCCATTGACATTTTTGTAATCTGTACGTTTCTTGGGGGGGGGGAACAGAAATATCAGAAAATGCATTTGGTCACCACTCACTTTATAGTCATTGCTAATTTAGCATATATGCATTGTCATCCATTTCAGCCATTTTATTTGGCGGTACACTGTACCGATCTCATTGCTGTCATGATAAGCGCGATGGCTATCAGTGGGTGAATTTGACATGAATCTCATACCACCACCAGAGGGCGCAAGACCCCCCTCAAATGCTCGTTGCTTCTCATCTTCTTCACGTCGCTGTTGCGGGTCGCGCTGGTTGTATGCTAGCAAATCAGATCAGAGCTTCTTCACCGAGACCATGGATTCTAATAATGGAGGATGTCTATACATTCTCAAGCCAGATGAGAATTATAGACCCTCCAGAAAACTT
Organism: Mormyrus lacerda; assembly: GCA_015163995.2. NCBI lineage: Eukaryota > Metazoa > Chordata > Actinopteri > Osteoglossiformes > Mormyridae > Mormyrus > Mormyrus lacerda. Next base: position 11,017,956 of record JAABNX020000021.1, read on the forward strand.
GATTTCTTGGTTCCCCGGGGTCTCTACCCAGTGGGCACATACCCCACAAAGCTCCTTTATAAGATGTCCGGACCACCATAGATAGCTCCTCTCGATTCAAAGGAGCAACGCCCCTATTTTAAGATAACTCTGGATCTCCAGATATCTTCAACAAATCGCGGAGAGTGAGCCCGGCAGCCCTGCAGAGAATTTTAGTTTTGGTCCCTTATTTGTCTACAGAGCAGTTATTAGGTTCTAGATAACAAGGAAACATGAGAAACACAGACAGTACAGGTCCAAAGTTGAGTTTGTAAACAGATTCACATTAATGCTTAAGTGACGCTTTTGCTCTTCTGGTATCTTTAAGTGGGAGTAGCTGCCTTAATGTTAATTATTTACTGTGCTAATTAGATTTCATTGCAGTATTGGTTTTGGGATTATGAGCAAGGATTAAAGAAGAGGGATAAAATAGCATTACAGCTGTCACTCGATTAGCCATATTTGATTAAAGAAAATCGCTAATTAAAATATGCCTTCTCGATTACTGATAGGACGAATTACAGCTCAAGGATCCAAATAAAAGAGTGAAAACTTCACTTGTTGTGGGAACACTTCACATGGTGAATAAAAACGCTGTACTTGCAGAACCTGAATACCACAACCGCGCGACTACAATGCAACGTCGTAAAAGAAGACATCACTCTAATATAAATTATTTATCTTAGTTTACTTGCTATAATTCCTATATCTCAAGATAATCGCTGCTAAGTCGCATCATCTAACATTATACGGTACATAATAACCATTATCCCCTCACAGTCCAAAAAAAAACATGCAACATACAAAAACTGCAGTGTATAAATTGATTGTATGTGTAAATAAGTGAGTCCAGACCCTGCAATGGGCTGGTGCCCGGTCTAGGGTTCGTCCCTGCATTGTGCCAGTTGCTGTATCTATTACATAAACGATCACTCGATTAATCGTCAACTGAATCACCATATTACTGCATTATTAATGTAATGGATAGGAACAGCATCTTTAAGGTCAAAATGATCGGACAACTGGATCCCCAGACTCCGTCGATCATGCTGCACGGGGAAATGGCCCGTCTGTAGACTTGCTACAAACTCACGGTGATGTACATGGGCAATAAATAATACATACGTGGCCACCCCTTTTACTATTAATAATCCCTATTACTCAGATGAGACACGGTGCTGCGTGGCCAACCCCGAAATATAACTTTTTGTAGGCATTCCAAAGCAATTTCCAAGTGAATTCCGGTACCAGAATTGGGCGCACAGAAACTGAAATGGGTCTGTAAAAAGGCGAATAACCTTAGGCAAACATTCCTGGTTTGTAAATCTCAGAGAGATGTAGCCTTTACAATGTCCTTCTTTTACCACTGAAATCGCATGGACTAATTGTATGTCACTGCTTCCACCCACGTTTTGATTAAATTAGGGAACAGAAAGTGCGCTGTACTGTGTGCACCTACGCTTATGAGATCACTCTTTCTAGAAGAGGTTAGGGACGATCGTGTGAGGGGACAACCTAGCCGAGTAGATAGGGGAAGCCGCTGGGAGGTGGAGGAAAAAAATGTTTGGGAGACAACTAAGTGAAAGTCAAAGAAAGGCAGGCACGTAGCCATATAGTAAAAATACGGGTTTGAACCCCTTCCTTGCCCTAATCTTGATTGCTCCCGACCAGGCGTCTAGCCAGTAATTAAAATGACGAGTCTGAACCCCCTCGAAATTTGCCGGATTGATTGAATTATACACAGTATAATAAATATATTTAATAATACATTTAGATGCTGGAACTGGCTCCAGCTTCCCCGCGACCCAGATGGATAAAGCGGTATAGATGATGGATGGATGGAGGTTGTGTAGGTCTTCTGGAAAGAGAGTTTACAGATTATTTACAAAGGTATTCGGTTATTATTCGACCTTTTAAAGTTTATTGTCTATTTGCCCTATATTTCCTATCTCAGAAACTTCACGTTAATGATTCTTAAGCCGTTCCTGTCTGAGGACACAAAACTCCAACACCCGCACCTGCGCCTGCAAATGCCTTCCCTGAAATAGCACTTTATGCGAGGAAACAGGTCACCAGCGGAGTGGGTGCTGTCCCGCATAAAGGTGTGCGATGCCTCTGCACAAAACAATGAAAGAAGTCAGAAATAGAGAGTGACACAGGAAGATACGCCTGAAGACACCTCTAGCCATCACCCCAACACGAACGGTCCAGAACCATGTTCCTCGTTTCGTAAATTATTTTCTAGTTTACAAATGAATGGATTGCCGCTAAACTCGCTGCAATCGGGGATTAAAACGAGTGAAAGCGATTAAAATCGCTTCTTGGTTAATGTGTTGGGAATTCGTTTCGACTCTTGTTACCCCCACACAAAGCGCTTTACTCCAGGTACTTCATCAATATTTCACGTAGCATAAAAGTGGGAGTGCCAAGGTTCTGCTAAGTCGAAAGGAAGGCGGGACTTACAATGGAACAAATTAATGGAGGTTTATGCGTGATAAACGCTGTGAAGCAGTCTAATGGAAATTGAAATCAAAACCAAAAAGTAGAATGTCGACCTTCATTTTTAATGTTGAACCGAGTTAACCATGCTATTTCCACTTTATATCTGACAATAAAATGTTAGTTTTCTCTCGGCATGATATGTCTTAATTTAATATAGGCCCTATAGTTAAAACAACTGAGTCATAATCACATAAAGCTACAAAATTGGGTGTTTCATCTAGCATCTGTTGACAACTATGGCACGTATATTTAGCTACTCTACTTGTGTACAATATAAATAATCCACACAAAAACGAAAACGCACCTTTTCAGCCATCCAGTTAAGTTTACCGGAACAAGTTTGGCATCTCAAGTAAATTCAAATAAATACAAATTAAATTGTGCACATTTAACAACTTTCCCTACAAATGAAAACGACAAGTACATTTTGACATATAGAACGAATTCATACAAAAAAAATGACATAACAGGAAGTGTTTCTGCTTCCTGACTAAACTCGACCGATACAATAAATAATATCCGTTGCGCCTTATATCTTATAGTGTCTTTAAATCAAAAACTCGTTTTCAGACGCTTCCTGGCAGCGCTTAATCCCCGAGAAAGACTCAAGTGGGGAGGATGGCCGGCTTCCTATAGATGGAAATGATGCTGATCGCGGGTTATGTCAGAGCCGCTGGGTGCTATGAAGAATCACACAGCGACAGGTGCTTGCATAATCCTGCATGCTTTCGGTGCCCCTCGCAGTGCAAGTCAGGTGCCTTATACATAATTAATGAGCATGCTAATGAGCCCACTGGCTGTTTCGCCTAGCGAAGCCGTGAACGAAACCAGAGAATTCAGACCACGGACGGCCGGTCGGTCAGGGCGGATCCCACGAGCGCTCTTCTGCTTTATGTCAGTCTGGACACCCGAACGCTGAACCCATGTCTTCTTCGGTGTCCCCTCGCTTCTTCTCACGGACAGAAGTGGACCGGCATCACACCAAAGACTCCTGTTGGGTCCTTCTAGGGAACCGAGTCTACGATGTGACGGGATTCCTCCGAATGCACCCGGGTGGCGAGGCGCTTATCCTGCGTCGCTCGGGGAGCGACATCAGCCAAGAGATTGAGGGACCTCCGCATCGGCACTCCGAGAACGCGCGGCGCTGGATGGAGCAATACTACATCGGGGAGCTGGACAAGGACAGCGTCCGGGACACGCAGGTACTTTCCAAACCTACTGAGCGCCAGCATTTACAGAGTTTTCCCGGACGGGACCCCGACAGATTCAGTTTAGAAGCAGTCTTCGCTAAAGCTTTCGCTCTTAAAGTGCGCGTCCTGATCTGCGCATTAACTTACATTTCTCGGCTGACTTTAGAGGAAGGAACTCGATCGGCTCTGTTTTCGCCATTATGCGGTTAAACGAAATGAAGCATAGTAACATCAGTTGTCAGCTATTTAAAAGTTCACACCTTCCACATAAACCGACCTAACAAGCTGAGTGAAATTAATGAAAAATGGCTCTAACAAAATACTACGGACACGCATGATCTGCCGTAAATGCACTTGCCTTTTCCATGTACAAGATAGACATTATTATTAGTCTTAGGCTATGTTACATATTGTGCATTTTCATATGTAACAGAACATTTTGTAATCGAAATCGTGCGTCGTCGCTGAAATGTTTATTGCTGACAAAAGTTGGTAAGCAGGTGTGGGCGTGCACCCAGCACAGGGGAAAGAGGGAAGGTGTCCGAAGAGCTCTTGTTATTTCTGCCATTACTCCCGCTCATTGAAGTTCAACCTCCACTATAGCCCCGAGCGACACGCACATTGAAAAATCACATCAAGGTTAAGCGATCGGGGCCCTGAAGTTAAACGCATCCGCGTTAGTTTCGACTTTAGAAGCTTAGCAGAAGAGGGGCAGCGTCTGGGTGGCTGTATAACCGCACAGGACTAGGTGACCGGGCCGCCCACTTTCTGTACTGCGAGAGCTATTCGGCCTCTTTGAATCTACATGCGCTGAAAGCAGAGGATGGTCATTCAGTGCGAATATATAGTAACTGATTTATCTGACGCATTTGTCTAAAGCGGTTTACAACTGAAGGGTTACAATGTTTCCTGGGATTTTAACTCACAATGCTCTACTTGTTGAGCTACAAGAGCCATAAATTAATGCTGTAAGTCATTGTTATCCTGCTTGTTCATTTCGTTTGGAATGTGATCCAATATTTTGGTGAATCAGTTCATTTTAATGAATCACAGGTGGCATTGTGTAGTTAGAACCTACAATTGCACAAGTCCCTGTGTTCCCCATAGTCGTACAGGCACACCCATAGCGTCAATGGGTTATAAATTAAATGCACTTTATAAGTATCTATTTAACAGGAAAGGAACATGTACAAAATTGAGGTATGTATAGATGGATATATAAACAATCCAAACTATGCAGATAACCAAACCAGGAAGAGTTTATCTAGTTTCTGGAGCAGACACCAGTTTATTGCAGGGTCTGGACTCGCGTTTTGTACATTAGTAACAGATGAGATACAGGTAGAGCAGGAAGTTAGTCAGGTTTGGGTAACCTCCTCCAATGGAAGGTGATTGAAGTGTCAGGGGAGCTTGGAACGGTGTGTCTACTGTGTGGTCTCATCCCGCAAACATGCTTAGAACAACATTAAAGGCTAGAACGTGGACAGCACATGCTACGACTGCTTTAGTGTGTTTCTGAACATGTTCATGTCAGAGATTAAAGATGAGTTCGTGATCAGGGTGCTGGGAAGAGCCTTTCCACTGAGGGTTTGGGGCTTGCCCCATGCTGACTGCAGCTACAGGGCTGTAGTTTAATGTCGGTGTTGGGGAGGTTGGTCTCCCTGGTTTCCCCTTGATGAAGATCCTTGCGTCATCTTGCCGCCCCCGGAATCTGCTCTGTTGGTGTCACGTGACCCCGCGGCTCTGAGAGCACTGGAATGTGTCAGGTGGTATGGGTTGAGACGTAAGCACCAAACTTCCTCCTCCTGTTTTGGTGTGGGCTGAATGTGCGCCCTGCCCCATTAGGGACCTGTGGGAAGCAGCCCCTCCCCCCTTTCTGTTAACATGGCAACACTTGAACTGGTTTCTTAGGCCTGTGCCTTAGAGATAAGGAGTTCTTCATAAATATATATCTGGTTCCCCTTTGCTTGGAGATGGATGTCACCCGGTTTTGTGGGCGGGAACTTCGGGGGGGGGGCAGGCCGCACTGGACCATGCATCTCTGCGTCCTGGAGCCAGGTTACACCTTGGTGTGCTGTCGATCCCGGTTGACTGGAATTCTCTTTTATATTTCACACATTGAACGTGCTCCCTGAGATTGTGTCATTGTCAGTTTGTTTTCTGTGATGTTTTCATGTCATCAAGCAATAGATATCGTGTGTCATTTATTAAAACAACTGTCAACATTCTGGGTACGTTAAGCTGCCTTAGATAAGATTTTGGTATCTGTGGCTCAGGCTGTTTGGAGGGGCTTTAGCTAACAGCCATGCCTGGGCGGTTATGTCAGCTGTTTCCTCCCCTCCTTGATACCTCACAGAATGTGTGCAGGTAGCCGTCGCCATCGTGCCGCGGTGTGTGGAGATTTAGGACTTTTTTGACATTTTCACGTGTGCGTGTGTGTTTGTGTTTGTGTTTGTGTGCGCGCGAGGCCGTGTTTCAGGTTAGATCAGCATGCATGAGTGTTATCCCACCTCTGCCACGGCTGCTCAAACCGGTCCGTCCCGTCCAGCCCGCCTGCCGGGCATCAGGAATTAAGCCCACAACACAGAGCAGCCTGTGAGAATGTTTCCATGAGTGTAAGTGCTGCTTGCAGTGGGGCTGGGGCATGAGGGCTGGGGGACTTTCAGGGATTGCAGAGGTGGAGGCCAGCTGCGTTTTGGTGCTTGTGTCTGCAAACAGGTGGCAGACTCTGCCCCACACGGGTTGAAGGAGGTCACAGGGCAGAGGATTATGGGATGATGCATTGATCGGTGAAGCCGATTGGAGACGAATCACCGTCAGATTATGATGAATATGATTTAAATGATTGATTAAATTATTATAGAATTAATTTATTGATTTCAATTTACCTAACTTTGGATGGGCTGACAGCAGGGCATGCTGGGTAATGGAGAATTGGCTCACCATGGGGGTACATGTTCTCCACACCTTTTCTATAAGCTTTTAGTTGTTGATTCTCAGTCAGCGATGGGAATAGGTGACATGGTTCACCTTTGCGCTCACAGCCGTGCCCTCCTTCCTGATTCCATGGCCCGACGTGTGTCACTTTCCAGCATTTCCCGTGGCTGCGCCGGAGGCCTGCTTGTTCTTTTTCTCGGAGCAACGCCTGCTGGTGTTTGCGCGCGCCCGGCCCTGTCAGTCCTGTGGGCGTGACCCTCTTCTCTACAGATATAGTTTGATACAATAAGTAGGCAAACATAAGGTCCCAGAATCCCTTGGGTGCCCTACGCTTAATATACTTTAATGTTTCTGTATTACTATCTGTAATGATGTTGTATCGCAACACATCCATGTAAAAAGCCTTGGGACGACTCTGTTGTGAAAGGCGCTATATAAAAATGAATTAAATTGAATAATGTGCTTCTGGTACATTCTGTGAAGTCCCCAGTTGCCCCTTCACATCTGTATCTGTAACGGAAGGTTTACTAGCCACGTGCTCTTTGGCCCATTTGCTGTGCCCCACCCTGACTGACTCCCCAGGCAAAGTGTCCTCAGCCCCTTCCGCCCCTTCTGTTCCAGCCAGCCACCTCAAATGCGGAAGGTCCTAGATAAATAAAGGCACAGCTTGGCTGCCTTTGGGAGGGACATCCATGATGACACAGCATGTTTCCCCAGGTCCACTCTGGTGCTCTGCTCCTCCCACCGGCAGATTGGGTTGGCTACCAGTTTTTGCCGGAACCTTCTCTCCAGGTGTTACTGGGCTTGCTTTCCAGGCAGTGCACATGCGTGTGTGTGTGTGTGTGTGTGTGTGTGTGTGTGTAATTGTGGCTATGTATATGTTACATTTTAGTGCCCAACAATGTGATAAAAACCTGTTATTTTGACCTTGTGGGGATGATTTTTTTCGGTCCCCATAAGCGAAAATTCAGTTTTATAAAAATCTATGACTGCAATCGAGAAACTAAAAATATTCTCTTTGGTTACTTACGGTTAATGTTAGGGCTGGGTAGGGGTTAAGGTTGTTATTGTTGGGATTAGGGTTATGCTTATAGAAATGAATGGAGAGATCACACAAAGAGACCTGATGTATGTATGGGTGTGTATACCTGCACGTAAACGTCAGCTGTTATGTTATTTATGCACACCCTGACCATCGCCCGGGAGACGGTACACTACCCACGCTGCCCTGCGATCCCGTTCCGGACATCCTGGAAACACGCCACGTCTCCGCGCGCCTCCCCGTGCTCGCTGTCGGCACCTGCCTTTGGCCGGGGTGAAGCACTCTGGGTGTTTGACTGTCAAACAAAGTGTTCTGCCCGGATCTGCCGGTGAGGGCAGGTCTGCAGAGAACAACAGACAGCGTCACCTTCAGAAGTGCTGCGAGATCGAGATGAGCCTCTGCGAGCCGCCCGAGTAAATCAAACCGCGTACGGTGGATTCCGGGGCTGGGTGGTGCTCTCTGAAATTGCCAGAGCTTGTGGGGTCATTCATCTGCTGCCTCCTGCACGCTTTCAGAGATCAGGTGTACTGTATGCGGAGTGCAATTATAAGTTGGCAGTCATGCACCCTGAACTGGTTTTACAGATAAAGCTGTAAAAAATCCCCAGACTTCAACTAGAGTTTCGAACATGTCACTGGGCTGTGGCGTGGGGACGGGGAGGGGGGAATTCTGACCTATCGCTGCCACCGATTCGCCAGAGCTCAGGTTAGGCCTGGTCATTTTGTCAGTGTCAGGAGTTTCCTGACGACAGAGACATACCGCCAGTGACTCCAAAGAGTCATGCGTGTGCCATTCGACTGGGACGGCATGTTCTGCTGATGCACTGGCTTTGCTGTGACGGGTCTCAGGAAATCCGTCGGGTTTGAAAGATACTTTTGTAGTGACGCTTCAGTGGAATCTATCACAAAAATATGCGTTTCAGCTTGTAAAATTAAAACAGACCCTTCCCAACATAGTTGCCTCAGAATACCTTAAAGATGCCGATTTCATTAGCATAGAAGTTTTTCATTTATGTATGTTTCAGATACTCAGAGTGTCACCATCATAGTAATGCTGTTAGGATTACTTCATACATGCCCAGGGTTTGTGGTTCTGAGTCCTGCCTCCACTTGTGCCAGCCCCAGGTCAACGCCACAGAGGATAGCGGCTGGGTGATAGATGGAGAGAAAAGCATAACAGAGGGGAATTTGACCTTCATTTTAAGTTTGAGGCTGATCAGATAATTGATGTGCGGTAGGGAGAGCATTCACCTGGTCAGTCTGGTATTTGCAGACGTATAAAATGTGTCAACTGTCAGGAAAGCACAATTTCAACAGCGATAAAGTCAGGTTGTGTTCCAACCTTAAAGTGTTCCACGATAGCGCGGCGACTCACCCTGAGGTTCTCTTTCCTTTGCAGTACTGTGACTTCTGGGTGATAGGGCTGGCGCACGTTCCTGGCACAGTGCGCGTGTAGCATTCCCCTGCGCTGTGTGCGCGTGTAGCATTCCCCTGCGCTGTGTGCGCGTGTAGCATTCCCCTGCGCTGTGTGCGCGTGTAGCATTCCCCT
>JAABNX020000021.1:11063474-11075267 GCA_015163995.2 Mormyrus lacerda
GGAGAGAGGAGGAAGAAAGGAGTAAGGGAGAGGGAAAAGGGAGGAGAGAGGAGGAAGAAAGGAGTAAGGGAGAGGGACAATGGAGGAGAGAGGAGGAAGAAAGGAGTAAGGGAGAGGGAGAGGGAAAAGGGAGGAGAGAGGAGGAAGAAAGGAGTAAGGGAAAAGGGAAAAGGGAGGAGAAGGGGAAGATATGATAAGAGAGACAAATGTGATTGAAGAAAGAAGGGATGGAAGTAGAGAGTGAATGAGTGAGCAGGTGACCTGGGGTGACTCACTCTTGGATGGTGTCCCATTCGGCGATGTTGCCGCTGGTCATGGCCTGCAAGATGGCCTCGTGCTCGTCCTGGGACAGGGTGCGGTGGGAGGAGATGGGCACGGCGGCGCGGCCCGCTGGGGAGGGGTCCACGCCACACAGCCACGGGTGCCCCTCAATCTCCTCCAGCGAGGCTCGGCTGGCCGGTTTCCTCTGAAGCATGTGCGAGATCAGGCTGGGGGGTGCGGAGAGGGCTGGGGTCAGAGGTCAACAGATACAGAGAGAGGGTGTATGTTGCTATGGAGGGGCAATGTGAGAACCTGTGGTTTGTGCGTTCTTATTTCGTTTTGGGCCAGATGGGAAAGTTGTGTTTGCTTAAGGTTAGCAGTACAGCCAATTGATGATAGCCTAGCATCTCACTGTACAGTGAAGAAGAGAATACGCCACATAAACCTGATAATAACCTCACTAGTGCAGCCAAGTTTGACGGCACAGAAGTCCATCATTTATCTCTACCAGTGGAATTACTTTTTTGTGGTCCAGTATGACTCCATTATATTTTCCCTTTATTACTGGCACCCCACCAGACACTGGTCCCCTCATCCTCCACTGTCTGCCTACCCATACCCACTAAATGCAGTGGTAATCCCTTAAAAAGAGGCATTTCTCTCCCCTAATATCCTCTGAAAGGATTATGTGCAGCACGTACACTGGCTGTAATCTGCATTTTTGTTGTATGTGTGTGTAGGGGGGGATTTTTTTAAAAATCTCAACCTATTTTCTATGTCCTACAACCTACATTAAAAATTGTAGCAGTTGGCGGATTAGGGAGCTCCGCCACACCCCCTCCCCCAGCGGGCAGCCCCCGGCTCTGTCTCCGGGGTCAGCCGTGGCCCTGCCATCCTCAGAGATGGCCCTGGACGGTGCGCACACTGTGACCTTGAAGGAGCCATTGTCACGGTGACTGTCATGTGACACCGCAGCCGTTTCCGGCGCCGTCCTTGGAGTTCAGTCACAAGCACGGCTGCCCGTTTCAGCAGAAAGGAAGCTGAGCTTCGAACAGAACCAGCATTAAATGCCGGGAAATGATCCCTAGCTGAAACAAAAGGCCTCTTTCACTGGGACGGGCCACACAGAGCCTGTGTGGTGTTAGGATGAAAAAAAGCAAAAAAATGATTTTGAAAAACATTAAGGGGGGGGGGTCGCTGAACTGAAATGTGAGGAGCAGATGGCTCCAGATAATGGAATCGAAAAGCTACAAAAAGTGTAAACGTTCCCTAAACAGCCGATCACCCTTCTGCACAATATTTTCAAGGTAGAGATATCTAATTATTTAGTTGACAAAACTTCACGTCCGATTATTTCTTATTATAATCATTTGTATCTTTAGCAGTTTCTTTTTTTTTTTTTTTACCAGACATGCCACAGGGGTCCAAGATTCAATGTATTTATGGGTTGGCAGGTCACACAAATGGGGGAAACAGATCTCTTTGATCAGTGTTTCTCAACCTGGTCCTCAGGGACGTCCAGCTCCCTGCCAGACAATCCGCATTTTTGGCTTGGGAGTAAAAATGTGGACTGTCTGAGGATCCCCAAGGACCAATTTGAGAAATATACTGTGCTTTAGATAGTTGTGCCACAGCTGTTTCAGCACCAGTGATGGATGCTCGTAAACTGGAGAAGATCAGCACAACCTGCCAATCATGTGTTGCATCGAGGAACCCTTTGATTTGTCTGGCCATCCAATAGAAGTATGGCATACTCCACTGGTGCACATATCCCAATTATCTTAATGTTCTCATTCCTTTTAGAAAGTTCATCAGCTTTAGTTAACTCACTCCTTGCAGCCGTCAGAGATGTGGGGGGGTACGGTGTAGCGACAGTCCATGATCATGGTGAGAGTCTCGCTGTCATTGGCCTCCTGGAAAGGGGGGTGTCCACAGACCAGCATGTACAGGATCACCCCGAGGGACCAGACGTCTGAAACACACGTTATGGCATCACTGTACAGAGTATACACAGCATTATGTACACATCAAACACAGGTTTGCATCAAAACACATCAACAAACCCCACCCGGCCATCCCTGAACATTCTTCTTAAATTGCTGTAAGGACTAAAGAGGTAGGGCAGTGTGTGGCTCAGAGGGTTAGGTGGCTGTGCTTGAGATCAGAAGGCAGCCAATTCAAATCCCATTGTTAGCAGAGTGATTTCAACATTGAACACTTGAGCCAGGCCCTTAATGCCCAATAGGTCCAGGAACTGTCTCTGATTTCTCAATTGTAAATCGCTTTGGAAAAAGGCATCTGTTACATGTAATGCTGTTCTACAACATAGCATGAAGGTTTGTTTTTCTAGAAACCACTATCAAAAAGGCTTTCTGACATGGCAATCTGTGATTGGCTGTGCCCTGTGCCCTGGGACAGTCTTAAAGAATGCCTGGTATATTTTCCTCTTTTTGCGGGTTTTTTTTGACAGAGATTTCTCCAGTGGAACCTAGAGCTGTCAATCCAAGAATACGAGTGTTCCATATGCCCCCTGTAGCCTTTAATACCCAAAACTTCCTAAGATAGCTGTACTTCTTGCAGTAAAAACAATGGGCCTCATTCACCAACCATTCTGACGAACAAATTTGTTCTTAAACCCCACGCATGCACTTTTTTACAAAGATTCTGGCACTCACCAATGTTTCCTTTTCTGAATTTGTTCTTAGCTAAGAAAAGAATCTACGCACACTCAAGATCATTTGAGTAATGATAGTTTGTTCAAAATAATTGGTTATAGCAGTTTTGTTCATTCTACAGTTCATAAAATAATTTGTAAAAGTAAAATATAAAAAAATAATTTTAAAGTGGAAAAATTATTTTCATAGTAGTAATGGTGATCATGCGGATTATAAATATGTCAGCATCTTCGTAAAAAAGTGTGTACGTGGGGTTTAAGAACAGATTTGTTCATAAGAACGATTGGTGAATAAGGCCCAATGTTTCTGTAAGTAAGCTCAGGAAATGCTAGCCAAGCTATTTTTAATGTTATCTGATGGCCTTATTCTATTGTCCTGCCTTGGCAAGCAGCGTGTTTGTGTTCTCATCACCGTCGTTTGTGTGACAGAGCTCCCCACTTGTCCCCACTCTACAACAGGATCCCTCAGGACCAGACAGTGCCTTCCTATCCCTGCAATAAGGCTTCACTCCCGGCAGATTAACCTAGCGCACCCCTACACAAGAACACTTAGAAAACTTCCCCCGAAGAACAGTGGCACAGTAAATATTGCAAAAGCAAAATAAGGCAGTACTTGGCACAAAGGTTGTATGATTTATCTGTTTTAGTGGAAATATTTCCAGTGGGATGCAGAGAGGCTGCGGTGCACAGCCCTTATTATGCAGCAAGCAAGTTGTTAATTGCTAAGCCCGGTGCTACCTGCTAAATTTGGGGTTAGCTGGGTGCTAACGGTTAAGACCGTGTGTCACTTTATCTAGGCCGTCACAGCTTTACCACTGAGTTCCTGCCAGTTACTCTGGCCAGAACGAACAAAGGAAGCAATGAAGTTCACTTTGTCCTCTAACCGGGGTTAACGAGCACCAGTAGCTGTGCAGGGTGAAGCGAGGGCGCCCGTGAACCAGGGAGCTGAGGAGCACACAGGGTCAGTATATGGGGAGCTGGATAAGGGGATGCCCATCTACCCCCACGCCGCACATGACCTGAGTGGCCTCACTCTGATCACAGACATTCCTGGGCTGCCGACTTTCCTGCTCCTCCCTTCGTTTCCGTGGATTCGGGAGATGGAGTTTGAGAACATCCTGTATCCTGGAGCAGAGAGCAGGGCGGAGGACAGCCTCCATACTGCGCCCTGTAACTTCCTGTCTTTGCACACTTGCTGGTGTGGGGGTGCCGTGGATCACATCTGCGAAACCGGGGGTGTGTTTGGGGGGGTTAATCTCTCACAGGTACCTCACTGTACCCCCCCAACTGAATTCTGTCATAATTAAGGACAGTAGAGTTGTTACTTGTGCCATTACTCACATCCATGTGATTAATGAGCTTGGGCACGCGCTACAAACGGCATCCATCTTTGACAATGGGGTGGGGGTGGGGGAAGAACATTCTGATGTAATCCAGCGGGTGAGGTGTGAGTAGGCTGAGGTGCATTCTGGGAAAAGCACAACCAAATTATGCCCTGTGATACAAGATGTTCCATCTTCCAATACAGTGAGAAATTGTCTTGGGAGAAAAAGAGAAAAAAAATAGAAGGAGAAAAGAAAGCCTTGCTAGTCCTGTACAGTGTCTCACACACACAGACACACACACACAGTTTCCTCACCGCTTTTCTATAGCTGGTCACTGAGTCTTGTGTAGTTGGACGGTATGGATGGTAGGGAAATATCCCCACCAATGCTGTGGTGTTGTGTGTGTTGAGGGGATTCGAGGCTGATTTGGTCCCACACTTATACCCCTGGTGTCGCCCCTGCTGCACTGATACCACCTCCTTCAGGCGGGACACACAACAGCTCGTTCAGCCGCCGTCTGATGGACGCACGCATTGTGTACAGGGTGACAGTGTCTATGAGATGACAGGCACTCAGACAGAATCGCCTCAGGGAACATGCAGCCGTGTAAACAGATAAACAGCCAAGCTGTACGCACTGTGTTCTCACATCGGCTCAGCAACCCAACACCACCACAATCTTGTCTGGAACCAGTAAAGCACCAGCATCATTCTTAATACACACTGGATGCTATGGTTCTGAACCAACATATCCTGCTCCAACTGACCAATGAGAAACATGCTAACACTGATCAGTGACGGTGTTGCATACCATTGACCAATAACGGCTATGGTCACTCTTACATCCAATGTGAACCAATGACAGTCATGCTCCTGTTATCCAATGACAGCTGTGCTCAGAATGACCAATGACAGCCATGTCAACTAAGAGTGTAATGGTACAGGCATTTGCACTAAAAATGTTCAGTACATGTCTTCTGGTTGATACACATTTGAATGCAGCAAGTGCAGAACCTTCATGTGTTTGCGTGTCTCCCCCAGGAAACATTCGGAAAGGGGGGTGAAGCAGCATCATTACACTTGCACACGTACGTCCTAATGGGAAGCTGGAAGCTGCTAATGTGAATTCACTACAGATCGGGTACAGTTCATTTTCTAAACGTGCACATTAATGGATATATTTTTTTTTATGAGAGAATGTTTATTTTGATTTAGTCACACTCCAGAGTTATTGCATGTTCAGCTAGATTAGTTTTGTATTAGTAGGTTGCAGCAATACTGACTTTTAAAGAAAGACGATCATACTGTGTTCAGTAAACTGCTGTTTAATAAAGAAAAAAAGCAGCAGTTTATGTTTCGATCCTTTTACCCCCCTGTACCGAAGAGTGACTTCAAAACCGAGGAACATATCGAAGCACAATTTCTGTGCACCATTACACCCCCAATGTCAACGGTGACCAATGTCAGTCATGCTTACAATGACTATGGTTACATTTCCTGAAGCTGCGCTACGTTTTTCGTACGTTCCATTTTAAGAGATAGAACGTACGAATGGCGTGGTGTTGAGAAGGTTTCAGGAGACTCAACCACGGCCGTTGTGAGCATGACTGATATCGGTTCACGTTGACATTTATGACAAGCCATTTTATGCCACACTGTCCACAAAATAAGACACCCAACCCAAGTGTAACTAAAGGACAGCATCTGCACATGAGCCCTGCTGACGGCAACCTCACAGATTAATGAATTGGGGGGGGGGCTCTGACTTTGCCCCCAATGCCATCGCCGTCTCTGTGAAATATCACAGCAGATGGTGTTTTTCTCCAGAGAAGATGAAATCCTGACCCTCAGTCAGACAAAACGCCCTGTTCTGGAGCATACAACGTAGGCCTCTCTGCGTCTCCCTCCTCCCCTCCTGCTGCTTAGGCCACATCAAGGCGGGAGCTGGAGGGCCCAAGTCATTCATTCATCCTCAGAGCTGGATATTGACCCTTCACCAAATCCACAAATCAGTTATCTTTTTATAGGCTATCTAACAGCTGGATTACTCATACCAAACGGCTCTTTGGATATTTGCAATGACACATACATTCCCCAGAATAAGATAATGATATAAGCAGTAATAGATGTGAAGGGTGTTAAACTCTAGTATACCCTAGTATAGTTCAGCAGGGCACCACCCTCCTGACACAGTGGATACAGTGGAGAATCACCCCAGGGACACTTATCACAGCAGTGAACAGATAAAAGTGTGGGTCTCTGCACAAACTTGCCTCTGTCTTGAATTTTTGAGTCCCAAGGCAGATGAAGCCTGAGTTTTTCTTCTCTTTGGGCCTCATTCTGTGTAACTCAGCACTATTAATAACTCAGAGACATTCTTGCCGTTCAATAAATTTTTAAGAGAAACTTACCTGCTGCTCTAAGCACCAGAAAAATACATATTACTTCCCTGCAGACTACAAATTTGTAAACTGAGACATCACTGCAGACCATAGATCTCTATACACAGACATCGCTGTTGCTCTACAGACCACAGATCTCTGCACAGAGACATCACTGTTGTTCTGCAGACCAAAGTATATTGTCTATTTTTGTCCTTCTGGCCTTATCTGGTTTTGTTTAGTCACAACATAAGTGTGTCTATCTGCAAGCTGCATGACATACCGCTGTCTGAGGGTGGGTGCTGTTCCCCTGGACTTAGCTAGTTACTCCCAGCTGAACATGCAATTACTCTGGAGTGTGACATGACCCTGCTTGCAGCTCGCATTTTCCTGAGAGCTGCTCGCAAATACATCACTAATGGTCCTGATCACCCCAGGCTTGAGGTGTGGAGTGGGGGGGGGGGGCTGGTACATCACACGGTAATACAATACCTGGATTACTCAACACGTAAAAGTGGGTGTTGAACCACAAGAAACCACTGATGAAATAAATAAAACAAAGTATCTTATACAGAGTTGCTCTGCCCTCTGTAGCGGCTCAAATGAATCGAGGTCAGCAGTGACCGTTTGACTGGGGCATTTGGAGACGGCCCAGTCTGCAAAATCCTGGCAAGGCTGTGCCCAGCTCGTGTCAGGAGGCGTTCTGCAAGGCCGCTGTGACGCGGGCAGCTCGCCACTGACCCCGTGTCACGCCATGTGCAGCACAGACATTTTGGAGCTACTCTACGATCTTTTGGATTCCTTATAAGGTGTACAGAGGTCCTTGAGTGTTAAACACCTGTGTCAGGACAGGGACGTAGATGTTCAGAGTACAAGAGAAGTATTTTACTTTAGCTGCAGAATTTTGTAGAGTTACCAATCTAGGAAGAGATAGTGGGTGCTTATTCTAGTACTGGTATCACTTTTCTATGCTGTGGTACAGACCCAGCTCTCCACCAAACCTGCACTCTATCGATAAAGTCCTCCTGTACTGTATAGTTTGTATATTGTCCTGTAGGCCAGCACACATTTGAGTTATACCGTCCAGAATTACATGCAGAGTGCTCGTCGCCCCGGAACTCGGAGCAGGTGTTCGCTTTAGCGGGATTGCTGGCCCTGTGAGTCACCAGGCCGAGCCTCAGAACCACACGGAGACCTGGACTGGCAAAGCTGACCCACACGTCTCGGGCTTCAGGCGGCCCCAGGCCCAGCACTGGGCACAATTATCTTGCTCACGAGCTCCGTAAACAAAGAATGGCTCTGCTAAGCAGGACTTACATACTCATCGTCCTCCCATCCTCAGCCTTAATCTAATTAAAGCCGCCCCTTGCCTCAAGCCTAATAGGTTCACTGTCTCAAAGTGACTTGAAAGGACAGGGGGCGTCACCCTGGGGTGAAGCGCAGGCACCTGGGGGAAAACTCTTTACAGCGTTAGTAAGAGTATTCTCTCTATGATAATGAGGCTGCACTCTCACTCTGAGTGACAGACAACTCACTCTATTACTCTCACAGTGCTACTAAGGCTATAATCTCACTCTTTACATTAACAAGGCTGCACTTTTACTCTTAGTGACACACAGCTCACTCTATCACTCTTACAGTACTACTGAGTCCATAATCTCAAGTTCCATGATAACACCTGCACTCTTACCCTGAGTGACAGACAGCTCCCTCTATCACTCTCTCAGTGCTACTGAGTCCGTAATCTCACTCTCTATGATAATGAGGCTGCACTCTCACTATGCGGGCTATTTGTGTGTAGGCAGTGGTGTCTTAATGGTTAGGGATGCGCACTTGTAATTGAACGATTGCCGGTTTGCACCCTTGACCAGCAAGGCACCACTGAGTTACCTTGAGTTACCCTGAGCAAGGTACCGGCATGCGATGGAGAGCGAGAACATGGAAGTTGAGAATCACAAGCCAGTGCATCCACACCAAAACAAGCTTAGGTTTAAGGCCTGTCAGGCCGACATAAACAGGCAGCAAGCAAATCACTTTCTCATCTTGCACTGCAGTCTGTTGGTATTACTGAGTGATGGGGGGGGCAGGAGGAGATCAGATACACCAGCATAAAGACAGACACGCATATAAATTCAGGACTATAGATGCACATGGGGGCAGCACAAGCTAGCGCCTCCCTCATGGGGCGGAGCGGCGTACCCACGGCCGGGGCGTCGTACTCCTCCCCCAGCAGGATCTCGGGAGCAGAGTAAGCCAGGGAGCCACAGCTGGTCATCAGCATGGTGCCGGGCTGGAAGAGGTTGCTGAAGCCGAAGTCCGTGAGCTTGACTGCACCCTGCCCCCGGAAGAACACCACGTTCTCGGGCTTGAGATCGCGGTGCACCACGTGCAGCCGGTGGCAGTAGGCAATGGCGCGCACGATTTGGGCGAAGTGCTGCTTGGCCAGGCCTTCGGCGACGCCGCGCTCGTGCCGCAGTATGTAGTCGTACATGTCGCCGCCATCTCCCAGCTCCAGGATCAGGTAGAGCTTAGTCTGCGTGTCGATGACCTCATAGAGACGCACCACATTGGGGTGTCGCACCAGCTTCATGCAGCGCACCTCCTGCAGCAGGTGCCCCATAGCCACTGCATCCAGCTTAGTCTTGTCAATCACCTTAACAGCCACCAGTTGCCCAGTGAAGATGTGTCGTCCCAGCCGGACCACAGCGAAGTGACCTTTACCCAGTGTGCGGTCCAGGTCATACAGACCAGCCAGCTTGCCCTCACAGGCCTTCTTAGAGGCGGCCATGTTGGGGGGTGGGGGTCTGGGGGGTGCTGATTCAGAGGGTGGGGCTCTACAGAGCCATTGCCTGATAACCAAAGAGAAAGAAACGTGATTGGTGGAGTGTAAGCATGTACAGTACATTGACCCCGGTGGAGGGAGGGGTCAGGTGGCAGAGCCTGGTTGAGGTGAGCAAGGCTTGTGTCAGAGTCAAACAAGATGGGAAATGCACACTGGAGAATGCGGGTGTTTCCACTGTACAGGTGTTTTATATACACACACACACATGCACGCACATGCACAGGTTTATAACTATATCTTTGTGGGGACTCTCCATTCATTTCTATGGCGAAAACTCTACTCAGAACATGACAGCCTAACCCCTACCCAGCCCTAACCTTAACCATAAGTAACCAAATGAAATACGAGACTTTTGGCATTTTTACTTTTTTAACTGCATTCACAGATCTTTGTGGGGACCTGAAAAAACATTTGGTCCCCACAAAGTAATATAAGCCTAATCCACACACAATGTATATGTATGTGTGTGTGTGAGTGTCTATGCAGTACATGACCGCCTCTGGGCCCCATGTGCCCCTGACCAGAAAAAGTTGCTAGCGGATGGATGGATGGATGGATGGATGGATGGATGTAAAACCCTGTGCCTGTACAGGTACTACTGGCTACATGTAACTGTAAACCAAATGGAAAAAGCACTTTTCTGTGGCTGAATCCAGGGTTGTGCTTCACCAAGTGTAAACGGGCCATTTTAGTATAAACAGCACAAGAGAACTAAATGATTTTTCTGAAAGAATGTGGTGTGTTGTGCTGTGTTTGTTGTTTCACCCGATATACTATGTGTTTTATTATTTGTTGTTATGTGTTATCCTACCTGTCGCACATTAGTTGCTGTCATACCTGTTGAAGAGTTTTTTCCTTTTTAAGTTGTGCTATAGAGGATATACCTTCTCCGTTGCAAAACTCTTGACAAACTGAGAACAGCTTCTGTTTATATAAACATGACCATAAGAGTAAACGCTAAGGCTTTGGGTTGTAGATCAATAGTCAGTGTCAAACATAGTCACAGAGGGGGCCGAAATTAAAAACTGGGTTGAATTCCAGGGCCAAACCAGGTCCATATTTATTGATATTAATGTTTAATCAGATGCATTATGACAAATTATTCATTCATTCTCCAACCCACTTTATCCTATTGGGTCGCGGGGGTGGTCGGTGCCTATCCCGGAAGCAACGGGCACGAGGCAGGGAACAACCCTGGACAGGGGGCCAGCCCATCGCAGGGCACACTCACACACTGTTACCATTCACTCACACATGCACACCTACGGGCAATTTATTAACTCCAGTTAGCCTCAGCATGTCTTTGGACTGTGGGGGGAAACCGGAGTAACTTCTCCCAAGACATCTTTGAATTCAGAACAGACCAAGCTTATGGATTAAACAAACAAATGAGGCAGTGGTGTCTTAATAATTTAGTTTGCCTAAATTATTATGGAGATGTGTATTGTGACGGCCATAAGTCAGTTATCTTTATAAATTCAGCATGTGCTTTATTAAATTAGGTTAGCGGAGCACACTACATGGTACTGTATTGGTAAATCATAGAAGCGTTTTATAAGCACTGAAGTGGTGGTGAAGAATGGAACAGCTCAGCAGATACAAACCATGAACAAGGTAAAAAGACATCTGTTTATATATAATAAGTATTAATGTAAGGGGCGAGACTCTGGTTACAGATCATGAGCGTCAATCTAAGGGGTGGGGCTGAATGATTATGAACATTCATATCACCATCAATTTGTATTGTATTGTGGTATAGCCATGACACTTGTTTTATAGCATTATTAACTGTTATAATGCACTATTTTAAAACTAATTCTATCACAGTATGAGTCTGTTGTTGGCAAAATGTATTACTGTACATGTTACATGTTCCTCAACTATCAGTAAAACATTCTGGTCATCATAATTCGCAGAACTCAAACCACCAGTCATATTTTACTGTTTTCTACATATGACTTCTAGAATACCATGATGAATACTGATATAGTGATAATCTCCGAAAATATCATGGGATCATTTTTAAGGCACATCGCCCAGCCCTAGGTGGATCCTCTGGTTATACATCATCAGTGTCAATGTAAGGGGTGGGGCCCCTGATTATCGATCCTGAGTGTCAAAGTAAGGGGTGGGGCCCCTGATTAACGATCCTGAGTGTCAGAGTAAGAGGTGGGGCCCCTGATTATCGATCCTGAGTGTCAAAGTAAGGGGTGGGGCCACTGATTATCTATCCTGAGTGTCAAAGTAAGGGGTGGGGCCCCTGATTATCTATCCTGAGTGTCAAAGGGATGGGCCCCCTGATTATCTATCC
>JAABNX020000021.1:11110688-11123034 GCA_015163995.2 Mormyrus lacerda
CACACACACACACACACACACACACACACACACGCATGTTTATAATTATATCTTTGTGAGGACTCACCATTCATTTCTAGGAAGAAAACTCTAATCACATCATGACGACCTTAACCCTGACCCAGCCCTAAGCTTATCCATAAGCAACTAAACCAAATGCAAGACTTTTGGCATTTTTACTTTTTTGATTGCATTGATTGATCTTTGTGGGGACCTGAAAAATTATCATTTGGTCCCCACAATGTAATATAAACCTAATCCACACGCACACAAACAGGCAACACAGAAGGGCAGAAACCTGAGTGAACATGCAAATTCCACATACACAGATAGCTGGGACTAGAACTGAACCCAGAAGCATGGCAGTGCTGGGACGAGAACTGAACCCAGAAGCATGGCAGTGTGAGAGCACAGTGCTGCCCACTGAGACGCCAGGCCATCAGCTGGCAGACACCTTCCAGGAATAAAAACCCTGCTGTACTCACAGCTTGCAGGCCTGAAGACTGTGGAACAGACCCCATGAAAAACACACATTCTGCTCACCCAGCACAGGGCTGCGTGAGCCAGCACCCTTCCACGGCAAGCGTAGCCATGAGGCAGGAAGCTCCGGGGAAGGGATGCAATTCGAAGAAAGCGGCTCACCAAAACTGCATTTGGACTTTGAGAGGAAACCAGGTGAAAGTGCAAAGGCGACACATGGAAAAAAGGCAGAATGCAGGTTTACAGAGCCTGGGGCGAGATTTGCACCCCAATCCTGCATTGCTATACCCCCCCTCCCCCCGAACCGCCCCTGAAACGTAACTCTAGCACTGGGAGAACAGAGAGGTCACCGTTTATGTACTAACAGGACTGTGAACATCCTGTGTTTATGAAATTGAAATGTCATACATGACATGTAATAAAACATATAAAAGATGCTGGTTGAATGACAACAATGTATTACAACAATGTATAACAATGTATTACAACAATGTATTACAACAATGTATTCCTCAGACAGCCCCGTCACCTGCTCTGCCTACACCCCCATCTTGTATAATTTGTAGAATTACTGGATAGATCAACAGGAGATGTAACTCTGAAACTACACCTATTCATTTATTGTACCTTTCACTTACATGCCAATCTGCACAACCTTTCCCTATCAAATAGGTGGATAATGGCATTTCTTTGTCTATGTCCATATGTCCCTTTTTTAAAATATCATTTATATTTTTTATATCCTTTGTATATCTAAATATTTTATTCTATTTCGCATTTGCACTATGATTAACGTTTTCCTTGACATAACAGTAAGAACTGTAACAGAAACACTAATATCAAACAAACACACATACAGACACATACAGACCCCTTGTAATATTCTTCTGAGATCAATGTTACTGCTACCTAAATTGTTTTTGACTGTACACACAAAAGCTCCATTTAGCTGGTAAAAAACTGCCCCAGAGACACAATGGGGTATATATAAAATCATAAAACGTACCAGGTCCCAAACTAAATACAAAAAGTAGTTATATTAGTGATTAAATTTTGGAAATAAACCTATACATTTATTATAATGCTAGAATAGTTCAAATGTATCTGCAAAGTTTAACAAAGATCCATTAAATACTTTTTGAGTTATTGTATTAACAAGAAAGTGACTGAGGTGGTTTAGCACTGGTCCCAAAACCATATGCATTTCCCGTCCGGGGAATATAATACCATATAGCAAGACTCATACACAGGGCTGTGTCTCATATTGCACAGCAATTACAGTGTAATCCAGCCTAGTAGTTGTTGCATCCTTGAGGTTTCACCCTGTCAGTGCAGTTTTCCAAATGGCCTCAGTTTGTCTGAAATGCTCTTCACTGCTGTCTTTTGGGGGGAACTGATAAGTACACGAAGAGTCCTTTCACTCTTCTGTTCTCTGGAAGAGTGCTGACTGGCTCCCTCTCGGGGCTCCTCACATTAGCTACGACATGCAGCCCCCATTCCCCTAATGTTGGTCCAGTTTTCTAGCTGCGTGAGCATCTCTGTCAGCTCCGAAGTGTAATTCCCCCAACTGTAAATTACTGTGTGCTGGAATGAATGTGACATGTGACCTCTGTGAGTGTGTGTGTGTGTGTGTGTGTGTAACCGTTTCTTAATTTTATGTATATGAAACGTAGGCAATCTTTAATATTTATAAAACATACCTTTTGAAGCTAATAAGAAGACTTTGGAAGTTCTGGGTAATGAGTATATTAGTGTGATTTTTAAATTCTTTATAGAACTGTAATTTTATTGCGTATACATTACCTACCAACAGCATAAAATGCCTCTTTAATTAACTGTGCATGTGTGTATGGATGCATCAAAGCGGGCTCCTTGATTTTAGGGTTGACAAGGTGAGGGTGTCCGTCAGAGTGCGCCAGTGTGAGACGTAGAGGTGGGCGTTTCGGGTCCAGAAAGGAAACTCCAGACCAAGAATTTGTTTCAACCAACCAGTTTAGTACTCTATGACTGTAACTCTTTATGCTCAACTGGTTAAGTATTGTTTTGGTTGAACATGTGCAGTACAGGAACACAGTCATTTAAAGCAGTAACGCACAGATGAGTAGCTTAGTCATATTTTATCAAGTCACTCCATTAATTTTACTTGTATTTCTATAATGACTGTATGACTTTCAGAAAAGGGGACGGCTGTTGAAAACTGTCAAAAACTTCATTTTTGCTAGCATCACTTTCTAAGCATCAGGGGCCTATATCGCAGGATTTTTGGGTCAGCAGAATAACTTGTTGGATTTAAGGTGGTCTGGGCTAAATGTCAGTGAGCAAAGATAAAGTCCATTTAAAATGGGATACCTTAAATCTGACAAGTTAGTTAGCTAACCAACAAATCTCACTTCGCAAAGTAGGCTACAGCTCACCAGGTTAATAATCACAGTACAGCTACATATGATTAAAAACAGCAAACAATAGAATATGTTTAGGACTACAGTGTAATGAACAAGTTAATATTGAGTATAATAAATAGTAATGAGTAATATATTAACATTTTTGAAATTATATTGGGGAGGGGGGTGTCAAAATTTTGGTCAGCTGCTATTGCTATGGACAACCAACACCTGGGTGAGTCACTTTCAGAATGAGTAAGTAGATTTCATTACCAGTCTGAGGCGTACAAGCATGTGTAATATCCGGACATGTCAAATAAGTAACATTATTGAATTACTGAAAACATACATATGCAGACGGGAGACACTGGCGTTTCCCTAATGGGGTCAACTGTGTGTGTCCAAATGTGACCTCAAAGCTATGGTGACCTGCACGGGCGGGCAGTGGGGTGAGGGGTGAGATCCTGAAAGCACTTGCTGAGATTGCTGCAAATGCCAAGGCTAAAAAAAGACTCGAGCGGTTTGGCTTCACGTCGGTGGGTGCGTTTGGGAGCAGGATGGCAGCCAAGTGATGACATGCAAGCGGAAGATTCTCCAGGTGAGGGAAAACCACCGGTGCCCCCCAAGGTGGGCTTCTCGGCATTAAACGCTGCTGAAATACTCCCCCCAAATACACACACAAAGGTAAAACCCTACATGAACAGGCATTAATCACCATCGTCTCCGCCGTCAGGTGGAACACCTGTTGCCCATATATGGTCACACATCCTGCTTTGAGTCTGCAGGGACTCCGACTAAAGGGAAAGGACACGCGGTTCCCATGGAAACAGGAGACTGGGAGAGAGAAAGAGCAAAGGGGTGGGGGCAGTGAGAGATGAATAAAGGACTGGGAGAGCGGAAGAGTGAAACACGGTTGTTGTTGCCTTCCGGCACGGTGACTTTGCTACATTTGAATACATACACATATCTCAGTGACTAGCCAATATTATCACACAGAAAGAAAAAACTGAGGCTAGCTGTGCCCATAGATAGGATAACAGCTAGGGAGGTGGCACTTGGGGCATGCTGGGTGTGGCACAGACCGGGGAGTAGCGGGGATTGGGGTGGTAGCGGTGCGGACCAGGAAGAGCCAAGGGCTAAATGGGCAAAGCAAGCAATTCTGACAAAACCGACTGAATGTGGTCCCCTAAAGTCCAGGGCCCAAGAAAACAGCGCCCCCACCCCCATGCCATGCCCGGCCTTGTGAGTGAGGATACCTCAGAGTAACGGTAGTCTGGCAGTTATGATACTTGGGTTTTACCTCTCAGAGAATACTGCCCACACGCTTATATATTTGTCCGGACTCTCAGTTCATTTCTATGGGCATAACCCTAATCCCAACATGACAACCTTAACCCCTTCCCAGCCCTGACCTTAACTATAGCTAACCAAACAAATTACTAGACTTTTGGCATTTATAATTTTTCAATTTCAATTGCAGTCACAGATTTTCATAACATTGAATTTCCCCTTGAAAAAATGTAAAAATAACAGGTTTTTACCACATTGTGTAGACATTTGGTCCCCACAACGTAATATATACATGATCCACACACACACACACACACATGTGTGTATGAGGCAGAAGGTACAGTGTGTGTAGCAATGGGTGGTGTGTGTGAGTGTCACAGGATACTGTGTGTGTAGTAAGGCTTTTAATCTTGTGGGATTATTTGGGGGGGGGGGGGTTAGTCCCCATAATGACAGCAAAGACTGAGCATAGAGCTGAGATTCTCTACAAAGTAAAACAGCCCAAAGCTTACCAATGAGCTTTCAGGTGTGTTCATCCAGTTGAGTCCACACAATGAATTTGCGTGTGTTTTCATATGTGTGTGTGCGTGCGAATGTGTGTATATGTGTACGTATGTGTTTGTGTGTGTATGTGTTTGTACGCATATGTGTTTGTGTGTGTGCGTATGTGTTTGTGTATGTGTGTGTTTGGGTGCGTATGTGTGGCTCGGTTTAGCTATTTTGGCTGGACAAATTTTCAGACAAAAGTTGTCATAAGACAAGTAAAACTAAAAAACAAACACTTCATATTCTTTTAAATACAGACAAGTACGTCAGCCAAAAGTGTTTGTTTTGTTATTGATTTTCATGTGTTATTGAGTGATTATGGTCTGTGGTTAGGGATTGTTAATGACATCAGAATGGGAGTCACTGTGTATTGACCACATCTACAATTATGGAGAGTGTGTTTTGGTTGCTTGTGCATGTAAGGATGATCCTGAACCTGCTGGGGGCATGGGGCAGAGGGGGGGGGACAATAAGAAACAGAGACACTGGATATTAGAGCTAGAGGAGGAGCGAGAAGGAGAGCAGACTCCTTGGTCTTGCAGTGACCCATATTCCTCAATCCTGCAGGCTTTGCCGCTCTGCAGACGGAGCTACAAGGATGTTCAGGAGCGTGCTGCATGTCTTCCTGAAGACGAAGGGCCCGAATGCAGCGGCCCCCGGCCCTTTATTTGTTACCTACCTGCAAGGCTACATGCAGGAAGGCTCTTACAAAGCCACAAATCACTGCCTGAGAAGCCTGACATGCCCACAGGTAACACCGCAGGGCTCCTAAGCCCTGAAACTTACTGCTTTAACCACTGTGTCATCTGATACACATGGTGACCAGGATTGCTGCACACAGACACGAAAGGGGAGGCACAGATATCTGTATGTGTGGGTGTGTGTGCGTGAAGTTAGGATGGAGTGAATAGGATCACCTTTTACTTAAATCCCTTCATTTGGTTGCAGGAATGATCAAGGATTTAGAAATCCAAACACCTTCTATATCTAAATATCAAACTTACCAAGTATTCTTCATTCAACTTGTCATGATAATGCAATTATTATTATATTTGGCATTTTATGACAAATAATACTTCCAAAAAAGACATGACAGGACTGAATAACTTTGGTTACACACAGGTTCTGTGTGTGTAAGTTTTTGCATACAGAAGTCTGTATATCATGCACTGTTCTAGGGGGTGAAACAGTTCACACACGTTTTGGGGTTTCCCACCACAGTTACCCAGGATAACAGCACTGAACCTGTGGTCCAGCACTCCCCACAGCATTGACTGGAACAGTTGGGCCTCCCAGCCCCATTTGGCTGCAGTCACCCTCAGAGGTTCCCCCTCACTGCCCCTGCTCCCTCTACTCCTCCTGGGTGTGGTTTACCTCCTTGTTTCTCTTCCCCCCTCTCCATGCAAAGCTGTCTTCCTTAGCCCCTCCTCTTTTCACCTCCCGCATCAACCCCAGACTGGGCTCCTTCCAGACGCCTGTTCCTGCTCTCACAGGAGAGGCACCTGTGGCTATGCTGATGGACAGCCATTTTACAGACAGACTCCATCTTTTATAGGCCAACCGTTTCACCTGATGCTGGAAGAGCAGGGAGTGAGCAAGTATGAAGCCCGCCTTTGCCTAGAATATTTCCTGTCCCCCACATGATGTGTATGTGCAGCCCAAGATTCTGTTAAACAGCAGGTGATCATGACCCCCATGCTTCTCACTAATCAAAGGCTGAGATGTCTCAAGGCAGATGCAGCATTGACAGAATTCACAAAAGACAAGACGCTGTGGCCGCAGGGCGCACCTACACAATGCCATGGCTCTGCGTTTTCAAAGGTCCATATGGAGGCACCTCATTAACCAATCCGTCAATGAATGTAATGTTGTTTAGTAGACATACTGTGTCTACCAAACACACTGGCTGGCACAGTGTGCGCTATTAACGGGCTGCACTTACCGCTGTGGGCGCTAAACCACCGCGGCGCAATGTGCAAGGGCAAGGCGTCTGCCAGCGACCCCCGGGATCCCAAGTACAGCATGCCGTCTGTGTGGTGTCCGCCTCCAGGCTCCTGGAAGCCGTTTCCGTGCGCAGCATCCGAGCCCGAACCCCCTCCGCCTCTGTCCGTGTCAGCGGCTCCTCGGGCGGTGTAAAATCCAAACGGCACCGTGGCGCTGTGGTCTATGCCCATGCCAGCCACGGAACTCACCGACCGACTCCGCAGTCCCATCGCGCCGCCCGGCCGGTAGTGCCCAAAGTGAGCCGAAGGTGGCACCGCGCTGTCATCCGTCGAGACGCCGGGGAAGGCTCCCCGGGGCCGGCCCGCCGTGCTCTGTTTGCCCCCCATCGCGAAGTGGTGACTCGCTGTCAGCCGAGAGCCGTGGGAAGAATGGGCCCCCCTATGCGCCCCTGTGTGCGGCGGTCCGCAAACCCCCAGATCCGACCCGGCAAACGGGAGCTGAAAAAAGGGCTGTCAAGTCTGACCGAATCGGCTGTGTCTAAGAGGCGCAACAGAGCATTTCCCCGAGTGGATCATGGGCGAAATGAACGTCCCAGTTCCCCTCGGATCACAGTATAACCTGAGCGATGGCGAATAATCGCGTTCGATTGAATCACAAAATTAATCCTTTTTTTAACGGGGTGGGGGAACGCAACACGCTCCTTTCCCGCGGCGAACCGCAGGGCGGTGTGTCCCAATCTCAGCCGGATCGGTCGTTCACAGGCAGGCGGCGCTCCTCCGCAGTATATCCCGCTCCGTTATCAGCCGGTCTGCTCAGCCGACGCAGTTTGTCTGTCCGGTCGCCCGTCGCACGTCGTCGGTGTCCGCTGTATCCTCCGGGCGCCAGCAGATTCGGCTCAGATTGCTGCGCTTCCCCGCGTTGTCATAGCCGGGCTACCGTCCTCTCAGCTCTGCTGCTGGAAGACAATAGGGGCGCTCAGTGCGCATACGCGGATTAGCGGCATGGGGATGGGGTGACGGCGAAAACGGTCACGATACTGTATATCTAAGACGAAAAAAGTTTATAAAGAGAGGTGGTCACTTGACGAGCCAGATTCCGGTTCAGCATCGCCCTTTCGTAGCAAATCAACAAGACATCTTTGTGTTTGACGGGGCAGATATGACCCAGTAGAATTGCCCTTATGGAATAGACTGCGGGATCAAAAACCTATGAGACTCATGACGGTGCACACGTCTCGGTGTGCATTTGGTAACATCAGATGATATAATCAATCGGGTTCTTGAATTTTCCGGTGAATTCATCACTATAACGTGACAGAAGATGCATGCACCGTAGGTCTGTGTCAGTGTCTGTCTCAGGGATCTCCACCCGAAAAGACATTATTTCCGTGATTACATCTTTTCACATATTCTTGCCATGGTCACGGCATCAAATATCAACAAATTTATGTCATGTTACGTCGTGTGTGTGCATGTGTGTTTATAAAGGGCATGCACACCAAGGGTTTAATTAAAATACTAGCTATTTATACATTATAGTAAATTATAAATACATTGCGACTTTATAAGTACAGCGCGGATTCTTAAAGGGATCTTACTGCAGAACAGAATATGCTTGTAGGAAACTCGTGATAGCAACACGGGATGCTGGAGCCGCTGAAGTAAGGGTAGCACTCCAGCAGCATGTCGCCAGCCGCAAACAAGCTACCGCCTCCGCTCTCTGTGTCAAGAACTTGCTTGTCCGCGCTCTGTCAAGCAGTACAAAGGCGTACAGTTACAGTAGCCAGGGTGCCTAAATCCCCCGTATTATATGTGACCAGCGATTCAGGGGCATTCCGTCCAGAGTGTACATCAGCTTTGTGCCACATGCTGCCTGGAACCTACTCCAGGTCCATAGGATGCGATAAATGGATGAACACCTCTGATGGTCAAGCGGGTTACTGCAACCATCTTCAGAAATTTCACCTAATAGTTAGTTAAGCAAACTTACTAATAACCTGGCGAAATATAAATATGCACATGAGTATATTTGGAGCTATTTATGTTCGCGAACAACTTGCCTTTAAAATATATACAATATTAACATGGCTATTAACAATTTGTAATAAACAATCCACAAATAACACATAATAAACAACAATTTATTGCAATGTACCCTGGGGCAACTTTGTTGTAAAAGACACTATACAAATATTATTTAAAATTAAATTAAATTAATTGAAATGAACTATATATTAGGGACCACTGATCTGATGCTTGTTATGAACATTTACAAAATTGCCTACTGATTTATTGTTGATAAATCTCCTGTTGAAAGAAAGACAGCCTGATATAATTATTTTGGCTGCAAACTTGTTGATAATAAATTTCATTGGGACATATCAATTTATGACACCGTAAAGTAAATGACTATAAATTGATTTGGTAGTTAAATCTTTTCAAGAAGTGGAATTCGCGTCCAGAAAACCAGTTGTACAGAATGGGATAGAAAGAGCTCTTTCGATAGATTAATGTTCAGGGTAGCCATCGAAAGTACGCCGCTTTCTTATAAAACTACTAGTAACAGCTACTGGACAACAGCTTCGTAAGTCGCTCACGGCGATCGGCAGCAGCTCGGCTTTCGATTGACGTTGTCTGAAAGGAACGTAAACAGTGACGTCAGTTCGAAATTGAGCGCTAAAGTGCAGCTTGTGCTGGCGCAAGGGCAATCTGGGTCTGTTCTTTTGTTAATTTCGTCGCAGCCTAAACTCATCGGTACTGCTGAACATCTCGGTTTAACCCGCCCGGGACTTGCCGAGTTTTGATGGAGAAGCAGTCATATATGCCCGTACCACCCGGAGTGGGAATGGAAGAGAACTTCTTGTCTTTGGACGACATCTTGCTCTCTCACGAGAAGCTGCCTTGCACGACCGAGACCGCTTTCCCTCGGCTCGGTTTTTTGGAGAAGTCCAGCGATGCGCGGGACATCCCCGAGGTAATACCTTGTCACATATAAACTTATTTATCGAAGTCTCCGGTAATTTGGGCCTGAGCAGTGGGTCTACAGTGCCATTAGCTGAGATCGTATCCATGAGGGGAGTGTAGAGTGTAACATTTAATATACCTCTAAAACAACAAATATCGTTGAGAATTAAATAAATTCTTTACGCTAAGAAGTATTTGACTCTACAGAAGTATTTCATACTGATGCCAGTCATCATGGCGGCCAAACACCCGGCGTAAGTGTTTCTGAAAACACTCACCTTTGTAAGGCACAGCATTTTTTACTTTAAGGCGTTTGCCGTAACCTATAAGAGGACTAGAAAAATGTCCTACGAAGTAGTTGCTTGACAGGAAATCCTGCAACGTGCTTTGGAGGTTGGCAGAGAAGTTCAAATCCTGTCCCTGCCCTGTATATTTGCATGGCCAATCTGTTATGCTGGCTTGTTTTTGCAGCCCGAAGTCATGCAATTCGCTGTATTGGTATCTCGAAATTGACCATAGTATGTGTGTGTGTGTCCTCCTTCAAAATACTGGTTTTGTGTCTGGGGTGTTCCTCTGCCCAGTACTACCTAGGATTGGCTCCAGGCTCCCCTGTGAAATATGAGCAATTAGAAGATGGATCGGTAACATTAGCAGGTGTAAGACAACCACTAGTTGCTGTAAGGATTTAGCCTTAAAGCCTGGATCTCTTGTTCTGTATCTCTTGTATGATGATTTGTAGTAGGGCTGGTTTTGTGTGACTGATGCTGGTGTGGCTGTGTGTCGTAGGGAGTGAAGATGGAGATGCCACTCTGGCTTGCCAAAGGCCTGTACGAACATAAGCGCCGCACGCTGTCTGTGCAGCTGCCCAAGGTGTACCGGCAGGGCTGGCGGACCGTGTTCGGGGCTGACCCCACCGTGGTGGACCTGCACAAGATGGGGCCCTATTATTATGGCCTGGGCTCACAGCTGCTTCACTTTGACAGCCCAGAAAACACGGAGATTGCCCAGACTGTTCTGCAGGTGAGCGCTGCATATGATCTCACGTGGTCTCTGTACAGCATCCCTCTCTGTTTGCTGGTGTTTAACTGAAAACAATGGACATTAATATCCATCAAATAATATTTTTGATATATATCAAAAAAAAAAATCTCAGTATTTATAGGTAAAATAGCCATTTATGAAGTCGCTCTTCCATGAGTCAAATGAAGCATTTTAGTCCCCACTATGTCCAGTAACAGATACTTTTTTTTTTCTCTCAATCCTTGACTTTGCTCTCAAAACAAAAGGTGAATGTTTAGGTAAAAAAAAACAAAACTTAAAATCTGTACCTCAAACCTGTTTCTGTAACCCCTCCATCAGCTTCCCTGTGAGACGCTGAAGTTTTGATTTTTAGCTGTGCATCCTGGGATTTTGTGCAACATCTTACCCAAACTTTGACAGCCATAATTTTTTACATACTATAAAAGTGTATCAGTTTAAATGAAATTGTTTTATCCTATGTCTCATTAAAAATATATTAATATATATTGTAACTAGACGACATATACTGCCTAACCCTACCTACAGCTTTATTTGTTATTGCATTTAAAAGGACTTTATTATATTGGGCTTTGGAGCATAGCTTTTGCAATAATGAGCCCTGGCCCTTGACATTATTCCGTCTGCGTTGCTGTTTTTAACTGGCAGCGACGTCAAGTGGGCTGGAAAGCAAAAGAGCTGCTAGAATGGCATTCTGCTGCTTCTCTGCCGTGCGCCGGCATAGAATTTACTCTCCTTTGGCCACCAGGGGGAGCCATTTCTCCCTTTGTTGCTAAATCCAGGCTTTAGCTTAGTTTTGGATTTCTCCTCTTAATGCTCCGATTAATCAGTGCACATAGGTAAATGCTTTTAATCTTTTGAAATTAATTTGCTATATATTTACTGGTATGCTGAGTTAACGGGTTTTGTGTTTCTACCAGAGCAATTCAGGTTAAGTGCTTCCCGGGGTATAATAGCAGACCCCCATCTAGGACTTAAGCCATTTACAAGAACAGGTTTTTAAACCACAGCATTTGCCTTTGTTCCTGATTTACTTCAGTGGACATGACTTCTTTATGTGTGATGGAATTCCGGTCCCTGCTTGCTCCTCAGACGCTTGTTCCTTTGCCTGCCTGCTGTCTCCGTAGACTTTCATTGGACGCTTCCGTCGGACTATGGACTCCTCTCAGAATGCCTACAATGAGGACACGTCTTTGCTAGTGGAGCGTCTGGATGGCCTGGAGAGGGCGCTCTTCCAGGCTGGGCAGAGTGGGCTTAATGACTTCCAGCGCTGGGAGAAGGGGCACTCGTCCCACCTCACAGCCTCCAGCCTGGTTCTCAACTACCGCAAGAGAAAGATCACGGAGGTGCAGGAGTGAAGAGCCAGGGAGCTGGACGGCCCCTTCGGCGGCGCCGCTGCCTTTTTTAGCCTCCTTTTCTGTTCACGCCGCTGAGTCACTGGTTCCCCTTTTTCGGATTCATGCAGAGAGGTTAATGAGCACAGCTTTGACCTGAACGTGTGATCTGAGCAGCGCACAAACAGGCCGCCCGGTTGCGCAAATGGGAACGAGGAGCTGTGACCTACCAGTGCAGCACAAAGACCCCCAATGTCAGACAAAACAAAAACAAATAAAATGTGACCCCTGGATGGAGAGAGCGAATGCAGTGTTGTTTGGTAGCAGTGGGGATGCAGTGGACAACTTTTACCGTGGGCCTCAAGTCTCT
>JAABNX020000021.1:11193787-11212364 GCA_015163995.2 Mormyrus lacerda
GGGGGGAG
Organism: Mormyrus lacerda; assembly: GCA_015163995.2. Classification (NCBI taxonomy): domain Eukaryota; kingdom Metazoa; phylum Chordata; class Actinopteri; order Osteoglossiformes; family Mormyridae; genus Mormyrus; species Mormyrus lacerda. The sequence continues at coordinate 11,193,796 of JAABNX020000021.1, forward strand.
ATGGAAGGTTTGTGGGAACATTTCTACAGCTGTTGACATAATATTGCATTGATAAAATATTAATTAACATGAAGTCATTCAAAGCAGGTTCTGTCCACTGTCCCGACATCAGGCACACTGGCGAGTTCACGCATCAATTACACATAGTCTCTGATCTGAGATGAGGTACACTGGTGTGTTCAGGTATTAATCACGCAAAGTCTCTGATCTGAGAACAGGTACACTTGAATGTTGAGGTTTGTATCGCAGATGGTCTCTGATCTGAGATCAGACTTTGGTCTTACCCTCCATCACGGGTGCTGCTATGGATTTTGGACCCCATGACAGCATATCATAATGGACACCTAATCCAGATGAGTTTAATTGTTTCAATTTTATTTGAGCCCCAGTCCCTCAGGGCCCCTAGAATCGCCCTAAGCCCCCAACCCCCCGTTTCTTCCTCATACTCTTTTCCCTGTAGAGTATGTGAAGGTCCCAGTCCTGGGTTTCGTCTCATGTCCCACCCACACAGCCTTCTCATCTTCCCATCACACTGTTCACCGTGTCCCTCATTTCCCTGTATTGTCTGTGGACATGGAGCTTGCCGACCTTCCCCGTTTGTCCGGGCGCAGCTGGCTGGACTCCTGGCCCTGCTTCATGGCTGATGACTTGGCCCTCAGACCTCATTGCCCTGGGTGAGGTTCTTTGGGGCTGTCCCTGTATACAACTTCAGCTTCAAAAGTTGACATATGAAAAGAGAAACGTTTTAGGTATTTAATGCCGCTGCGTCATTCGGTTGGGATGGATGTTGGTCTGAAATCAGCAGGGATCTCAGAGGAATTCACAGGACTCTGAGGTAAGTCTTCAATCATCTGCTGACACTTTGCTCCAGCAGCTCCGTGAAGCAGTACTTAGGGCATGCATGATCAGATATTCTGTGAAGAAGACGTCTTCCACACTTAAGAGCTACCGCCCCTAAACTCCTGCGAAGAGGTTGTCATGGCAGCCTGCATCCCTTGAGCAGTCAGTGGGGCATCAGTGGTTGGTGTAGTCACCGTCCTCTCTGGGAGTGGGGGTTGGCAGAGCAAATAAAACTCAGAGAAAGGTCAGTCCCACCCAGCAGCGAGGCAATGCTGAATGGAGACACCTGATTCAAGTACAGCGTCGTCGGCATACAAAGCCGTCGGGATTCCCCAGCCAGCGCGTTTACGGAGGGGCTTGCTGACTCCTGCACTGTGAGGTTAGGCCGTGTCAGAACATCACATGCATTACAAGGCTCGGTGTATCCGTCAGACTGTCAGGTTCACCATCAGCATGCTTCCTGCGAGCTCCTGAGGCGTGACTGTGGCGTCGGTGCCCTGCTCGCAACGGTCCCTTTCATTTCAGGCCGGCTAAACTGCAAAGGCAGCTCCGGCCCTCTGGGACGACGGGTGGGGGGGGGGGGGGGCGGGGGCTGGGTGTGAGCCACCGTTTCATCTTTCAAAGGCGAGACAAGTATCAAAGTGGCAGGAAAGACCCAACGTGCATGCTGAGAGTGGCGAGTCCACAAAGAGCAGATTATTCTTCAAAGATTGGGGACGGCTCTCCTTCTAGATAGTGGTGAGCACAGCAAACCTGCGCCTTTGTATGTGTGTGTGTGTGCATGTGCGCGAATTTTGAGTGTGGGAGTCATATTTAAATAGGGCATAATTGTTCTCTAGGACTGTCGGCAAAGCTCAGCCACGGGTCTGGTGTATTAGATGGCTGGTGTTAAGTGCTATGACACTGGCACGACATTGAGCAACATGTTGCAGTTGTGGTTGATGCATTTCTGTGTGTTTATCTGTGTATGTGTGACAGTGTGTGCCATTTTTTCTAACCTAGTGGGGAAATTTTCCCAAATAAATGATAGCAAATCATGAAAGGCTTGAAAAGAAACAGAAAACAACAGAAAAATAAACATTTTAGGAACTTTAAAAACTGTATATTTGCTATTTTTTTTTTTTGTCGTCTGGTTTTATTGGTGCAGAGTTCACACAGTTGTGGCTATGAAGCCTCCATAATGGGTAATAAGCGAATAGACATGCGTGTTTATGTAACTGTGGTTGCCTGTCTGCATCTGTGCAAGCCGGCCTGTGTTTGCATGCAGCTTGGCTGCAGAAGGCGCAAGGGCCGCGGACGTGCCGCTCGGCTCTGTGGTGCGCCCGCTTCCTGCTCGATCAGGCTCGCCTCTGCTGTTCACAGCCCCTCTGCTCATACCCGGCTTCCTTCTCTGCGCGCGCATCCGTCTGTCTGTCTGTGCAGAGGTTCTCGGTGAAGCGCTGAAATCTCACTGTAGATATTTAGTCACTGGGTTTATGCGTGCCATCAGCGTCCACCGGGGGTTGTTCAGTGCAGCTCGAGGTTTTTCCATGAGATTCTGCATTTGAGATCTCGGCCTGCTAAGCGTTCTGACCACGTTCCAAACCCACCTGCACATGCGGAATCCCCTCCTGGCACGGGGCTCTCAGATTGCAGATTTCATCTACAGGGATCTTCAGGTTGCTGGGCCTCTGTTGTCATACCATGAAGTGGTCATGTGACCTCACTGTCCTGGCGCCCGGCTGATGGTGTGCCGAAGGGAGCCGACAAATATGTAAGTGGACAATGTTAGTCATGGTCTATGTGTTCAAACACCTGCCTGGCGAGTGTTTCATTACATGTTTGCCTGTAGCAGGTTGTGCTGGATAGCTTTGCTTGTCTGCTGTCAAACCATTGTCTACGATCTATGTAACACCGGGGAGTTTCACAGCTCAGCATCTCCCCTGCCTTGTGTCAAATGTTTTATTCTCACAAATATAACTCTTGATGTCCATATTTAAACAGGAGAGAGTTCCCCTTAAGTACTTAATGTACTATGTAATATTAAATGTGCTGTTTGTGTGAACACAGATTCTGTGTGATGGGTTTCCCCTGTATTTTGATCTGAAGGCAGCCTGTCAGGCACAGGTCATGCAGTCTCTAAGCTTCATAGGCCTGTAATTCTAATCTCTTCATTATATATAACCACATTCCGTGGGGCAGTGTCTGCGTGTTCTGAAGAGAACATACTATCTACGGTACAGGACCACAGTGCATCACGAGTGAGTTTGTTCGTGGTTGTGAGTTTGTTCGTGGTTGTGAGTTTGCTCAAGGTCATGTTTTATTCTATATTTGTTGATTGTGCTGAAGGTTCCAGGCCTCAATGTGACGCTCCTATGGGACGCCGGGCCCTGTCAATCAGCCACATCACTGACAGCATGTGTGCCCTCGGAATTCCACATGAACACTGTGTCGCTGTTTGGTCACTGCTTATTTTATATTGGTGCTGATAGGTGGCCATACCTGACCACAATACTCTACGCCATTGTTTCTACTGTGTTCAGCCCTTTGATATAGGAAGCTGGATTACACAAATGCATCACTCTCAATTAGAAGCCCTCCATTACGTTCCTAAGATTTAATTAATTTAATTTAATTTAATTAAGAGACCTACTGGTACTTACAGTAAGGCAGGAAAGAACTGAACAAATGCTGACTACAGTTTGCTAAACATATATATATCTTAATTTGATGTAATTATATCATGGGATGTTCTCTGTCCCGCCAGCCCATTGTGGGTAATGCTCATGGCCACAGTGTTACTTTCTGATAGGTTACTTAGCTCATTGTAATAGAAGGCTGGGTAACACACGCTTCATCAGAGCTGTGCTGTTGTGGAACAAGATAGTAATACTATATTAATGCCTGTAGGAAATTCTCTTTTGGCCTACCCTGTGTTGCTCTCCGAGAGACATATATGCACACATATAGATAAGAGCAAGCTTGGGGGGGGAGGGGGTCGTCACAGCAAAGTTTCAACCAGCATGCAGTGCCCCTGGAGCTAGGGGTTAAGGGCCTTACTCAAGGGCCCACAGACATGTGACTGTTCTGCTGAGGCTTGAGCCCTCCCCATCACAGGAGCAGAGGCCTAGCCCACTGACCCACACACTACCCCAAGGAATAAAGAAGTTATGACTTAAAAGAAAAACAGCCCCCCCCCTCAAAAAATAAAATACAAAAACAGTTGCTTGTCTTTTAAAGCCATTTTCAGATGCAGTTATGGCATATTTATTGGATGCAGGCTGTGGTTGTTTTGCTAAGACTTCCCAGCTGGATCGCTCTGTGATTACACTTCGCATCATCCTCTCCACAAGAATACGGCTGTTCTCTCTTTTGTCTTTGTGTCAGTAGACGGTGAAGTTCGCTAACTACTCAAGGAAGAGCTAGGCAGCAAACATCTGCATTTATCCCAGCTGGGGCTGGCTGCCTATTCTCTTTTAGAAACTTCTGGAATTTAGCAATTGCTTCAGTTCAGTACCATTCAAACATCATTTTCAGTGTTTATGCCGTTAATAATGTTATCTTCTGCAATTCATAGTCTTAAAGGGAGTTTGATTGCTTGAGTTCAGGAGGTACAAAGATTTCCCCGACTTAACACAACTACCTTCTGATACAAAGTTGACCTTCTTGCAAGCCAATATATAAAAGCTTTTTGTTAATTACCTGGGGCTGTAAATACAATTGAGTGCTTCTAACAACCAGGAATAAGAATTCATTATTTATACACCATTCAGCACATTAATCAGAATGCAAGTTAGATTAATTTGCAGTATTTTCCAGTAATTATTGCAGGCTAAATAAATATAGAGTATATAACACACAGGCAAACTATTACCATGAATGACAAGAAGCCATAGAGGCTCAGTGCATGTCAGAGGATGTATCATGCACAAGCTAATAGTGACAGAATAACAGACTAAAGAATATATAAAAAACCCGCAAATGAAACAATGGGTCAACAGAATTACTCAGAACCAAGCCATGATAATCATACTGCACTAAGTTTTCAGAATGGTTGCAATCTGGAATGTATTTACTAATTGGTTTGTGCTCTTGGCAAACAGTTCACTCCTACATGTGACTTACTATATCGTGCCGTCCAGCTGATCACCAGGCTAACTCCAAGATCCAAAGCAGAGTCCTCAGCCCCCCCCCCAGAAGAGTTTGGTACCACCAGGCAGTATAGGTCAGTTTTTTCCAACCTGGCCCTCGAGGACCGTAAGACAGTCCGCGTATCTGTTCCCTCCCAGGTTGGGAAACACTGGTATTGGAGAGCCATGGTTTTAAAAGGCACCCCTACAGAATCATGCCAGTGATATGCCAGGGATCCCTGTTAGATTCCTGCTCTGGCCCCTATTTACTTCATCAGTGAAAAATCCCTGTAAGTGGGTAATATGAGTATGAGGTAATGTCATGAAGAGGTACAGTCACTGTAAAGGAACAAAACAAATCATTAGGGGTTAGCATTCATGAGCTCGGCTGACTGTGAGTGGAGTGTCCAGTGTGTGAGTCTCAAGGAGGTTTCGCAGTTAGTAAAATCCAGTCACAGTCGTTGCTGTCGTTGTATTTGCCTCTGTTACATCCTTTCCTTTTTTTCATTTCTGCTAAAACTGCTCCAGACTTAGTGTGCAAACAGAACTGGGTTCAAGCTCAGATAGTCATTGAATCTTTGCCGGAAGTCCTTCAGTCCCACTGTACCCTCTTTTGCTGTAGTTGATATGGGGCAGCTGTAACAGTGGCACAGTGTGAAATGAATCAGTGATACCAGGCCTTTTCCCAAACAAGCTGATGAATTTCTTTCACATCCCATGAGATTAGATAATCCTGAGTAGCTTAAGTCTTGGCTGGGTCAGCTGGGCTACTGTCCCTTCAGCAGACACAGTGTGGCCCAGGGACTTGGAGGAATATGCTTCAGTTTCAGGGAGGTGTTAGTCTTACGTTGCCTTCGGAAGGCTTCCTTAAGGTTCAGAAGTGTTGCTCCATAGACCTTGAAAGTGACAGCGGCTAATATGTCTGCAGAACACTGTGCCCTTAGCCCCACCAACGTTGATTCCATCAGCTGTTGAAAGATTGCTGAGGCGTTCTTTGAACCAAAGGGCATGATCATGAATTGGAAAAGACCAGCAGGAATAGTGGCAGCAGTTACTTCCCTTTGGTGACTGATATCTGCTAGTATCCAGACTGGGGTCTAGTGAGCTGAATACCCTGGTTACCTTAAAAGGCTACAGGCTTCATTGGCAAAACCTTTTTGCTGGCTTCTGTGAAGGATTTATATTATCTTGATTGAAAATTCAGGTTTCGCAGGAAAGAATTGTACAGCAGAAGAGAGAATGTGCTGGTCTTTTGCCCCTGGGACACTGGATGTTGGCATTCCACAGCTGCTCTGCTCATTCTGCCTTTGCAATCATCCCAGTACAACCTAACCAAAGTCTAAAAGCTTGCGTTGCCAAGTTTGTTCACAGACCTTTATATGATCCACAAACAGCTTCCAAAATGTCATTACCCCTTCTCTGACATGTTTCTCAGCATCTCCCGAGTCCTCACACAGATATCCCCAGCATCTGCTGTATTGACAACAGCTGTTCTCTCACTTGGACGTTACCCTTTCCATCTTCAGACAGGTACATGCTACTCGATCAATTACATCATGTCCCCCTGGCCCCTAGCACAGATAACTGCCGGTGTGACGCTTTTGAGAGAAGTACTAAGACTGGTATGCTCAGCCCTTTCACTCATGTTGTTGGTGATAGAATAATTCAAGCAAACAGTAATGTATGAGTGAAACCAACTCAATGCAGATGAGAACATCTCAAAACAGAACATAGAACCTGTACAAATGGCAGAGGTTTCCCATATTGGCTGTGCAGGCAGGTAAGATCGTATTCAATATACGATTTGTAGACAAACTACCACGACACATGCCACAGTGACATAAAAGTCCCTCAATGCACATGAACAGGTACATACAGTACCGTGCAAAAGTCTCAGGCAGTAACAGAAATGGTTATCTTTATGTTGGTGTAAAACTATGCTATTATGTCTGTCAAAGTGTGTTAGCTGAACCATTTAAAAACTTCTCTTAAAATCACCTGAATATACTCAACCATCAGCACACCTCATATGGGTGATCAATACCTCACTGAATTTGTAGAGCTAATTAAATGAATTAATTAAGTGAGCTGGTGGTGAAATTTAATATATACATGGAATGGCTGAGGTGCCCCTGAGGAAAGGTTTGGGAGCTGAAGCGGTGTTCATCAAGCCATTCAACAAAATATCCGAAAGGTTTTGGAAAAGCAGAAGAAATCTCTGTCAGTTTTTGTTGTATTACTCTTAATTGGTATATGTTTTTAAGTTAAATTGTGTTTTTTTTGTCCTGAGCAAACATGCACTATTCAGATAAATAGCTTTAAACATTTCCTTTCACTGCCCAAGACTTTTGCAGTGCTGTACATTAATAGTGATGCAGACACTTACAAATATATATACAATGTTACTGAGACGCCATAAACACAAAACCCCGCCAGCAATCTTCAAAATACTCAAAACCTTACAAGTGTGAAGTGACTGTGATGACAGTCTCACTCGGAATGGAGACAATCTGGAATGTTCTTACTAAATGGGTTGTAGTCCAAGAGTACGGGATGATGATGATTCAGACGGTCCAGTGTAAAGGTGCAATCGCGCAACTCAGCCAAATGGTACAAATAATAGAAATGTTAGGAACACAGACACAAACCAGAGACAAGTGGATACGATGCTATCATACTGCAGCCCATCTCCCAGTCTGTCTCTTCCTTTTAATCATGTAACTTAAAAGGGAGCTAAATACAGATTAAATTCGTAATGCCATTACAGGTTTTGTTTGTTTGTTTGTTTATTTATTTAGGTAAGACCACCACCAGGCTTTTGGAGGGTACATTACACTCTTTTGTTTAGGTGCCCAACCCCCCGAGTGGCCAAAGGCATGCTTTGTTTAATAGGTGTGGAATCACATGGTGTGGACAGATTGTATATAGAATGCATGTCGTACTAAAGATATAAGCATTTGATGAAAAATGTGTGTCGTGTCTGTTAACTAACTAAGCTTGAAGTTTTTGACCTAAAGAACGTCTTTAGTGATGTGAGTTTTTATCCTACACAAGATCTCTCTATAGAGATTCTCATCATGTCTGTGTGGGTTCAGATCCTACCCCGGTTCTGTGTGTATGGATTCTCTCCCTGTATGGCACGGTGTTTCTCTCACATACTAAACACACGTTGTTCAAGTACGTTGTCCTATTTACTCTCACTGTGTGGGTATTTGATAATTGCCTAATCAGTGATGTTTTTGCCCCTTGCTTCCTGTGATAGTTTCCATGGAGCCACCTCCCTAACTGTATAAACAATAGCTGGCCATGGATGGAATGGCTATACTTGATTAATGAGGAATGCTAATTCCGATGTGTTTGCTGATGCCTTCATGGCCCCAACAGCAAAGTCTGCAGGAGAATTTTATTGTTTGGATAATGTGCTTTGGGGCTGCGCTCTCGACCCTGAGCTTCACCGGTGCCAGTCCAGTGAGGCAAGTCTCATCTTGTGCTGTCACTCAGGCTCATTCGCGGCGCCCCCTCGGCCAACGGACAAAGGGGGACGATCTAAAAGGCAACTCTCCATCCCGAAGCGGCCCCCTCCGGCGACTCCGTCTCTCAGCCGCTGTCCACTTCACTCACAGGTGCAATGTTCATAAAGCGCATTTTATTACTATTTATATAAACAGTAGTGCAGCTGAATCTATCTGCGCAGTCGCAGATCCTCATATAGAACAGAGACACATGGGCAGACACAAGCTGCAGGCACGCACACATACTGTACACACATGCACTCTCTGAGGATCACTCACAGGCTAAAATGCACATTTTCATAGCCTTGCCATTAGATCATGTCCTTCCCTCATGCACACACTGCTAGATCTCCATCACTGAGCTGTTACTGGAGTGTAATATTAGGAAGGCAGACAGCTGGTCCAACTCAAAAATCCTCTTTACAGGAGCCATTTCATTACTGTGTTTCTCCTCATCTTGTCTATTTCTCCACGAATTGGCTCAAACGTACAAAAGTGAGAGCGGCATCAGATTGGAAGGCTAGCTGGGTGTGTGAGTGTTGTTGAGGGAGGGTGTGATGGGGGCTCCAGTCACCCTGCTGCTTAATACACACATACAGTTAGGTTTTTGTGTGTCTGGGTGAACCAACTTGCACAACCAACAGTCTGGTCGCTACTGGACTGTATCAGCTAGTTTTTGGCTGGTTGTTGGTTACTGGCTGCTTGCCATTTTCTGTTGGTTTGTGCCTGTATGCCATTGGCTATCCTCCATTGCCTGCTAGCCATTGGCTATCCTCCATTGCCTACTAGCGATTGGCTGTCCTCCATTGCCTACCAGCAATTGGCTATCCTCCATTGCCTGCTGGCCACTGGCTATCTTTTATTGCTACTCTCCTCCACATGTCCTCCTTGCTACCTGCTTTGTAAGCTATAGCTGGGGCATGCTTGATGGTGACTGTGCCTGTTCAGACCCCCCTCCTTTCTGATTGGGGCTTCCTTGGGTGTGTTGTGTTGTGCTGCTTGGTTGGCACGCTGTGATGGTGGCAGCTGATGGGGTGAGATGGTGGGGAAAGCTGCTAGCCATGGTCTGGTAGGAGAAAATTGTCAGACGTTGGCTGAAAGATGAAGGAAGCTGCACACCTGCTTATGTATCTTGTCTAAAACTCTAATTCCAACCGTAAATCTGTTAGGGTGCCTCATACACAATCGGAGAGTGCAAAAAATGCCATCAGGATTCAGGTCCTGAGTCGGAAAAGTAGAATTTATGCCAGTATTGTGTTCATTTGTGTTATGTAATATATTCAGTAGATGGGTATGATATGCTAACACAAAAGGGTGCTTAAACACAGTTAGACACATAGTGGGCATCTTCCTCAGATGGGGGGGGTTCTGAGCGATGGAGATGGAAAACTTGCATAGAAGACACCACAGATGGTACTTCGGCCAGAGGAGGGGGCGGGGGGAGCTCTGATGTTGCCTGAGGGTGCTTTTCAGTGGATATGACCCATTTAGAAGATATATTTACCCATAATGCAGTCTGCCGACCCCTGTAGACCCCCCACGGACAGCACCCCATTCCCCCTCTCTGCCAGAGGCGTGTCTGCATCCTGTTCCAGCAGCAACCTCACACAAACTATGAAAAAAAATTACACAATCAGGTAGGGCTGTAACAGTACACAACATTCACGATTTGGTACAATCCTCAGTTTTGGGTTCACAGTTCAGTGCAAATAAGGTACAGCAGGGAATACAGAATTTGTTTTGCAATGGTTTATTATTAAAACTACAAACACATTTAGGAACCAAAGGTAATGTGTCTGGCGACATATCTGAAAATAAAAACCTAAGACATGCTTATTTGTATATTGTAAAAATAAACATGTTCAATAAATTTTTAAATAGATTTAAAATATAGCATCCTAACAATCATCATGAACTAAATCCCATCTAAATTCTGTGTTCTCTACTGCAGAGTGTTATTGCATATCTAGTGATAAACACCTTTGTAGCCTGTAGTTATTTTTTTAACCCGGCCTGAATTTCCTGGTAAAAGTGCCTTAAATGCCATGGGGAAATTGCAGAAGCTGTTTCTGCTTTGGTATCACACACACTTGAATGATGTCACCTTTAATGAGTTAGCATGTTGGATGTGTTTCCGGCAATATCTGTGTTCGGTATAACATATTGGGAACCGAAATGTTCCTGAAGTGCCGATTATGACTACATGTAACCAGCATTAGCCTTGACCAGCTCACAGCCACAATTAGCATAATTTTTTCTGTGTTAAACATCTAGGCCTACTTGCGAATTTAGGTCATGTCAAGAAATTTATTCTTTCATTTCTTTGTATATACTGAATCAAAAATGATGTATCCAAATTGCACTTGAGGAATATGTGTACCATTATAGCTGTGTAACTGGGGGGGTGGGGTTATATCGGGGGCTGGGTGGGGGTAAGGTACTGAAAAACCAAAAAGATGAGATGAGAGTTTCTGAAGAACGTTGTTTATTCACAAAAAAGCAAACTGAAAACATTGAAAGGGAACTCATGCTTGTGTGCAGCCCCCATTCACATTTCCCAAAATTTCCTGTGCTACTGGTGTGCCGCCTCCCGTAGGGCTGCTTCCTGTCTGTTTGCGCCCCTGAGGGCAGAGGGACAGACGTGAATAAAGACACAGCTGCGGTCACGATGGAGCCTCCTTGGGTGGACATATTTGACTTCATTTTCCTCACAATGTCCTGCTCTCCAGGCATCTAGCCGGGTGCTGGGAGAGAGCTGCTCCACTGGGGTCAAGCCTGCTGTCCAGGCCTCCCTGCCGCACACTCCCTGCTCTCTGTGCCACGTTTACCAGTATGGTCAATATTTACATTAGAACAGTAATTTTTAGCTCTGACTGCAGACCAGTATGCCCTGCCATATGGAATGTGTGAGCTACCCTGGACTGACTCCTGTTTTCTCTGCTCTCTCTCTTCTTTCCTTTGCACCCTAGGATTCCAAGAGTGGCTTTAGAGGTGAAGATGTATGTTTCCAGAGTCCTGTAGCCATTTGGCGATGGACACATCTGGTGGTGACCTGGCTTGGCCATGATGACCATTGACGGCAGAGTGTAATACCGATTTCATCCACTGGAGGGCAATTGGGGTTGGGGGGGTTGGTGGGTAAAGGGACAATGTGCCTTGAGGCTGGTGAAAAGCTAATCATGTAGCTTTCTCCTACAAAGGGGCAGAGGCCAATTTATTTTCTAATTTTTTTAAATTCCTTTCGGTTTTGTTGGTTTGGCTCCATAATCAAAAGATGGTACTTTACACGTCACCCTTCTCCAGCTCCTTCCTATGTTTCCTGAATGGTCTGTCCTGGGGATTTATTTTCCCCTGCTACTGGCTGCTGGACCGTCTGCTGGCGTCCTTCCTGGCCACCTCCCAGGAAAAGCGACGCCGCTCTCAGGACCCCTGCTACTTTCTGGCCTTCTGTGTACTGGTGTCCACCCCGCTGTACCTGCTGCTGCTGGTGGCCTCGCTGCCCTTTGCCCTGTTGGGCTTCCTCCTGTGGGTCCCCTTGCAGTCTGCTCGCCATCCCTACGTCTACAGCTGCAGGCAAGTAGGCGAGGGGCGGATGGAGGCGGGGGATGGGGTATGCACGGCTGGGCGGCTGGCAGAGTGGCGAGCCGCGGGCCGGAGCTTCTGCTTCAGCAGCGCCAACGTGTGCCTGCTGCCAGATTCGCTGGCACGCTTCAACAATCTGGCGGGCACGCAGAGGCGGGCACGCGAGGTGGGACGGCGCATCCGCAACGGCGCCAGCCGCCCACAGATCAAGATTTACATTGACTCGCCCACCAACACCTCCATCAGTGCCGCTTCCTTCAGCAGCCTGGTCCAGCAGGCGGGAGGGGCCTGGCGCCGGACATCTTCCTTAGACCACCGGCCTGAGAGCAACGGGGAGGCGGAGTTCAAAGAAGCAGGGAGTGGGCGCCAGGGAGAGGAGGCCCAGGGGATCCCAGAGTGCCCACTGCACCCCACTGAGTCACAGACTGCCCCTGAGTGCCCCCTCCATGCCTCTGGTAAGCAAGGCCCCCCTGAGTGCCCCTTCCACACCTCTGGGCAGCAGGAACCCCCTGAGTGCCCGCTCCACGCCTCGGGGCAGCAGGGACCCCCTGAGTGCCCCCTCCACGTCTCGGGGCAGCAGGGCCCCCCTGAGTGCCCCCTCCATGCCTCGGGGCAGCAGGGACCCCCTGAGTGCCCCCTCCATTCCTTGGGGCAGCAGGGCCCCCCTGAGTGCCCCATCCACCCATCTGGGGTCCAGATTAGCATTAGTGCTCCAGAGCCAGACCCCGAAGAGACCGAGTCAAAGGGCAACCACCAGGCGAGAGAGGGCGATGCGGGCAGCCTGGAGAGCTGTACAGCATCGCGGGAGTCGCTGACCCGCTTCCACGTGGCTGACAGCGGTGTGTCCAACAACACGCTCTCCCACCGCACCTCGACGTTCAGGCGGCCCACTGGGCGCAAGCGGCGCCACGCCGACGACGGCTTCGACCATGAGGTCTCCGCCTTCTTTCCCGCCAACCTGGACTTCCTGTGCCTGCAGGAAGTATTCGACAGGCGGGCCATGGCCAAGCTACGGAGACAGCTGCACCGCTACTTCCCCTTTCTTCTGAGCGACGTGGGCCGCTACGGCTGGCGGGGCTGCTGCTCGCGCTTCAAGTTCCTCAACAGCGGCCTGCTGCTGGCCAGCCGCTACCCCATCCTGGATGCGCACTACCAGTGTTACCCCAACGGCCGCGGGGAGGATGCCCTTGCTGCCAAGGGGGCACTGTTTGTCAAGGTGAGACCACTGATATGCCGATGTGACAGCATAAAGAACAGGCACTCAGGCCATCCAAATGGCTGAGTTGGGTTGAGGAGTCCCATGTACAGATACCACGAGGGCTGTGAGTGTGCCGTTAATGTTTCAGAACTCCCCTTCAGAACTTCCACTGTCATTCTCTGTGGCCTTTACTTGAAAGTACCATAAAAGATTCATTACTCATCTTGAAAGACCATGTTTACTAAAGCGACAGTATTGCATGACTCATGATCAGGACAGATGTTTCAATGACTGAAGGTTTTTTTCCCCGTCAAGCAAATTTCCCATGATCAAATATGCAAATCGAGTGCCACAAACTTTTTGAAATCCACCTTTTCAGCAGGTTTAACTGAAATTATGAAACTATGGCACAGGAATAGAAAACGACATCCTAATAGTTTCTCTCCCAGAAAAATCCGTTCATAAAGCAATAATTTGCATACTTGTGGCAGTTTGCATAAAGACAGAGAGCACACAGTCCAGAGAGGAAGCAGACTGGATTGCAAAACCAGAGGTTTCCACAGTAAGCAGTGTGTGTGCTGCCCCCAGAGGATATTCTTTGCCTTGTGTTTACTTTGGCAGAGCCAATATCTATAAGGTGATATATGGGTGCTGGAGTGTTTTTAGGCTGAACCAGGAAAAAGCAGAGAAGGATTTAATGAAAGCTCTTCTCAGACTATCGGTGTCAGCACAATGTCAGGGTCTGATTCATGTCTGGCCCACGATGTCGATCAGTGTGCATTCGCTGTGAATTTCATTTACTTCAGACGCTGAAGGTGCAAAATTAACACAAATGTATTGTGGGCTTTAATTCGCCTTATAATACAGAGAACGAATGTGGATCTGGTGGGAATGTACTGATGCTGAATGTAACGTGATTTCAAATGACAATACTGAACCATTAATTTAAGACTAAAATGCAGAGAACGTCCTTTAGCTATGAGGGCCTGTCTGTCTCCTTCCGTAGGTATTGTAACTCTCATAGGTATCATAATCAGCTATTATTATAGCATTATCATTGCTAAAGTCACGATAAAAATTATTATTCTCTGAATTCTCTGTGCACATTTGTGCCCCCTAATGTTGTAACTTCTAACTTATTTTAACTGTACATTTGTCAATAAAATCCGGGACTTTTCTGACATCATGCGATCATATAACTGCGGTTGGATGCCACTTGATAGAGATGTGGGTCAGGCCCCGGCTGGGGGAGTATATAGCAGTCAGTGTGGGGGGGGGGGGCATAGGGAGTGTGGTGAGTGGGCTGGGCGCCAGGTCCGGCGCCTGTGCTAATTACCGGAGAGCCGTCAGCAGAGCCGCTAAATGCTCTGTCCTGCACGACGCTGAATGAGCCGTAGGAAAGCAAAGCCTTGGGACCCGAATCTTTAAGAGGCGTGAAGCTGACGGGCGAGCAGAACTCGTGCTGGTATGTTCTCTGTGAAACTATGAGCTCACCGATGCACCTAACCTCACACCTACACGCTTACCCTGTGTGACTTCTCCTCAGAGCCTTAGCAGCTAATGCTAAAGCTTAAAACATTTCATTCAGTCTTCGGGCATAAACAGAGTTTGCTGAGCAATGACGCCGCTCGGTGATAACGTTGGCGCTGCCCACTTGTGTTGGGGGCCGCTGGTGTCCATGGTGGCCCCACCTTTGGCATGCATAAGGGCTGGGAGTTCATAGCCAAGGGGGGCTGATTAGACATTCTTAGCTTGTACGAACAGTGTGCAGATAGGTGCCATAGCTCACCCGCTCTCTCTCTCTCTCTCTCTCTCTCTCCCTCTTCCTGTTCACTTCCCTCACTTGACCCCTTGCACGCCCGCATCTGCCCCTGTGACCCCCTGGCTGGTCATGGGCCCCAGGTCTCCCTGCCATCTCGCTGTCCCTTCTGCTCTGCTGTGGCCTGCCTGGCGCTTCCTCCCCACTGCCCATCTCCTCTCCCTGGTTGTCTGATGCCTTTGGCCGTCACGAATCCGCTCCGCTGGAACTGAAGTATTTCCATGGCTTGTACTTTGGCGAGCTACAAAATCACGATGGTATATTTTGCCAAACGGCGGGGGGGGGGTTCTATGCTGGTCGATGGGGATTGGGAGTTGTGTCACGATTAACTAGAAATGTCTTGGCAATCGACCGCCCGGCGAGCACTGCTGTAGGGTATATTTGGCCTTCCTTAGCGTGTCTGTCTCTGTGTGAATGATTAAAACACTTTGTTTCCCGCAGTCCAGATTCTGTCTGTGTCGTGCTGGGGTGTTTGCTCAGCATCTCTAAGTGCAGGCTGTTCCCTCCCCACTTCTGTCTGTGTACCTTGTAAACCGCCATGACTCAGTTGTAATAACACTCTTTAATTACACGACGCTGTCAGTAAACCCGGGAGTGATCGCCGGCAGTGGGGGGTGCAGAGCGACATGGTAATGCACAGACGGCCGGGGGGCTTCTCGGTGGGGCTGATCACATTCTCAGCTGTGAGGTGTGACTTGTCGCTCGCCCAATGTAAACAGGAGGCAGGCCGTCACATCCAAAGAGCTTCCACTGCCTCTCTGGCTGATTCCCCTCTTACAGGAACCGTGACAGATCCTCCCAGAAAGCTGTGCTGTCTTTGGGATTTCCCCCCCTGCCAGTAACGTAGCACAGCAAGACTTTAGGAGGCAGCCCGGCCTCAAGCCTCCATTTTATACAGCATCTTTCACAAATGGCTACATCGCTTTTATAAAGAGGTCACAAGTTGCTCTTATGAAAGCCTTTTTTTTTTTTAAAGCTTGTTACCTAGCAACTGACTGTCACTGACAAAATCGCATGTGAGTGTTTCTTTAGTGAATGTGGTACGATGCACAGCTTCTTGGCCAGCTCTGCGGTGTCTTTTTGGGAGGTGGTACATACAGTAGGTGTATGTGCTGGAATACCCGGAAACTCCTGACAGTTTGATTTGCTTTGGATTTGGGACCAGCCAACATACACTTTATTTTATTTAAAGCATTTTGGTTTGAAATTCTGAAAATTGTTGCTCCCGTTTTTGATGCATCTATTATTTATAGTTTGTTCTTGCCTGCATACATCATTTAGGACCCCCTTTCTGTGTTGCGGGGGGGGGCATGATGTTTTTATACACACACCTGATTTTACTCGCACGCCTTCTGTGACGCGTCAAGCTCAGAGAGTCGAGCTGCAGTCACCCGTCCTGTGAATGGTGGTGTTGCGTCATGGAAACAAATCGGATTGCGTGACATACAGAGCCCATGGGACGCATCCGCATGCCAAATGCAGACACCGCCTGGTGGGTTTTGGGGGATGAAACCTGCAGAATTTGTGATCTCATATAATCCGTAGATGTGAAACTATAGTCTTAGGGGAGAACTGGAAGATTAATTACATGAGCCTTCAGCTATTTAGAAAAAAATGTGAAACTGTGAATATTAAATATCTGAAATACACTTTCAGATATTTGCACTTATACTGCAAAGATATATTGAATATTCAAATTTAGCTCATATGTTTTATTATGTGATGTGTCCTGCTAAATTAAAAGAAAGCTGAATACTCAATACAGATTGAGTCCTGTAGTCATTCTTATTACAGAATGAGGCCTGTAGATGTAACTGAATATATTAAAATTTAATGAATCACATCGTCACAACGCACTCAGGAAAATGCTGTGGCCATGATGGTTGTTTAGAGAGAAGGAGGGCAATGATTTATGCCAGAGAATGTGGTCTTTCCGTTACTGGCCATTCAGGAGCGAGTGCAGCAGCAGGCTGACTGATGATGTGTATTCTGCAAGGCGACGTCCTGATTCAGGGCCTCCTGGAAGGAGCAGTAGGCAGGCCATGTTCGGCTCGTCTCACGAGACCGTCAGTGGCCGCTGTCTCACCGCATTGTGGATGCTTCCTGTCTGCAGGCCCGTCTCTGTAAGCCGTGAGAAGATCCTCTCAGTCTACTGCCTGGTTCCATGCAGCACCTCAAGACAGCTACCAGGCCAAGTGACCGGGCAGAACATATATAGATCGAACCTTCTTGTGCGTTCATTGTTTAAAGATCAGTATAATGGGCACAGAATTGTTTAGCTGTGACGCAAATCTACCTCCATTATTCTAACCTTCAAACGACGTGGCTGTTGTCCCTAAGCCGAAATGACAGCATAATGTAAATTTATTAGCCTTGTTAATGTTTCTGCAACATAAGAGGCATCTTCCTATCCTGGGAACTGCAGGCAAACAGCCGTCTGTTTCTCTCCAGAATGTTCCACTTGGTCTTGTCTATTTTTTGTACAGGCCTGTGTTACTCCTGATTTTCAGACTCACAGTATCACAGTAAACAGTCCTAGTCAGTCTTCATTGGGGCAAATCGTACTAGCTGCTACTGTCATTGCACCGGTGTGACGTGGGTTCAGTTCCCTTCATGCTTTGTCCGAGTGGAGTTTGCAAGTTTTCCCACAGGTTAAAAAAAAATGGTACAGTCTATAAATTGCTTAATGTGTGTGGGTGTTTGGGTATGTGGGTATGTGCCTTGAGATGAACTGGGAGGGAACCACTAGGAACTGGGAGGAAGCAAAAGCATGGACATTCTGGCATGGGGCTTGGAAGGAGGGAAAATGTGGACTGTCTGAGAGTCCCCAAGGCCTCATGGATGTACACAAACATGCGATGTCGCTGTTCACGGCTCAGTGAAGGTTGACACTACTGGCATGCAGCTTAAATGCCGGAAGTCTTTGTAAGGGAGAATCTGCGCATTAAATCCGGGCTGCTTCTTCGTGAGCCATTTCAAAGGCGCCTGTCGGTTCATGTTTATCATTATCAGTGCCAACAGCAAAAGGTTTTGTTATTTGTTAAATTATGAAAATACGAGCAGGTGTGCAGCGCTGCGAAATGGGATTTCTGCCCCCAAGGTCGTGGGTCCAAATTCCCTAGTCACCGACGTAATCATCACCATTAGGCCCTGCAGGGTCCCTAAGCCTGATTACTCCAGGGATGATGACTGGCCCTGCTCTCTGATCATCGTTTCTGCATCACTTTAGATCAAAGCTTCCGCTCGATAAATAAAAGTAAAGAACATAAGAAATTTACAAATGACAGGAGGCCATTCGGCCCATCATGCTTGTTTGGGGAGAACTTGACTAATAGCTCAGAGTTGTTAGAATCTTATCTAACTCTGATTTAAAAGATCCCAGGGTTTTAGCTTTCGCTACATTAGCAGCGACTAAGACTGTTCCATACATTTCCATAGGTGGAAATTAGCGGGAGAACATTTCAAGCTAGATTTAAGGAAGCACTTCTTTACGCAGCGTGTAGTCGGAG
>JAABNX020000021.1:11212464-11225134 GCA_015163995.2 Mormyrus lacerda
GTTCTCCCCAAGCGAGCTTGATGGGCCGAATGGCCTCCTCTCGTTTGTATATTTCTTATGTTCTTATGTTCTTATACTCTAACTACACGCTGTGTAAAGAAGTGCTTTTTCAAATTAAAATGTTCTCTGTCTAATTTCCACCTATGGCCACGAGTTCTAGTATTTAAATTAATATTGTAGTAGCCATTTGGCTGAACAGCATCCAGACCCGTTAGAATCTTATATACCTGGATCATGTCCTCCCTTAGTCTCCTTTACTCAAGGCGAAACAGATACAGCTCAGCTAATCTCTCCTCATAAGACATCCCTCTAAGACCAGGATTCATTCTCATAGTCCTCCGTTGCACCTTTTCTAAGGCTGCAATGTCCCTTTTAAGGTAAGGTGACCAAACCTGCACACAGTATTCTAGGTGGGGTCTTACCAAGGAATTCTATAATCATAGCATCACCTCCCTTGCCTTAAACTCCACACACCTTGAGTAAGTAAAATCATAAAAAAGCCAAGGAAAATTGAGGCAGACGGTCAAAGGGCCTGTTCCGTGTGCCCAGGCGGAAGCAAGAACACTGCAGTACATTTCACCTGTTATTCCTGGGCTTGGTCCCTGCAACCCTCCTGTATTAAGTGACTCATACAGACTGAGATATTTGCGGTCATTTCTGCCAGCAGAGCAGTTAGTTTACAGGCACATCAATTGAACGGAAGAAGAGTAAAATCCAGCATTGTTTTGTGGCAAGTTAACTGCCTCAGGCTGGCCCTACTTGGGGAACTGATGAGAAAAACACACTGGCCTTGAGTGCATCTCAGTGTATTAATGAGGCATCTAATGGCTTGCGAGGCAGGCAATCGGCTTAAAAGCAACAGGAAATGACACATGCACTTTTCTGAAAACCGGGAGACTGCAGTTCCCTTTTTCCAGCCATGAACGGGAAAGTGTAGAAAAGCAGGCCACCATGTGGCTTTGACACGACGGAACAACAACTTTATTAAAATAAACTGGAAATGTGAGTTGGTGGGGGGGGGGGGGGGCATTGCCAGCCAGTTGAGCCTAAGAGTGAGGTGGCAGAGTGAGGGGGCATGTTCCTTGTGTCTGTCCCTGAATTTTCTGTCGCTTGCCCGTTGACAAAGGCGTGTGTTGACAGTAGGAGGGCTCATAGATGAGTCTGTTGGGGCCTGTTGCAGAAGGGGCTGGGGCAGTGAGGGCAGTCATCAGGAGGCACCATGGAGGCAGTGTGTGATATGTTCACTGATTTCATCCCACCACAGGCTAAGCATGTTGTGCTTAAACTCAGCTGTACAGCAGCACATAGAGACTCCTGAAGAGTTCAGCATTTTGCAACTTACATTCAAATGGAATTCTGTTTTGAGTTGTCCTGATTAGTTTCATGTATTTAAGTCCGCGTTTCTGTTTCCCCAGTACGGTCATTGATGTGCGTCCTGGTGTGCTCTGTGCGTCTCACAATAAACCCGTATACCCTGGATTTGCGCCTCCCTGCCTCGTCCCTCACCATATTGTGACACCTGCATTACCCTGCACCCCCAGGACCAACCTTTTGGATATCCGACTCCTGCGTGTGTTTTTGATGGCGTCTTCTGCCTAACGTATTGGTTTCCAGTCCGTTCCGCATCTGGTTCCTCAGTTCCCCTGGAGTTTCGTTACGATTAAGGTAGACACTTAAACCTCCACTTCACCAGAGAAGTGATTAGTCCCAAAGGTAGAGTCGCTAGGTAGTGATTCACTGTGCTCCTCCCCAGACTCTCAGGTTTTAATCCTGAATAGGAATTGTGGCAATGGCACCATCTAGGAATTTACCAGAGCTGGCAAGTCTTTTTTTCAGAAGAAAGCTTTATGTGCTGGTAACATCAACACCAAAGGCGATTCAAAACCAAGACACAGCCTAAAGAGATCGACCTAAATCTAAGCTTACTAAGCTGAATCATACGCATACAGGACAGCAGACAAAGTCTGCTGGAATACATCACGCAGTACCACGCAGCAGCCCTGGCTACAGAGTGTCTCCTCACTAAAGGCTACACACGGTGAGTGTGCGTACAGAGACTGTCTTGTGGACATAGATATCGAATCAAACGACGAGTTTTCTATGAAGATGGTGATATTTGTGTTTAAGATTGTAAGAATGCTGATGGATTGCTGGATTATTGGCTTTCAAGTCTGTAAACCAGTTGTAACTTTAGTGGTGGGTGGTTAAGGTCCTTTACACACCATAGTCTTCTGCCTATGAAGGTAGAATTTCCCCAGCGTTCTATATCTTTATGAGATTATGATATAATGGTTTGAGACTGCGACCATTCGAATGTAACAAAATGTGAACAATATTTGCATTAACACCAGACAATGTTTCTCCATCTTTCTGGGTGACCAGAACAGAGGTGAGAGCTTCATGACTGGTGAGTTAGCGAGGGCCCTGCCTGTGGGCTCTTTCTCACACTGTGGAGTGTTGAGGAACAATGGCTGGTGATTGCCCTGACGTCTCGTGCTCAGCCTTGTTGATGGTTGGCTGATGGCTTTCCCCTGGGGCCCTGAGGGTCCCTGAGGGGCCACGGCCTTACAAGGCACTGGAGTTCTTTTTTTTTTTTGATCGCATTAGTAGCCCCAGTGCTCTGGAACCTCAGGGTTTCCATATTCTCTGTTCTGCCAGGAGACCGTGACACTGCGAAGCCACCAATCAGCAAAGCACTGCATCTGCTGAGATGCTTGTGGGAATGAACATGGACATTGGCTGTCTGGGCATCCCTGAAGAGAGGGTCCAACCAGTTTTGGGGCTGAGGGGACAGGGGAGGGGGTAAGCGATGCAAGAGTCAGCGGGGTATGGGGTCTCTGGAGGGGACAGGGGAATTTATAAACGGGGTTCCCCGCAGGAGTCAGTGGGGTGTGGGGTCTCTGGAGGGGATAGGGGAGGGTGTAAATGGGGCTCACTGCAGGAGGCAGTGGGGTGTGGGGTCTCTGAAGGGGATAGGGGAGGGTATAAATGGGGCTCACTGCAGGAGTCAGTGGGGTGTGGGGTCTCTGGAGAGTGTGTGCGGCAGGTGGGGTGGCTGACCCATGGGGGCAGAATCTGGCCACTGTTCAGTGTGACTGCCGTCACGCCGCTTTAATTATCACAGCAGCGGGAACTTTAATTAAAAATGTTTCCCCTGAACAGCCAACGGGCTCATAATTAAAGCTTTGCAAACCATACATTGGTCTCGCTGAGCCTTGCTTTAATGGTTTAATGAACAAGATGTGAGATTTTGCCGGTGTGAGCATTATAAAAGCAAAATGGGGTAGATTGGCAAAGTCGTCCCACTGTGTTACTTTGATGAAAAATTTAAATTGTTCCATTTGGTTTAGTGTCGCGCCGCCTTTTATGTTCTGGAAGTTCCGTCTTCCTCTGCTCTGCTCTAATCAAAATATTTACTAGGCTCCTTCTGCATTTCATTTGCTGTCCAGATATAACTAAGGTAGACAAGAGTCACGGATAAGCAGTCAAGCCTGGAGTAGCCTAATGGAATCTTACTGGCTGGATATTAAAGATGTGTTTCCCCTATTAACCTCCAATCCAGCAGTTTATTGCCACTGATACTATGATTAACCTGTTTCGGTCTCTTTTAAGCGGCAGAAAATTGTCTGAAGAAATGCCCTCGATTGCATTTCACTCCCACTGGATGCCCGTACGCACACCTAGCGGGGGCTCGCTTTATTCCCAGCATGCTCTGACCTCGGCCATGTCGGTGTTCCTGAAACATTGATGCCACGGGGGAAGCGGAGAGCCAGCTGGGGGGTGGGGTGATCTGTGTTTGGGTCCTGAATGGGAGTAGAACCGGGTCAGAATCACATCAAACTGATCTGTGCAGTTGGGTTGAAGGCGCCGTAACACTATTTAAAGCACAAGGGGACTTCTTCTGGAAGCTTCTTCAGCCAAAAGCAATGAGGAGATAATCCCTATAATAACTACACAGCCAAACTCAGCCCAGCAGCAGACTTCAAAAGAAAATAGCAGAGGCTCTAAAACAAAGTAAAGCTCACTGAAAAACAGAAGGTTACTTAAAAAAGATCCATCCTCCCCCTTTTTCCTTTCATTTCTTTCTTGCCCCATGATATTCTTCTGGTTTCTTTTCTTCTTCTTTTCAATTAAAAGAACACGTGAAAGATTCCTTTGTGAAAAGCCAAGTACAATCAATAAATGATACTACTGTAAACCTCAATGGTCTGGACACTTTAAACAAAAAAACCAACCCCCCCCCCCCCAGAACTGAAATCAAATTAAATAATATCAACACATGTAGTAACACAATTGCAGAGAACACAACCAGCTGTGCGACTTACTCATGATAACATTTCTGTGTAAGTGAAACTCCCACAAGCTCAAGGCTTCTCCATAAACCAAAGTTAGCATATTCCTTCCCTTGGGAGCAAACTTCAATGTTAATACACTCTAGATCAGGGCTGTTCAAATCACGGCCCTCGAGGGCTGAGCACGGCTGTTTATCCAGCCTTCCTTTACCTGAGAGCCAGTTGTGAAGCCTCTGGCCGATCAGAGCCAGAAATTATTAAGATAACTACCTGGGAGACTTGAAAACAAGGCCTGGATTTGGAATCGAGGGCCAGATTTGAATAGGGGGGCTCAAGGCCTTTCCCCCAACCCCCCAGCCCCACCCCCTGACCCCCCAGCTGGCATCTCGGCCCTTGTATGTCAGTGCTTTTCTCGTCTTGCCCACAGGTGCAGGTGGGCACCTCTTCTCAGGGGCAGAGAGTCGTCGGCTTCATCGCCTGCACTCATCTGCACTCTTTGGAAGGTAAGACAGCACCGTGTGTGTCAGCGAACCTCTGCATCTGGGTCTCTGTGTCTCTGCATGGCCCCGTGTCTGTCTGTGTGTGTCAGCGAGCCTCTGCATCTGGGTCTCTGTGTCTCTGCATGGCCCCGTGTCTGTCTGTCTGGGTGTCTGTGTGTGTCAGCGAGCCTCTGCATCTGGGTCTCTGTGTCTCTGCATGGCCCCGTGTCTGTCTGTCTGGGTGTCTGTGTGTGTCCGTGTGACTCTTTGTGCCTGCGTGTCTGTCTGTCTGTCTGTTTCTGCCTGTCTGTCTGTCTGTTTCTGCCTGTGTGTCTGTCTGTCTGGGTGTCTGTGTGTGTCCGTGTGTCTCTTTGTGCCTGCGTGTCTGTCTGTCTGTCTGTTTCTGCCTGCATGTCTGTCTGTCTGTCTGTTTCTGCCTGCATGTCTTTCTGTCTGTCTGTCTGTTTCTGCCTGTGTGTCTGTCTGTCTGTCTGTTTCTGCCTGCGTGTCTTTCTGTCTGTCTGTCTGTTTCTGCCTGCGTGTCTGTCTGTCTGTCTGTCTGTCTGTTTCTGCCTGTATGTCTGTGCGTTTGTCATCACCCCTCTGACTCCTGAACCATTTAGTCTGTCATGCATTATTATGCTATGAACTATTTTGGCTCTTATTTTCACAATAATAAACATGATACAGATAATATGATAATATGAGCAGCCGACTCCCCCCCCCACCCCCACCCTGCTCCTCCAAGACCACCTCTCAAATGATTTTACATATAAACCAATCACAGGTATAATTATGAGTGTCTGTATGTCTAAAACATACAAATAATACCCACAGATTGTACTTTATTAGAGTGTCATTAAAAAACATTAAATATATACAGACAGTCTGTGCGTGTGTCTGTGCATCTGGGTGAACTCAGGATCTGTGTCTGAATATTTGCATGAGATGGAACAGGTTCCACCCCGCCCAGCCAATCCACGACACCCGCGTTGCTGAGCACCACGCTCCTCCGTTCCCATGGCGATTGGCACAAGCTATTTTTAAGCTGTGCCTCTATTTAGAAGGCCGAGCCTTTTAACAAGACCAATCTGCCTTCTATTTTGGGAGACTCCTAAGCAGTGAACCGCCTGCTCCAGGCCACATTTAGAACAGCTGCTATTTTTGAAGAAGCCATGGA
Organism: Mormyrus lacerda; assembly: GCA_015163995.2. NCBI lineage: Eukaryota > Metazoa > Chordata > Actinopteri > Osteoglossiformes > Mormyridae > Mormyrus > Mormyrus lacerda. The sequence continues at coordinate 11,218,416 of JAABNX020000021.1, forward strand.
GGGGATGCAGAAATCAATCTTGCACTGCACTCTCTGCGTCATTAGGGGTCTGATCGCAGGTGTCCCTCTGCTGTGATCCCCATGTCCACCACGAGATCTGCCCAAACGGTCGCCTCCGGGTGGGAGCGTGTGCACAGCAGACAGTGTGTTTGTTTACACAAAGGTGTCTCCTGTATTGCGCCGGTGTGGCTCAGTGTTTGCATGTCTGTGTCTCCCAGATGTTACGGCTTATCGCCTTTCATCTATCCGAGTGCGCGGTGACCTACTTACCAGCACAGCTCTTGACTGCCGGACACTGACAGCCGGGGGGTTGAGGGGCGGGGCTTGGGCCGTCTGCAAGTAAGAGGGTTCTACCTGTGGTACACTGAGCACATGGAGTAAAAGGCATTGCTGGGCTTCTGTGTTAATACCCCTTTGTGTGTTTTTAAGGCGAGTGGGACTTTTGATTGACTACTCTGCCATCTGATGGCTGATTTATGAATTGTGGATCACCAAGTTTGTGCAGTCTCTCAGGACTTGGCCTGCCACGCTCACCAAGGGGATCAAGCAGTGCTTTACTGCACTACCAGGAACACCACTCTTTATCTTCAGAGAAGCCCGTGGACTCAAACCTTGCGGAGCCATCATGTCATTTGATGGTGAAAACAACTGAAAATTGTGGCCAAAGCCTGTAACCTTCAGTAATAATCAGGATACTTTACTGACCATCACACACGCAAACCCCCTCCATGGTGAAGGGGTTTGTATATGCCACACATCCTAGGAGATATCTTGTCAGGGGTAGTTGCATTTGGAGCCAGGTGTAGGGTGTGGGGGGGCTCTTCGGCAAGTGCCTGAGGGTTGCACCATCACCCATGGGGTCCGGCTGAGCACAGCCCAAATGACCCAGATGGGATTGTTCTCCTGTGGATCCGATCCCTGCAGGAGGGGCCATAAAGGTCCAGTGCATTGTGGACTGGTCAGCAATCAAAGAACCCAGACCGATTTTCAACCGATTTTTACCCAAATAGTCTATTGGACATGGAAGGAACCTGGGCCAATGCAGGATCTGGTACCAAGCTCCTGGAGATGGGTTGGACTCTATATTCCACTCTGGAGTTGCCCTGGGTGTGAGGCACTGAGCAGGTGTGGATTTACTTATTGCCCTCCAGTTTGGCTCTTTCACTATGGGGAAAAAGAGGGTCGCCTCCCTTCAACTTCAAACTGAAGGATGGGCTCTAACTATTTGTGCTTATGTACTGAACACCAGTTCACAGTGTCTGGCCCACTTGGCAGCCCTGGAAGGGCTGCTGGAAGGTGTTCTGTCTGGGAACGCCATTGTTCTACTTGGGGACTCGTGTGCAGTGGGATGTAACTGAACCTGAGTGCTAACCACAGTTTGTCCATAAGGAACATCATGTTTGAGCATAAGGGTGTTCATAAGTGCATCTGTCACCAGAGCATCCTAAGCTTCAGCTTTATGGTTGATTTTGTAATAGTATCATCGGATCTGTGACCATATGTCATGGACACCCGTGTGACGAGTGGAGCTGGGCTAACCACTGAGTTTGCTTACATGGCGGGGGAAAATACCCAGTTAGTATGTAGGCTTTCTATCAGTAGACCCAAAAGTATAGTGAGGGTGTGCTGAGAGTCTCTGGCAGAGGCCCCTGTCTGGGAGATCTTCAACTTGCACCTCCAGCAGAGCTTATCTTGCATTATGCACGAGGGCGGAAACATTGAGTCTGAATAGGCAATGCTCTGAGTCTCCATGGCAGAGGTGATTGTGCAGAGCTGCGGCCGTAAGGAACCTGTAGGTGTTGTGGCAGCAGCCACAGTTGGTGGACACCAGCACTAAAGGAGCTTTCTGAGTTTGGTTATCATGTCAGATTTGAGAAGCACCTGATAGGTAGTGGCAAGCTATGTGGAATGTAGCTTTGGCAGTGTCTGAAGCACACATTCAGGTGCAGGAGGTGTTCAGAGATGTGACAGAAAATGACTTTCAGTCAGCTTTGAAGAGATTCTGAAAAACCTTTGGCCAATTCAGGAGGGGAGAGCAACTGTTGACCTCAACTGGGGATATAGTCAGGTGGTGGGTGGAGTACCTTGAGGACTTCCCTGAATCCCATTGACACGCCTTCTTAGGAGGAAGCAGAGTCAGAGAGCTCACCAAAGACTCAGAGGACTCACTCATCGTAAGGACTGATGTCACTGAAGTCATCAAAAAACTTGTGGGTGGTCAGGCTCTGGGGTGGATGAGATTCGTCCTGAGTTCCTAAAGCCTCTTGATGTTTTTGGGCTATTTTACCTGACATGCCTCTCCAACGTTGTGTGGAGGTTGGGGACAGTGCCTTTGGATTGGTAGATTGGGGTGTAGTTGTCTCAATGTTTAAGAGAGGGGACCAGGGGGTGTGTTTCAACTTCAAGGGAATCACATTCCTCAGCCTCCCTATGCCAGGGTACGAGAGATTACTATCCTATATCATACACACATGAAGAGAAAAGGGTCTACATTTTTCCTGCACCCCAGAGTAGTTTCTGGGCCCAAGGGCCTTGCTCAAAGACCTAACAGTGATATGATTACTTTGCTGTCCATGGGATTAAAATCCGTGACCTTGTGGACACAGACATAAGCTCCTGAGCCCCAACATGTGCCCTTGTAGTCAGATAGCCAATCATTTCCTTTCTTTTGGTTTATTTCCTGTTTCTCAGTAGGCTTTACACTGAGCGGGTTAAACGATCTAGTGGCCAATCACCTTCTGGGCTAACAGACTATGTAAAAAGGACTCAGCCACTATCTGGTTAAAAAATTGTCTAAATAAACCTCAACTTTCATGCCTACGGAATATTTTATTTACTGGCTAATGCTGTTCCTCATTCATTGAACCTCTGATTACAGCAGATTAGGTCATATGTGATATTTTTCAAAAAAGCTGACAAAACAGATTTAAATTGATATCTGAGGAAACTGAGCTCTTAGAGAATTATGGGAAGTTAAAGCAGTCGAGATTAATATCAGATGAAATTAGTGAGGTTGCCACACTGGGGGATTAATATTCCAAGCCTGGGCCTCAGCACAATTTTTTGATTAAAAAGGCTGCCCTCTCCAGAAAAAAAAGCAGCGCTAACTCTATTTGCAGCTTTTGTGGTGCAAGGTCAAGATTCACAGACTAAATGGTGAACCCAGACGCGCACCCTGAAGTCTTGCAAAACACCACAAGGACGTAAAGGCTTTAAGGTGTATCAGAAAATTAAATGCAGCCACCATTTAATGGAACCAAGTCCGCATGTTCATTAACAGCAACCTCACCCAGTAGGTACACAATGCTTCCTTAGTGAAGCCTTCATGTCGTCTGGTTGTTATTATGCATGATCACATGATTCAGTATGCTATGTGACATCCCCTTTTGGCTCTGGGAAAGGTTTGTATTTGCGCTCCAAAGGGATCTGGAAAAATGGCATGTGGGTGTACACGAAATAAGATGCAGCTGTACGCCGTGTCATAAGAACAGGAGAGAGTTAAAGGAAATCATGGTTTCCTGAGTTTGCTACATGGCCTCAGGCGTTCCGGCAGACAGGCCTCGAGGTCTTAGTGTGGGTGTAACTTGGATCTCTAACTGCCAAGTACGCAGCTTGCATGTCTTAGAAGACAGGGCTGTAGGGACTGAACCAGTTCAGCCAATAAACAGAGGACCCAAAGCCAAATCAGAAACCAAAAATCAGAACCAGAACCAGAATTTGAATGGCAGACAGCCAAGCAAGGAGGGGCGTGGCCATGGGGAGAAGCTATATAATCTGTGGGTCCTGGATAATAAGTGGATGAATTCCTCTGATAAAGGGACACAAGGATGGAGACAGATTACATTGTAAGCAGTCATGCTTAACTTAGTTACAAGCACATTACGCCCCTTTTTCTACAGCCCATATAACTTCTTCTTATCATAGGGTCACATGATAGATTTTAACCAATTGGAATTAAAGGAACTACACCCTTTTGGTAAACCTATTTGAACCTTAGAAAACAGATTCAGCACACCATTAAAATCACAGTACAACTGTTTTGAACAGTCTGAATTGTTTAATTATGCAACAAAATGAATTAATTATTAACTTCAAGAAAAGTGTAAAGCATACTTTCACAACTACATGGATGGATGAATGAATGAATGATAGATGGATGTGTGGAGCGATGAACTAATGGGCTGATGGAGATATGCTCTGCTGCTTTTGTAATAATTTTATTGACTTGATGTAGATAGGAGGCCATATAGGGAATGATATCACCAGCTGCATTTAAACAGGTAGTATTACCGCTTGCATTTAGTGCTTTAACTGTGGAGCTCATTAATAATTTACTTTCACTAAACTGGCCAATTATCTCATTCTGCATTTGCTAGACAAACGTCAATTCTGTTATGGGTGTGTTGCCTGGGATTCCTTCCCTCCCCACGTTCTGTTGTCTCTCTCACTCTGTCGCTGCCTTTATCAGCAAGTGCAGTCAAAATGCCCTGTTCAGTTTGAAGAAGCAATTAAGGAATTGGTTTGGTCACCAGTGAATTACAGGCTCATTCCTGAGGCAGCAAAGCACTCCATTAAACCTCAACTTGATGACTGTTTAGATGTAATTAACTTAGGCTTTTGCCAGATGAGATATGATCTGCATATCTGTCGTCTATTTGATTCCTAGTACCAAACTTTGGAGATTGAGAAGAGCAATGTGGCTCTTTAGGGACGTGTGTCTGATGCTCATTCTGACAGATCCATGGGGAACTGAGGCCTGGCAGCCTCCAGTTTTGTGCCGCATACATTTTTAATCACTCTCACTTGAAACACTAACATTTTTAGGGGAAAAAGGCAAGACAGTAAATAATTGGTGAGAGGAAACAGAAACACTTGCCAGTCTGGCTGTTCTCTGCCTTATGGCCTGTAGTGTCTTGGATGGGCTCCGGGCATCTGGACTGGATAAGCATGTGGAAGGTGGATGTATAGAACCAGAAAAAAGACGTTGAAAACTCTTGGACGTGGTGGAATTTTTAAGGAGGGTGCAGGTTTACCCTCTGTGACCTGCTTATGGTTCAGCACAAATGTGTCTTTAAATTCGGACAGCAAGCAAGCCAGTGAGCACTGATAGATAGACCTTACTGTTTCGTGAGAAATAGCCTTATAATACCAGTAGAGGGCATCAAAATCACACATAGAGCTTTTTATCTTTTTTTTTTTTTTTTTTTTTTTTTTCACTATTTAACTAGCAGAAACTGTCTTAGCTCCTATGTTTTGGTATCTATTATTAGAGATAAAGCTGAATTCATTAGTCCTGGGTCCTGTGTGAGAAACTGATCTTAATTTAAATTAATTCTCATGTAATGTGGCCTGCATCCCTCCTTGGGGTCACAGCAAACCTTCAGGACTGGGGGTTCAAATCCCAGGCGTATGTCTGGAGTCTGTGTATTCCCTCTGTGTTGTGCAAGTTTCCTTCTGCAGTCTAAAATATGTCTTTGGGCTTGCGGTGTCTCTAAATTGGCCTTTTTGTATGTGCCCAGTGATGGACTGACATCCAGTCCAGACTGTAGCCCTGCCTTGTGGCCTGTGCTGCCTGGGATGGGCTCTGGATGGACGGATGGATGCTCCTCATTGGATTACCTTATGACTTCTGCCTGCCTTCAGGAAGGGCTTTTAAGGATAGTTTGTCCTCATTGGAGCTCCTCTCTCTATTAGCTTGTTGGCATGTTAGGGTGTATGTTACAGAATGTGCATGAAAAGCCTGCCACCCATCTCGCAGGAGATGCCTCAGTGCGCTGTGAACAGCTGGATTTCCTCCGCGAGTGGGGAGCAGAGTTCCGGAAAGCCACATCTGTCCCAGCTCAGGATAAGGGCCTGGAGGACCAGGTGGCTTTTGACGTCATTCTGGGGGACCTGAACTTCGACAACTGCTCTTCAGGTACCAGACCATGTAATGGGCAACGGCGGGCCACACTGCCCGAGGAGAGATCCTAGGTTGGAAAGATCGGTGTTTGTGGAATATGGTGAAGTATTGTGGAATAATTGTGGGATAGATGAATTGTTGTAGGACACGTTGTATACCAGCTTAGACCCTTGGCGTTAGTTGCTCTAAGGTGTGCAGACACTGTGCTCATAAGTCAGCGTTTTTGTAGGCCATAAAGGTCAAAGTTCATATGAGCTATCTGAGGCAGACCCTGTTCCTGAAGTGTCCTGTTTATACACCTTCCCCCACTCAGAGGACAAGCTGGAGCAGCAGCATACTCTGTTCACGCATTACAAGGACCCCTGTCGCATAGGACCTGGCGAGGACAAGTCTTGGGCTCTGGGTGAGTGTAATGGGGTGAGAGCCGGGTCAGCCTGGCGGGGTGAACGCGCTGACAGACACTCCGTGCGCCAGCGAGCACATGTCTGTACCAGCAATGCCGGCGATGCACATCCCTGCTGCTTGTTGGGATTTCATTGTGCTTTGCGAAGCTCAGGTATGGTGATGTGTCTCTACTGGCAGGTACACTGTTGGACACCAGTGGACTGTATGACGAGGAAGTGAGCTCACCAGAGGGTCTCCAGAAGTGAGTCTGACACCTGAGTATATACATCCACATACAGATACTGACAGGATGGACTCATATATACATCCACATACAGATACTGACAGGATGGACGCATATATACATCCACATACAGATACTGACAGGATGGACTCATATATACATCCACATACAGATACTGACAGGATGGAC